>PTEX01000003.1:5886997-5938422 GCA_003342815.1 Eudromia elegans | reverse complement strand
AAAAAAAAAAAAAAAAAAAGGTGTGTGCCATGTTCATGACCTACCAATTGAAAGCCAGATATCCAAGCATATTACAAAGTACGCAATGCACAGTTGTCCAATCTCAGAGCAGAGACAAAAATGTTATGACTTGGCTTTGCTTGAACATACTATTTTCTCCTGAAACAAACAAACTAGTCTTACCATATAATTTCATACAAAAACAAAACAAAACAAAATAGAAAGGGCAAGAAAATGAAAAGGATTTGTTTTCCTTCGCAATTAACAAACTGACATGTTTTGACATTTTCAAAACTCATAAATCTACTTTCAGGTATTTAATAATTTAAAACTTAATCCCGTCAGAACTGTACTTTTTTGATGACTTTTTCCTCCGTTCTTTTTGTAATTTAAAGGAATATTGCTTTAAGAAGGAGAATGTATTCATTTTAAATCTAGATCAGCTACCACCATAACAGCTTATAAAATATTTCAGCAGGAACAGACAAGCTAAATAAGGGCCAAATTGTGGCAGCTGCTCTACATTTCAATAAGCCCACAAAAAATAAAGCCTACAAATTCCCTTGTCATAGCTGAATAAATACCAGTTGGCCTGTACTGAAGGTGAAGACAATGCAGATTTATTCTAAATACTCCTCCATGCATCATAAAAATGTCTATAAATATATGCATGTATAACTAACACAATTAATAAGCAAATACTCCCACAATCATTATTTAAATACTGCTTTCCAAACCATTGTTTCCTGAGTCTTTTTTTTTTTTTTTTCTTTCTTGACAAGCTCCCAGAACAAGAACTATGTGCTTCAAGGGATTTTCTTTCATAAAGCAGGAATGATTACAGTATTTCAAAAATCAAATGATCGAACATTTGAGGTCCAGATTAGAAGAAGAAGAGGTACACGCTGCCTCTAGCATGCAGAAGGGAAGGTCTGGATACAGCTGGAGCAAGAGCTAGCCAAATCCACCCCCCTGGACTCTCCCCCAGTGCAGGAAGCTGATGATTCCTCCACAGGATCACAGACTAGGTGACACTGGGAGATGGCTCCAAGGCCCCTCCTTACACAGGGTCACCTACAACAGCTTGGCCATGACCCGATCCAGATGGCTTTGAGTATCTCCAAGGACGGAGACCCCACAACCTCTCTGGGCAATCTGCCCATGCCTACTGCAACTACAGTGAAGGCAAATGCAAACACTGCAGTGGGGCAAACCCAACCATCGCTTCTCAAGTGAAGTTCTTGGCGAAGTTCTACCCTTGCCAGGACTGCATGCTATTTCATAGACTGCAGATGAATTTGAATTTAAAGGGATATTTAAGAAATTTAGAGTGATATTTAAGAAAGTTAAATGGCCTCAGCATCAAATTAGTCTTGTTTGCATACTCTTATATACTAAGTCATACATATTACGCATGACATTCCCACCAGCAGCAGGAAAAGGAATAAAACTTTTTCCACCCCAACATAAATTAGTTTCCAGACTAGCTCTCCAAAAGGCATGTTTATAAATATGTTTTTAATCCAAAGTTTATAAGGTCCTAAATTAACAGTAAATTGTTACACACAGCTAAAGTTCTAAACCAGAAGATACACATCCCCTGATTTTTTAATTCACTCATGCAGTATTAAAACTGGAGTGTAATACACAGCCGCACTCATTTTAGGAAAGTCCTGAGAGAGTACTGATATTGGTATTCCATTAGATTTAAATAGAATTGAAGTCTCTCATACAATTGTAGAGTAGATAAAATAATCTAAAATAAGTTATTTAGATTCAGGACAACATTAAGTGTTAAATTATTCTGCCAGTGAAAGGTTATTACAGCTACACATTTAAAAGTTATCATTTATATTTATAAAGCACGTCAGAAGTCCTTTAAGCTCATAAAAAATCATATACAGGGGTAGGAGGTGACACTTCTACACGGTTCGACATCTGAAAAGATGATATAGGGACTACTGGGGAGGGAATGGCTATACATTTCAGTCTGCTTAAATAAGCAGAAGAATTCTCCAATGCTCTCTATCAAAGCACCTTATAAAGGCAGAAGCCAGCATCCTGTAAAGTCTGACGTTGTCCATTCCAGGAAAGACAGCTCCATACCTTGCGGATCAAGGTCTAAAATGTCCATTCTATCAGATTGTGCAGTTTTTGCCACCTAAGAACCTATTTTCTCGCTAAAATATTTTAAGGAATTAGAAGTTTATTCCATTACACCAGATGTAGGCCTGGAGAGCAAAACCTTATCAGTAAGAAGAGAGAACAGGCAAGCAAAGTTCAAACTTCCTCTCAACAGCAAACGGCATTCCCATCCCAAGAAAGCTGCCTAATTTCCACCAGCAAACAAAGAAATGAGAGCTGAACCAGGAGACCACACACCGTCCATAATTAGGGAAAAGCAGGAAGTTAGAGCCTCCAATTTAGTAATTGCCAAGGCTGCTCCATCAGGTGGTGTAAATATTCCCACACCGTTCCAGATCCTTTGTCTCCTGAAAACCACAAGTGTCCCAAGTGCTCTAACAGTGTGGGACACTCTGGTTACATGCACATTGCTGACCCTCCTCTAGATGCACTCAGGCTCCAGGCAGGCTAATTTCTCAGCCCATATTCCACCAGCCAGCCAGGTATTTGTAATCCACCAGTGAAAACCACTTGCTGAAATCTGTTTCCTCCCTGAAACCGCAGGTGCTGCCATTGCTGCTCTTTCACTATCACTACCAGTGACCAAAAAAAGGAAACTATGGTGTTTTTCCCTGCACCAGGATTACACACTGATGACGTCCAAGTAGCGCAATTTATTAACCCTAATCAGTCCTTTGACATTTGTGGAAAAACACACTCTGGAAGACTACCATTTCACTTCATCAGCTGATGCCGTTAAAGACATCTTGTGTCTACATGACCGACCGTCGAGACAGAGTGTGAGGGTGCTCGTTACTAGTTACGAGTCAGCTCCTTCTAGGTGCTGCTTGTCACCCACTGGGCTGGATTTTGGCAACTGCATCACACCTGAGAGCAGCACTGGGAGATGGGGGAGAAAGGGAAAATTGTCAGAAAGTTCACATGAAACTAAAAGTCTCCATCTCAAATACTTTGTTACATAAGAAGGTCAGACTTTACGCGCCAGCCCCACAAAGAGTCAGGAATATGGACCTAACCAGAGGTGCTGCAAGTAGCTGCAGGAAAACTGTAAGAAACTGGGCACAGGACAAACAACTACACAGATCCGCTCCAGACCTTTAAACCGCCACAGACTGCCACTCATGCACAGTAAACCTCAAAATTTCCTTCTTTCAAAGCATCTCCCCTTGGTTTCAAATTTTAAATAACAGCAAAAAAGCATACATGGCTGAAACCCGAGCAGGAAAAACGACAGCAATTATTAAAGAAGCCATAGGAAATATGAGCAAAGTTTTAAACAATTTTGATTATCATAAGTATTGCCATGCTTGGCAAGTTGTACCAAACATGCTGCAATTCATGCTCAGAAGATTCTACAAGAAATGCATAAAGGCAAAAGTTTCTACATTTCTAGAACCTCTTCTCATTTTCATCGTGCCAGCCAAACCACTATTCTGATATAACAGTTTAATATTGATGTACCACTGCTGTGGCTTATATATATATATTTATGTATGTGTGTGTGTATGTATATATACCTACTTTAGATCAAGCTTGACTTCTTTGATTTCGTATATAAAAACACTCAGCATGATTTTTCCTTAAATTCTGCCTCAGAGAGAATGCAGGAAAGGGGCTTCAATTCCTGAAGCCTCCTGAAGCTGAAGGGAGTGTTAAATGGAGGGGAAACTGCAAGGCCAGAAGTCAGACACCAAAAAGACCCCACTCAGTGCTACAAGGGCAAGGGAAGCACTGACAAGACCAAGGTGCCGGGTGCATTTGAACCCGGAGTGCTCCGTGGGGGGCCCTTAACCCCCCGAGTCCGGCGGGGCTCCCGACGGCGCCAGCCCCGTGGAGGGCAGACTGAACTCCCTCCGAGCTGACGTGTCCCAGCCACGAGCTCGGCCTACAGCCCCAGGTACGGCCCCCCCGGGGCTGCTCACACAGGTATCTTTTGCCTTAGTGAGAAGTAGATTATGCAGAGGAAAGGGCATTTTTGGGGAGGGATGCGTGAAAAAAAAAGAAAAAAAAGAGGAAAGAATATTCAACATGGGAAGAAAATAATCTCCAGGAGAGCACAAGATGATGGAGAAGGCAACATAGTCTCTGCCTTCCAGTGGTGGGAATAATCCCTGGCTTCATTTCAGCATTCCCGGATGACCGTAAGTTCAACATACAACAGTACAGAACCTGGAGGAACGACGTGGGCGAACATCCACGGGAGGATTTTTAAGGGTGCTCTTGACCACTAGAGGGAGCCGAAATAGTGCCAGGAACAGGCCAAAATCCTCCCTCCCAGCGCTGCAAACGGAGTAGATGGCAACCTCCTCGTCAAGGGGAAGGAAGGTATTTCACAAAAATTTCTTCCCAAAAGCTGTTGAAAGATAACCTCAGACATGCAATAAATGAGGGAAAGCTTATGTAACTACTCTCTATTCCTTTTCTGCAGTACCAACCAGATCAGATTGCAAGTAAATTCTCTCAGACACTTTAACCCTTTTAACACACGCTCCTGGTGACTCCTGGCTTGGAGATGGTCTTCTGTAAGGGACGCTCGGGAAGGGAAATGCAACAGGTAGCACATCAGACACCTCCGCTCCTACAACTGCACACACTGGATCCAGTTACAAGAATCTAGATCGTGTACATAAAACCATGCAGATGTGATAATATGTGAATTTTAAAACATGCCATCAAAATTTAATACCGTTTCGCTCTTGCCTCACGTCACAGAGAACCAAACACGAGCAGAGATTTTCTTTATATTCATAGTCAGTCAAGGGGATTACATAGCAAGCGAGCAGGAACAAAAGAAAAAATACTAGGGCAGCTCACAGATCTTTATGAGCATCTTTCTGGCACCAAGTACATATTAGGAAAGTAAAATCCCAATGGTAAGACAACTCGAATGCACAGCAAGTCCCTTTATTCACCAGAATCTCCTGCGAGGACATATTTCTTTACAGTTGCCACTTGGAAGAGAAGATGTAAAGAATCTCTGTACTTGTCTAGCAAGCTTTAAGCTGCCTGGGAAATGAGGAAATAGAGAGTTGCTGAACTGCAACCAATATACAAGGCAAATTCCAGAATTACGGAAGAAAGAAAGCATCCGAGTACCTGCATGAAATGCTAAGCAGTTAACGAGAAGAGTTGTCCCCGAGTGAATTCCTATTCATTATCTTTTTCATAGTTATTGCAACAGAGCAAGTAGCATCAGTACCTGTGTACAGAAATGACCTATTAGAAACTTAACAGGTCATTTCCAAAGGTGTTAATGAGATCTGACTTACAAAGCTACTTGGTCTTGCACATAGGTCTTTTCAGTCTGACAATCTGGCTGAAACTAACACAAAATCTATTTCCACAAGAATACGTGAAAATAAACTTTAAGAACCCAAAATCACCCCTTCAGAAGGCATGAGGTGCTGAATGCAGCTGAATCGTATGTGGTGGTTTTCATAACTGAAATGTTTAAAAGATTGCTTTTGCCTCTGTTATGCTGTCAAGAGAATGGAAAGAAGACGAGGCACTAATTATATGTTAGAGCTCCTATATACGCTATAATTAAATGATGATGACAGTAACAGTGGAAAAGACTGGGGTCACATAGAGGATAAAGAACATAGTAGGTTATCGGGGCAGGCATCTGCTGTAGCCCCCGGCAGGATCAGCAGGGAAGTGTGAGTAGATGAAGATACCTGGAGCAACTCCTGGGGTCCTCGGAGTGCCCACCCCTCACTGCCTGGGGCATCCCTTTGGAAAAGGGGAGATGTGTGTACTGCTGCTCTAACCAACACGTGGGAGGAGGGCGGCAAGGACCTGGAGCCCACACTGCTGCTTCCTCACACGTTGAGACATTGGAAAATGGTGGGAGATACACAAACAGGACCTGGCGCTCTTACAAGAAATGGCTTGGGCTCACTATAAAGAAGTTAACTGAGGTCAATCAGAATATATTCCCTTAAAGCATACAGGAAAAAACTTCACCTGTGATTATTTCCCTAAAACCTTCGTTTTCTTTCAAACCGTGCCCTGCGTAGCACTGCATCTACTGAGAGTTACTCCCAAGCCTTCAACCTGTCATGTCAAAGAAGCTGATGTGAAAGAGTCCAAGGAGAGTTTACTGTTTGTAATGAGAGTGAAAGGATAAATCTTTGTAACTGAAAGCCAGCTGCTTCATTCTTAGCTCAGATTCCTTCCCCCCTTCCTTGTACATTCTAGCTTGCAAACAGCTGTAATAAATGTGGCTCTTCTCACAAGCCATGCAGATGTTAACAGTTCTGTAGGACATCAAGAAACATTTCAAGAATCTTGTAAGTGCTGACTGAACTTGCTTGAATTATCCACACTACCTCCTCCACATGCCTATTCATTAACATTAGCCTTCCTGAGTGCTTTAAGGACCAAAAAAAATAATCATAATTAGCATTTAAGCCAAGACATTAATATCTAGGTCTAAAGGCACTATCAATAAACACGGAATGTACTTAAGGCATCAGACAACAGATATTCAGATAACGAATCAAAAGAAATAGAGTTGCTCTTTGTCAAGATGACTAATGCATTTTTCATTTCTTATCCATGCAAGAGTGGCTAAACGACTGCCTGAAAATATGTATTTATAAAAGTCATGGCTGGATATATTTGAAAGAAAGGATCGGAACTATAGCAAGATCTTTTCTAGTAATCAAGTAGATTAAATTAAAGTGAAGGAGTTCAAAGTGCTACCTAGTCTATTTTATTAAAGTTGTATTAGCAGGACAGTCACACACTTTAAAGACTAAGCTAAAGCCTCAAATCAGGGCCAGTTCTGTGCAGAAACCTGAGGCCAGCTGTGCAGGTAGAGGACAAAATATGAAACAAGTTCCTCAAGCAGACCTGTACTAGGGCTCCTGTCTTAATGGTCTCTCCTCCTAGGTAGGAAGCGTGCTCTCCCTTTTTCAGGGTGGAATTTCTAAAGACCTGTCAAGCAGTTTAGCAGTAGTTACCAGGAGAGGCCAATGCAACTTGTTCTCGAACACTCCTCTTGACACGTGAAACCCCCCGTCAAGGAGCCCACCCCACACGGGCACTTCTCGCCCGGAAGGCTGCAGCAGCGAGGGCAGCACGGGGCCACGAGAGCGTCTCCGGCTTTGACCAGCTCGGAAACAAAACGCGCTGCTCAAGGGTTGCTTTGGTCTCATTTTTAGACTGTCTCCAATCACGGTTCTATCCTAACAGATTTACAAAGAAGGTAGGAAAAAATAAAATGAGCATATTGTACATTTCCCACAGGGGATTCCTAAAAAGACTTCAGACTTACAAAGCCCTCCGTACCTGCTCCCGTTAGATACTTCACTTGTTATGGCAGCACAAATAAAGCCAAAAGGAAATCTTTGCAGAAGGAAAACCCAACTACGTACTGTGTAATTCAAACACTGGTTGTTCATTAATTTGGCGGCATAGGATTGCTAGAGTTGAAGCAGAATTGCAATGCGCTATTTTAATGCTTCCTGACATGGCTTTTAGAGTAACTCCATCAACACATTATAAAAGAGGACATTTAAGCACTCTGGGATGAGCAAAAAGAGAACAGACTAGAGCCTTAAAAAAAGTACATTTCACAGTGCCAGAAGCTATGCAATCAGCTAGCCCAAAAACTCAACCTGTCTTCTAACTTCCCTGAACAGAATAAATCAGGAGAGAGGAAGAAGGAAAGAAGAAAGGGGGGGAGAAAAATAAAAATGAAAAGGGGCGAGAAAGCACCCGCACAGCAGGAGTGCCTTGCTGCCGTCCCTCCTCCACGAGCGGAAGCGCCCTGCGCAGTCCTGCCTGGGAAGGCATCGGCATCATTGAAATTCAGCGGCAGCTCCGGGAAGGAGGACGCCTCCATTTGTATGCGCGCGGCGCTTTCGCGCCCTGAATACATTATGAACTTGCAGCATGCTAATATGCCGTGCTATCATAAGCACCAGATGGAACAGTAGGCAGTATATGTCCCATCAAACCTCAGGAAGATGTATTAATGTTCCTGCTCTTTTTTTTATTTTATTTTTTTTCCTCCCTTCCCATCCCCCTTGCCCACTAGAAGCCTTCAGCTGTGTCCCTAGACTGGCACATTTCTGAGCATCCGTCACCTGCTCCTGCAGCTCCCTTCTCCAGGGCTGCCTCTGCTTCTCCAGGTGGTGCCAAGCAGCGTTTCAGTCTCTTTTATCACATAAGGTAAAGGCCACGAGACGTGTCAGGCTGTGCTTACTGAAGGGTACCGGGTACAAAAGCGAACATCCCGAGATAAATGAGAGATGAAGGAAGACTCCGGGTCTAAAGCTCGCACAATTGTTTTAAATTATGTATCCGTGGCACAGTACATATTTCCCCATCAGGACTATGATGAAGAAATGAAGAATTGGGAAGTGGGGGGAGAGGATAATATTTTCCTTGCAACTAAATAAAACAGACGAAACCAGATTGAAGATCTTTGAACTGAATATCAATTCTCACCCCACTTGAAACCTTTCCAAAAAAGACATCCAGAACTCAACAGCTATTTACGGGAGTGGGGTCAGGGCTTTTCAAGTGCCTTATGAAACCTAATAAACTGCACACTGGCAAATCGCTTTACCTGATTTTTTTTTAACTGAAACTGTAACATTCTTTGGCTGTTGAGACTCAAGGTGATTGTTCAGACCTATATGTACAACTCTGCAATGCTGCTTTGCATCATCAGTGAGTTCAGCCCCACGCGCACTGGGTCTGAGCACAGAAATCCCCCTAGTTTTTCGTGCAAAGGTATGGGCACACACACATAACATGACTAAGCCACACATTGTCTGATATTGCTTGACTTTTTCCTATCTCTTTACAAGCATGAATTAAGCCTCCTAATGAAATAGATATTTTGCAGGAAAAATGTTTTCTCCTACTGTGCCTTTCAAAAGATAAAATGAGATCCTCAAGACTGAGGATGTAGAGTCTGTGCATTCAAATCACAAATAAAAGACTTGAGATGATTGAAATAAACAAGATCAGCTTTTCTTATTTGAAGTTTTAATGCTGAAGTGTTTTTTAAGCACTTCTGTTTTTCAAAAAGAAATAACATCAGTAAATATTTTGCTAATTTCTTCTATTTTAGAAACCACCTGCTGATTCACAAAAAGTTCTCCCTGTGCCTGTAAGCCTGTTATTTTCCTAACAATATCATGTTAGGAATTCATGCTCACACTCTGATTCTGCAAGATGCTGAAGTCTCACAACCTCCAAGAACTTTTCTGGGAATTGGACAAAACAAAATCCCAAGAGCCATTCACACGTGTAACTGCCCCATGTACAAAATAGATTTTTTCCAAGTATTAAAGATTTGATTGACAGGGATTTCCCCACCTCCATCCAATCCTAACTGAAAAAAAAAACTAAGCACCTTTTCCCTTGCTGCTAGTTCAAACAAATCACTCTACAACTGGCATTCACAAATACGAGGCATATCTCTCCCCCTATTCTCATCCTACTGAATATTGGGGGTTTGTTTAGTTTCTTAATATATAGCCTTTAAGGGTAATTTGCTAGATTATGATTTGCATTGTGCAAATAAGTCTATTTAAGTCCATTATCTTGCATTATAAAGTAATTTCTGACACCTAAACAGCACTCAATTTAATTACAACATACTGAAACAGTACAGCTGACTCCCCAAGGAACCCGGTTGGATCAGAAGATGATGATATATGCTAGCTGCTGATCATCTTTCATGATCGGATTTGCAATCAACTCTTTTAAAAGAACAGCATCCGAACATCTGCACGCGCATCTGATTTTGTGGCAAAAAAACCACCACCCTCCCCAACCCATCCACTGCACGTGACCATGTGTGCATATCCCAGGCTTGTAAACAGACGTATTTAAAATCCAGCAGCTGACCAACGGGGACAAAAAAAGCCTTTGATCTTGGCTCTGCACGCATCGCTTTCTGCAGCAGAACCCCCATTAGGCAATTTATCAAGACGCGCGTTCTGTATCTAGTGTGGCAAGACGGCAAAGACACTTCTGGCCTCAAGAAAAGAAAAACACTTGTGACTAAACTATTGAGCGTTTCTGGTGATGAAGTAACAGCCCATCATTCCTTCAAGACTGTTCTGAACCAGTGCCCCAGACAAAACGATGCAACCACATTTGCTGCTGGCAGGATGAGAACAAGGCATCGCAACTCCGTTTTTTGTTTTGTTTGTCTGTCTTTTCACAGAAGGAACCATGCAAACCCAATGGTCATTCCACAGCATACTGCTATGCAGGGGAGCTTTATGGAGAGCCAGGAAAGATCCCTCCACCTGCTGGCCCTAGGACAAGGGCGAACTCACTGGGATGCTCCATGGACTCACCCTACTGCTCTCCTAGCAAGCACTCCACGAGAGCTTCCTGCACAGTAGTCTTAGTTTTAATTTAGAAAACTCAACAACATAAAAGAACAGCCCAAAGAAAGATACAGGTAAATGAACAAAGCAAGAAGAACATTCTTCAAATACTTTAGAACTTTAACTGAGAGGCAACAAATAGCATTCCCAGAGAGGCCACTGTCTCACATCGCCTCCATTTCCAAGGGGAAATATATATATAATATGCATATATATGTATACATATGTGTGTGTGTATATATATATATCTACTGTTAGGAATTCAGAAAAGCAAAAAATACAGTTACAGCCCCATTACTATATCGATCCCAACAGAAATTGCAAAAAGACTTTGCATCTGCTTCCAAAGATACACTGCAGTCTAATCTACCTTAAAACAGCAATTTAAATTACTCTGAAAAGCTAATACGAAGGAGAAACAGAAACTCTTTCAGAGCTCCTTGACAAGGACATCCTGCCGCTCAGTGGAAGGTTGATCTGAATCAATAGGGACCACTTGAATACTAACACCTGAGCTTTACCACTGTCCTCTCTTTACCACTGCAGCAAGTGGAAATTTAAAAAAGGAATGAAGGCCAAACACATGATAAACACTTTTACAAACAAATTGCTGAGAAGGAAAATGGAGACTTTCAGTGATAGTACAATATAATCTAGGTGGACATCTAATTATGCCCTTAGTTTTACAGATATGAACTAAGTTTAATGAGCATCTTTCAGTTATGCTAAACACAGAACTAACTCAGGGTCCTTGGGGCTGGACTTCCAAAACTGCTACAGACTTGATCCATTCTCAGAAAGAAAATGACTACAGAATTCCTTTTTTTTTTTTTTTTGTTGGGATCACAGTGTATCTTGTACAGTTCCAAGCAAAGAAAATACCTCAAAGAAACAACGGTGTCCACAGAACATGACCTCTTCTAAACCCATTTCCTCCTAACTAGAAATGAAGGAATAGCAGCATGCAAAGCTAGCAGATACAATTCTGCAATCAACAATTGCGTGGTGAAATTGCCTGGAAAGATAAAATTAAAACAAGAAATGTTCATTTGTATTTGCTAGGCACATATGCATGTGGCTGGTGCTCTGCAGGGCACAAAATCCTTAAAGATTGCCTCAAAAAAACTGAGCAATTATGCACAGAATCAAATGTAGGAACGTCACAGAAGGTGACTTGTTCCTGGATTTTAAAAGGGCTATAATGAAAACTCCACACGGTGTAAACATGCTTGCTGCCTGGTTTAACAGGACCACCATAATAAATTTGGAAGACACAATTTAGAAACAAGAGAGGAATGAGGGCTTCATTTTTATACAGTAAGAGTGCACACGTATTCCAAACTGTGACCTTGTTGTAGGATGATTACTCGAGTCACAAATGTTTGCATGACTTGGGGATTAGGCAGAGATTTGGACAAGGGAGGTAGAGCATCCTGTAAGACTAAACTACAAGATTATTCTGTTGAAAGGAGGCAGTTTCAAGACAGAAGCAGAACGTGAGTGAATCTAGTAACTCTACCAGAATCAAAGGGAAAAAGGAAGACTACAAGAACCTGAACCTGAGATTGAAGGAATGGCATTAGAACTGAACGAGATAATGTTTAGTAGATGCTTCTAAGTAGCTTGGAGAAGACATATAAATGTACTAATTCTCAAAAGAGGTTGAACCAATAAACGGGAAAGGCAATAATATACATATTCCTACTTCTTGTGTTCAACATTTCAAACCTTTCCAAAAAGCAGTTAAGAATATGCAAATCCCACTTCCTCAATCCCAATTTATTTGCAAGAAAGTCATTTTTAATGAAGACTGATATAGGTCCATCTCAACATCAAATCTGCATAATCTTATACCTAGTAAATCTCAAGGGTTACCAAAACACAGTTCTCTTCCTCTTACCCCCCCGGTCTCTCTTCCAAGAGATGACCAAGACTCTTTCCTTTCACTACCCTGTTTTACAGTTCTTTAAGCCAGTTCAGCATTGTCAGTATGCAGAAATGCCACAGAGGTTGCTACAGTCTGCCATAAAGGCATTTCCATAATAAATGGAAACCATATGAGCAGTATTCTTAATAATTGTGTCCACTGCTTACAGTATTTCCTTTCAAACTTCAGAAAGATTTCCTGCCACCTTTGACTTATGCGTTATATCCATTTAAAAGCACTTTGTATCCGTTTAAAGGCAACAAATTTGCAGATATTGTTCCAGAATATACACCCACACTAATCCTGAAATTGCTGGCTGGACAACTGAAATTAACTTAGATCAGTGGGTCCTATTAGGTCCTTATTCCTCACAAAAATTGTATAGGATGTCAGACCTCAAAAGCCTAAAAAGTTATTTTATTTTTAAGAATTAGAAATAAATGCACAACTCATTACACAATATTATTGATAAGCGCAAGTGAGGCTGTAGTTTCATGACACAGGAATTTGGGTGGAAGTTGCTTAGAAGCCAGATGACTTCAGTGTCTCTTTAAGTGACACTTTAAGCCCCCAAATCACAAACATTATTAAGAGGAACCACGTGTGCTGTTGCCAGAGACAGAACAAGAGGTAACCGGAGGTGCCTTCCTAGGCAGAATCACTGGCAGAGCCGCAGTACTGGGAAGCTCCAATTCAGGGGTCTCTCCAGATGTTCCTCCATACTCATCTATAACAGGCAGTATAAAAGAAATTACTACTGGGGGGAAATAAATTACAAAAACAAAACAAAACAGTAGAACCAAATAAATTCAGCTTTAGTACGTGCCAGCACAACTCCATGACCTCCAGCCCTTTTGGCCAGGGCCAAATCACACAGCGCTTCTAGAAATATTCAAAGGGAAAAGTCATCCTGAAAGCCACAGATCAAGTAACGATTTCAGACTAGATTCAAAGAATAAAGTACTTTAGATGTACATTCAGGTACATTCAGACTGCTGAAATTTCCCCCTAAAACAACACAAAACCCTCTGTGAGGATTTATTCTCCCCTACTGTCAAGGGGGTTGAAGTACCTCAGAGCGGGTATCCAAAATAACTAACATACCAGCTTGTAAAGCAGAAGGAAATAGATTGAAGGGACTTCAAGAGAGGTCCAATCCCTGCAGCTCCAAAGCAAGGCCATTTAGACCAGGCAGCCAAGGTCCGACAGCATTTTTCAGTATCTTCAAATACGGCGATATCAGCACCTTTACTGACCTGGCCACTCTCATGGTGAGGAATTTTTTCCTGTTGGGGATTTCCACACTCCACTGCTTGTGTCTACTGCCTCACATCTCATCACTGACCAAGGCGAGTCGGTGAATAGCCCTCTATAGTCTCCCATGAGGTAGACAGCTCATGACAGAAAAGATGAGGTAAGCTCCAGGCATTTGCTGGTTCCATATGCTAACTTTATGGATGAGGGAAGTATTGGAGACAGGCTGCTTTCTAAGTAACTGCAGACACGCCTGCCCTTAAGTGCCTTTGCCCTTTGGAGTCACAAGATCCACCGTCCCAGCTCTCCTCTAAAAAAAGTTGCTCTCAAACCCTGTCTTCATAAAAATTGGTAAATAGAACAGTCTTAAGAGACAACTAGGCAAGATGAAAGAGGTGATGCTTGATTTTAATTAACAAACTTTTGGTTAGAAGCTTCACTTTGGAAATAAAAGACACCAGTCTAGAGCACCCATGCCCTCTGCTTGCTCAAGTTGCTCAACCCCCCAAGATCACCCATCAATTAGGTAGGTAGTTCCAACTGTCCCAACGATCCAGGCACAGAAATTACTTGAATCCAAAGGACTCAGGTGTGAACTGAGCACTGGCCTGCTCAGCCCCACACATGTTGAGAGAGTTCTTAGTATGCACAGATGGAGACTTACACATTTGGAAAGCCTTAAACCTGGAGCTGTGGTACATCTGGAGGCAGGAGAGGGGGGTGGCAGCTCAAAGGCGCTCAAAGTTCGGGATTTGGAAGCCAGCTGCTGCTTTAAGGGAGGAAGCCTCTTCTTGCCTTTAGCTTGGGATCTCCTACTCAGAAGTCAGGTTTTAAATGGTATTTGTGGAGTTACCCTTGTACGTATTTTGATGGTGAAATGATGCAGGAAATAAATCAGAAAAATGGCACAGGTGAAAAGGACCACACAGCACATCTTTGCTCTACATAATTTTCTCCATTCAGATCTTTCCCATTTTCATACTAGAACATTTTAGAACTTGTTTTACCCCAAAACTGCAATTCAAGACCTCCTCTAGCTGCACAGGAACAGAACAAATTGACCTCCATACTAAGGCAAACATGCCCCAATTTTTAATTACGTGTTGCTGTGGAGTCCAAAATCTTCAACTCCAGTCCTGCCTGGTGCTAAACGTTGCACACACGCTGCTGAAATCTCAGTCCCAAGAAACAGATTCCTTCATTCATCTCCAGCTAGGGCTCTGAGCTCAAAATCAGTAAATCTTGACAGAGGAAGCATGTTTGGGACCATGCTTACTGGAGAAACAAACCAAAATATTTCTGCAGTACGACCCACACCCCGTAACGTGTTAGTTACTTTCCGTGCATACTTAGCAAGATGCAGTTCGCAGCCCCATGGGCTGAAAATAAGTGAAATAATGTTACGTAGACTTCAGAATTTATTACTGCCATAAAAGAGGAGGAAACCTTAATGCTTTGAAAAGCAGAGCTGTTACATGTTGTTGTAACGATACGACATGTATCTGCGCAGCTGAAGAACCCAGCGACCCACAGCCGTCTGAAGAGGAAAGAGCTTTTCACTCCTATCAGAAACTCGAAGAAGATAAAGTCATTATGTAGGATGACTGGAATAATGATGCAAGGTTAACACTCAGACTTAAGTATTTCCAGACACATTTTCCCTGTTTGGCAGGAAACTTGTTTTGTAAGACACAGAATTGTCCTAATATAACAGCATAGCAACTGCAACTTAAACCAGAACAAGTCGGCTAATGGACTGTTAGGCGACTTTTGCTGTATAACAGCATTTAGATGCATATATTTAGAAAAAAAAAACCAAAAAAACCCAGGTGGATAATCCAAATGTTCAGTTACTAGGACACTAACAGTTATGTCCATGGCAATTTTGTTTCTGTTCTTTAAACAAATCATCACTTGCAAGCACTAATGTTAAAACCAGAAAGCCCGTCTAGTACACAGTGGCTATAAATGCCAAATCAATTTTCAGCAGATAATAAAGTCCATGTTTTACAATCAGCAATGCACTGTTTTACTACCCAAAATGTAAGCTAATAATATATAGCTCTGCTAAATGGAAAATGCAGATACGCTGTTAAGAAACGGGCTGGCTGTGAGATGATGGATCATTTCTGCTGGGACCTTCTTAA
The DNA here is from genome assembly GCA_003342815.1 of Eudromia elegans. NCBI lineage: Eukaryota > Metazoa > Chordata > Aves > Tinamiformes > Tinamidae > Eudromia > Eudromia elegans. Next base: position 5,922,586 of record PTEX01000003.1, on the reverse strand, counting down.
AGCTATGTGCAAATGTTTTGAAAATATCACATGATGTGGCCATGTGTTAAAAATTACAGCCAGTTAAGTTCTCTGCTAAGAAAAATATGTGGGCAATTTATGAAATGCACTCCAGGACGGAGATATCTTAAGTAAAACCAGATTTTGAAAACAAACCCGTTTTTTTGAAACATGAACTTTAAAAAAAAAAAAAGCGCAGCCACATCTGGAGAGCAGAAGTAAAGAAAGGGTGGTCTGACCTAATACCAGGCCATCTTCTGAAAGAACAGCATTATTTCTGGGCTACAATGACTGTGATCACTGATTGTCCTTTTAAGGAAACCATGCTGAATACTGCCATGGGCAATAATAAAGCATTTTGTAGGCCAACATCTGTTCTTTGAAAGTACTATAAAACGACTGATAGATTTGTAATGTTTCATAAATAAAGTCCGGAATAAAGAGTTCTCAATAAATAAATAAACAAACAAACGCGCACAGAATCATCAGACAAATTGGTGTATGGTAGTAGATCTGAGCAGTGTTCCCCCCACATCAATTATTTAGAGACAAGCACTTCCCAGAGTTCACTGAATAGGATGGGAAAAATGGTTAACCTGGTTACTGGGAGCCTCCTGCTACCAAGATTGTCTTCCCATGGACTTCCTCCGAGTTGCAATGGTGCCTCCAAAGAAGTGGGAATTGCTTTTACAGCGTTTCATTAGCAACTCTCTGTGCTGCAGCTTTTTAGTTACAGGGAAGTGAAAAGCTTAGTAGCCAATTGCAATTATAACAGTACGAACAGTTTGTCTTTGAAGAGCAAATTTATTTTGTGTAAAGTGTTATCACTACACATAAACCAGAACCCACTTTTATTACTTCCTGCTCTTTCTCCAAAATAAGGAGGACTGAGGATGTCAGAACTACTAAAGGGATGCTTCTGAATTCAAGACTTCACACATACACAAAAGGCACTGACATAATATCAGATTACATAAAAAATACACATCCTTTTAATCTTCTGTACATAATGTGCTTACTTTAAAAATACAAAATCTGCCCCAGATGGCTAATAATGCCCATTTAAAAAAAAAAGCAACACCACAATATTAAAGGGCTAAAATATGCTGTGAACAGATTGAGAGGCAGTTCATCCTAGAGGAGAGTAAAAAAGTGCAGATGGGTGTCAAAAATAGCCAAGTGTCAGATCTGTTCAAGTATCTCCATTCTGGCACATGCTCCCAGTCACAGCTGTTAGTGTATTCTCTATATCCAAGTGCAAGGTTTTCTAACACTCAGAGCTGACATTAAAACACACTTTCTTGCTTGCTTCTGCCTTAAGAGAAGGCTGGAAATTAAAGATTTATTTAATGTTAAAGCTTAACGAGTATTGATAAGGGTACACACACTCAAGTGTAGCACGTGCCATTTTGATTAAAGATGCATGAAATTTTAACCAGCAGGTAGATTAAGTAATTTAAATGCCAAAGGCTTACCAGGTTTTCAAAAAAACTCCACCTCAGGCATTCCAATATTGTTTGCTAATATCCCCAAATAACACATACGAGGATCAAAACTGATAAGGCTGGATAACTTTAGTACCTTTAAATATCTTAACAGAACACAGGCAGAAAAGCACATGAGAAGAATAGCTTCATACAAAATGTGAGACAAAATGCAAATAATGCAGAATGCACAGTTTTCTAAATTAATGAATCGCCATCACCTTTCTAATGAACATCACATCCCCAGGAATATAATGCATGCAAATCAAATTTCCAGTTTAAAGGGTTAAATTGACCTTTCATAGTCCTCAGTTGTTATCTATGCAAATTAATTTGCCCATATTTCAACCATATAAATCCTCTTAGCCTCGTGCTTTGAGCAAACCGAGCCCACTTTCTGCTGCACGCAGGGGCTCAGCAAACCCACCAGCGAGGGAGCCTGACCACGGACGAGGATCCTAAAAGGGGCAGCAGCCCTCACGCAACTGGCACTACCCCCTCGCCACGGCGGCTGCAGCAAACTGGCAGATCCTGTTTCAAAACACCATCTGCGAGGTGTGCAGGCTCGCTGCGATCAAGCAGAGCCTCTTCTGCCCGTCCTACCCAAATAATCCACACGAACCAGCCAGCTGCAGGATCTGGAGCCCGGCTTTTTTTTTTTTTTTTTGTTATCTGCAGACACAGGCTGGTATAATCGGGCACATGGCTCTGCTCAGCCTTACCAAGAGAAAAAAAAAAAAGAGACAAACAAAACACAGCAAATTCAATCCACTCTGTCGTGGTCGAGCTTCTCACAAAACCCCTCACACAAATCACCCGCTAGAGCAGCGACGTCTGCACTGGCAAGAACGCGTATCAATTAGACAAGTGATCTAAAGATCCAAGGGCAATATTTCTGTGAGGAAACCGACCTATTGAAATTTCCAGCTCTGCAGCGATTTCTCTAATTCAGCCGATTTTTCTTTTCCGGTTTTATTTTGTATTTGCATATTTCGACGTTTTTCTCTGCCGACAGCTAAGGACTGTGATTTAGGACAATGCTGAAATGGTCTGATTTATAAGTCGCCTGCACTTCTCCAACATAAACAGCCTCTCAAAGGGAGAATTTCAGCCGATCGGTGAACGCTGCGAACAATCTCTGCCGATCAAACGTTTGCAGATACAAGGTACAGCTGACAGGCATGAAAGGCAGCCCCAAGCCCTATTTCTCTGCACTAAAATTACACGGGTGCGGAGCGATGCCCCTCCAAAAAAGGTGACTTTCTACTATTTCTATCCTTTATTCATCGAAACCTCCAGTCCTGCTCTAAGTATCATCTTCGGCCGCTTCCTCAGACAAATTCCCCTCCCCCAGACACACACACACAACAGAATTAGCATCCACGATCGTGCCGTATCCCTATCAGCTTGCAAATCCCCATCTATATTAAAAAAAAAAAAAAAAAAAAAAAAGAAAAAGAAGAGAGGAAAAAAGAAACCCAATCTCTGAAAACAATTAGCGTTTCCTCATTTAAAATCAAAAAGAGCTGCAAGGATTTTCACTCACCAGGCATCCTCGGCTAAAATATAGCCCACTGTAAATGGCTCTGCGCTGCGAGCGAGCGTATTTCGGGCTCAGCGCCTCCTGTTCTGGAATGAGCGCGGGGAGGCGAGCGGGGCCATCAGCGCTGGCGGTGGCAGCGTCGCTGGAGGCAGGATGCTGGGCGCGTGCGTTTGCCAGGCAAAGACAGATGGAGAGCTGACACTCTGTATTGCACTTGGAGCAGAAATGTGAATGATGACAGGAGCACATGTGGCCTTGAACCCAGCCCTGTCTCTTCAGGCAGAACAATGACAGGGATGTGTGTGCAAATTATCACAACCCCAGCTCCCCTCGCTGACTCCTTTTACTCTACCTTTCACACCAAGTTCCAGATGACCAAAGAATAGAAAGTAGGATGCGGAGCGATAAGCTAAAAATGCTGCATTATTCATTTTTTTTCCCTTAAAAGTTAACCCTTTCTTCCGCCGAAAGCAATTAAGGAAACCGGCTTCGAGCCCGCTCAGCTCCCCTCCAAAAGTGGAAACAAATTCATTCTTTATTTTAACAGCCATAATTCTGGACTCCGTGGGACCACGTTTGTTTATTTAGCTGGAAATCCAAGACGTGCACGGAGAGATACCAGCGGCCCCCTCCTCTCCTTCCCCTCCCCACACTTTTTCCATTATTATGCTATTTTACTATAGTGAACAGGGTATCAAAATCACTCCCTTTCTCAGGCTCGCAGTAGTATGTGTAAAATAGAACACACTTAGAAAGCAGACCACTTTTATTTTACTACAGTGCTTTTTAACCCCCTGGGATGGCGGCATTGATACGTTCCAAACACTCGCAGCTTACTCTGCTCTACCTTGCATGGTGATCCATGGGGGATGAAAACAAAATCTTCCCTGTAAAGCTTTTTCAAAAGCTAAGCAATCATGTCCTCCCAATTTCTGATTTTGCACACCCCTTAAATGTTTATCCTGCACATGAATAACGTATGCCTGGCTAGGTTCAATGCACTCTTCCCTATTAAGCTTTAATGGACACCATGATACATAAAACTACAAGTCTTTGTTACAGTGCTTTATCTAAAGCTGGCTATTTTCTTCTCAGCAGTCCCTCTTTAGTCCTTTGTAAAACATCTTTGCCTCTTAGGAGAAACATATGCCTGACTCACATGCCTTCTGCAGCACGTATAGCCTTACACCAAATTCCAGGCACAGGGAAAAATAGCTGCTTTTTCAGAACTCTCCTCCAATTCAGCCCTTGCACAACCTCCTCTGTTTCAGTGAGCGGTATTTTTCCAGCAATTAGCACACGGGTTCTCTCTTCGACTTTGCCTTTTCAGGCTACGTTTAAGCCCAGACGGACACACGGTCAGAGCTCCACGAGCTGCAGCCCCGTCAGGATGAGCCTCATCCCTTTGTACTTGTTTGTGCAACCCCTGGATTTTGTGCTCTGCCTTCGCCTGCCGTTAACACGCAGAACCAGCCCCGCTTCCAGGCCTTCCTCTTCCTTCCTCTAGCTGCCGCGAGGCCCGATAAAGATCTCTTTCGGAAAAGACACATGCGAAATTAAGCAAAAAATAGCAGCCCTCCCAATGTCCGGACTGAGCTCCTGAATACCCCTGACTTCAAACAAATGAGTCACCTAATTCCCTGCTGCATCCTCGGGAACTTTTCTAACATGGTCTATACGCACCAGGCTTTACTTCAAGCAAGGCGGGAGAGAGGCTCCGGACACAGGATGGGCAACGTCGCGAGCGGGGAGCCGGAGGCTCCCCGGGCTCAGCACATCCCATGGCCCCTCCTCGAGGCGACCTCTCCTTCATCTTCATCAGATATCTGCTCTAAGCAAGTCCTGCGAGACCCCTTTCCCGACAGAGAGCTTCCCCAAAGGGACCGCGAGTCCGAGCCGCGAGGGCCTCGGGCGGATCCGGCCCTCTTTTTGTTTTATTATTTGACGCACTATCTAAAACCAGTCAGCCGGCATCGCATTTGCCGCGTTGTTTTTCTTTTTTAATGCTGTGCTCTACATGAAAGGAAAAACATTTTCACAGTGGGAAACGCAACCTTACATCAACACCGACGCAGCCCGAGTCAGCTCTAGAGTAGCAAGCGACGTGTCAAAGGTAGGAGCGCTTTAATAAAACTGCACAACGTTCACTTTTAAAAGCAGGTCTTAATATCAGTACATTGTAAATCCGCAGACCACGGCTCACGAAATTGAACTTCCATATGCTCTGTGATTATGCATCTTTTCTGTGTGTAAAAAGCCTTTTTAAGCTGTTATCTGACTACAGTAATTGCCATTTAAATTGATCCACGTCAACAAAACCTGGATCCCTGGAGATTCTCACCTAGAAGGCTGCCTGTGGAAAGGGCTAGCAGAATGCCTGTGCATCTGAGACTACTTCAGCATTTTCTCAAGCAGCCAGCTGCATGAATAGTTTTTCCCTCTCATTATTTAATACACTGAGGCAGGCAGGCTGCAACCCATTTGGCAGTCCTCCCTGAATAAAAATCTCTGGATATTTATTCTCTTCTCTCCCCCTCCCTCTTCCCATTCTTAAAGCAGTCACTTAAAGATTGCTATAATAGTTTTTGCACTATTTCTGAAATTTTAGTAGGCCAAGATGGACATTCTGTAAAACACTTTTATTCTGCACTTCTGTCATTCTAAGAAAAAACAAAATGCGCAGCCTTTCTAACATGCACACAGTTCTGCTGTTCCCAGGGAATTCACACAAGACGTAGCACCAAAGGGCAGGGATACGAACTGAGCAGAAGAGTGAAAACGCAAGCGGAAAACCTGCAACTGGGTTCTTAATGCTGCACGTTGCATTACACCTGCCAGGGGACAGCCTGGAACCCAGCTCCTCGCTGACAATCATTCAAAGCACCTTGCAAATTGACTTTAAACAATTCTCTACAACTCTTACTTTCAAAAATGGGCAAAAGGAGGAAAAAGAGCCCCCAAACTCAAGTACTGGCAGAGGTAAAGGCTGACGCATTGATCACATAACCTTGTTACCACGTTGTGCAGACGAAAAAGAGAAACTCCCCTTAAGAGCCCAGAGATTGTCTTTTGCTTCGACCTAACCTAATAACGGGGCCTGGAAGTCCCCTGAAACGCATCTGTAGTTAATGAAAGCTCTCTATTAACAGTGAAGGCAGAATTTAACTCAAAGCTTTTCTGTAGGACTTCTCAACTTCCCGCTCTCCCGATAGCGGACTGTTGTGATACATTGTGACTCCACACAGTGGGTATTAAGTGAGTTAATTCAAAGGAGCTGAAACCTCATTGATCCTAATTGAAAGCAATACACCCAACCAAATAGTTTTCTACCCCATCTGCTCTGGCCTGCCACCAGCTATTCAATACAAGAGAATTAATAGTTTCAGATATTCTAACCGACCCAATAAAAGCACTCATTTAAGCAGGCCTGCATTAACAAAGTGAAAAACCAGGGGCAAAACGGGTTCAAATGGAGCATTTTACTCCTAGTTGGCTTTAACAAAGCTGGATAATGCTTATTCTGACTTTTTATGTGCAAGACTTGATAAACTGAATGCGAAGGCACTCGATGATCAGTCAACGAGCATTGATGAATGGTCATTAGGACCCCCCCAATCTCAGGGAAGGCCATTCCACAAAGTGGCGCACCAGCTTGAAAGGGCGGACTCACTAATGTCCAGATTTCCCCGCTTGCTTGTTCCACTTTCACTTTCAGACCACTGGCCACCAAATGAGGCTGACATATTGGAAAATAATCTTTTATGGGCGAGTGGTAAATAAAAATGGAGGCATTAGCCGGGCTTTCAAATTCAAATCTGCTAGTTTTGTCAGCCCCCAAACGTTTTGATTTTCCACCCAGCTGGAAGCTATTAGTGTTTTCTTAAGGCATCCCACTGACAGGGCAAACCCACCTAATGTGTGAGCTGTAGAGCTGATGGGGGGCACGGGAGACTCTCGCTCACTCGAGGCTTTCTTAACTTTATGCAGCTGACTGCAAAACCCAAGCAAAGTGAGGCCAACACCTGGGTAAGAGGCTCACTCATTTCTTGCTGCCAAGTGTTTCTTGCTACCTCACGCAGCAGTAGTCCTCATATGATATGCTGATGTTCAGTGTGACCTTCTGCATGGTGTGTTACCTCTCCTGCACCTACCACAAAAGGGCTTGAGCTCTTTAAGAAAGGCCCTTCTTTCTAAACTTCCTATTTCCTTGCTGGGAAATAGAATTAAAGTATTCCAATAAGATATAGTCTTATCTGTAACAGTAGCTCTTAATAGGTGCAACACAAAACATTTGCCAGACAATACTAAACATTTCCCTAAGCATTTCCGTATTGGCAAGGCTTTCTGGACTTCTGGAAGAAGAGAAATGGGACCTTTAAATCATACACAGCTCTCTGAAAGAGAGTCATTGAGATTATTTACACAAATACTCAATATTTGAAAGCCAGAGTTACCCATCTGAGGAAGTCCTTGCAGGTGAGAAAGCCTTAACCTCTTCCTTGAGTTAGGAAAACAACTTAGCCACATTGTTTCAACAGTAAAATGAGAAATTAGGCCTCTAGAAAGGATTTCAAATCATCTACCTAAGGCAACCTTGGCAGTGGAACAGACTTGGCAATCTAGGTCTAGCCTTATTTTCTATTCTTTTTGATCAAAACAATACAAAATAAAACCAAATTCATTACTGTTGAAAGTGTCTAGGCACCTCAATGGCATTTCAGGTGGATTTGAGGTTCATAATAAGGAAAGCATACAAAAATATCTATCCTAGGTGAAGGTAAGTTCTACCAAAAATCTAATTGTTGTAGAGTAGAAAGGCCAACATAGGCTTCAGTTCTCAAAGGAATGCATGCTGCTTCACTCTAGGCGCAGATTTTAGTAGGAGCACTCACATATTCATATTGTTTTGGTGTCCTTTCCTTTAACTTGAGCCGAGCTAAACAAAACTCCCATTTTTAAAATAAAATATTTTCTGTAATGTGGATAAAATTAAATCAAAATTGACTGTTAATTTCTATCATCGTATGTATTCAAAGAAAATTACCAAACCACCTGAGCATAAACATCACTGATGCACTTCAGAAAATTTGATATTGATTCAATATTATTTCTGAAAGGAAGAAACAAAATACCCCAGAGGCCATTTCACAGGCAGGAACAAGAAGAGGTTCTGTGCGATCAGAGACGCCTGGCTGATGGTATCACGTCTTGTTGAACTAGGATCATATTTTAGCATCCCCAACAAGGTTCCAAGCTACCACTTGTGTTTCAATTTGAAGCTCGGAGCGCTTGCTCGTTTAACACGGGTAAGGAAACTCCTCCTGCTGTAGTATATTAACCCCAGTTTTGACCTCTAATCAATGTCTTTCCAATGCATGGGATTTTCATAATAAAGATAACGTGAGAGCATATCTGTGTGAAAGAGCATCTACCGCTAGCCATAAATCCGCGGCTTGCATTTTTCTTTGTAACGTGTCAATATTTGTGACACTAACTAAACATATTTTATTCATTTGACAAGGACCGTTACATTATATTGAAAACTTTTGTTCCAGTGTCACCACCTCCCCGTTTTGAGTGATGGCGAGCTCGTTTTGTTGGAACGCACGGGGTGATAGCGTATGCTCCAGTGAACTTTCCCTCCTCTCAGCACCAGAGACAAAAACCTGCAGCTCCGCTCTGTGCTGGCAGCCATCTGGACAGCTTGCACTCAATGCCTGCCCCACACCACACTGCAGGCAAGATTTCAGGGCTCGGGAGCTCTGTGGAGCTATTCATGACATACCAATTTCGCATTTTCTGCTTGTACGCGTGCAACAATAAATGCTAATGAGGACTATGAATGACATTTTTAAAGACAATAAAAAGGTCTCCAAATCCCTTGCATATGGAGACACTATTTTCTAAACTTCACCTTCTGTTAGGGAGCCATTACACTCGAAAGGGGGGAAAAAAATAACCTAAGGAGAACAATGAGATGATCAAAGCATAGCCAAGGCCTTCAGAAATCCAAAGAAAACACTGTTTGTGGAGCCAGGCTAATGACAGACAGATCCGATGCCGACGTGCAGCAGCAGCAGCAGCAGCAACGCTCCAGCGCCAGAGCCTGGGCTCTCCTCAGCCCGGCCACTTCCTAGCAGGGCAGCCCTCCAATTCCCGGCCACCGCCCTGGGAGGGACAGGGCACCCAAACCCCCTCCACCGATGCAGCCTCGAAAGCCACGCGCTTCCGAGGAGTTTTTAATTGCTAATCTTCAGAGGAGGCCAGACATAAACTGTCCCCATGCAATGGTCTGGAATGCTGTAATCAGAGAGATTTTTGCAATGACCGATGGGTCAAGACAAATATTTTATTTCAATGGCTTCTCTCCCAAATCTGCCTTTCACAATGCTATGACTAGCATAAATTTAAAAAAAAGAAAAGTCTTTACTTTTAGTGTTATACTTTGTATTTAATTAAAGACAGTTTCTCCCAGTAGCCACCATTAAAAACACTTTCAGGAAAATCCACCAGGTGGAGCAAATACACAGCAATACAAAACACTAATTTATGATCACACAGCCATTTTCAAAGGGGGAAAAATGTGTTGTCTTTTTTTTTTAATGGATATATGACCTCCCTTCTTCGCTCTTTTGTGATATATTGATCAAACTGTACTTATTTACTACATTTATATTCAAGCAAAAGCTTTGTTTCAAAAGGCCTCGATGCAAAGCTGGGGTGCTACAGAGCAGCTTCGATATTTGCAAACATTATATACACTCAAAGTGAAAACAACTCCAGAATATTGTTCAGCAAAACACTATTTAACAGCATACACATACGCACGCCTGTGTGTGTACAAAGAGGGAGATACAGACATCCAACAACAGCGGCACAACGCTGTGCTTGTAAAATGAACTGACGAGCCTTAAGAAAACAACACTCAGCCTCACGCCTGGCACCCAAACCTCCCCCTGGCCCCCCGGCTGCTGGCGGGTGCCCGGGCAGCTCTGTGCGTCCTGGTACCTGTTTGTACACACAGCAGTGGCGGGAGGCGCTCCTGTAAAGCACGCTTCGGCTCCCTACCAACATCTCATGTTTGAATGGCACCAGTCACCTACTGAGTAATTTCAGAAGTGCAATGAAGAAGCCACTGTACATGAATATTTAAGCATGTCTAGCTAAGCATTATTCCCCCCGTTTACATTATTTTCTTTTCAGAGCCAGGTGAGAAAGTCACTTACTCATCAAATGTGTTAAGTTTTCCTGATGAATGAGAAAGTTTAATGGCATAAAGGCAGGGGGGCACCCTTTTTCATGAAGAAAATTAGGAAATCCTAACAGAAAAGTGGCTCTGGATGAGTTTCCTCACAATTACAGTAGGACGACCCACTGGCAGATCTTGTAATTGCTAAAATGGCAAAGCAATAATAGGGAGTGAAGTGGCCTAATGCAGCTCAGCCCCTCGACACACAGCAGAAGCATCAGCACACAAACTCCCTCAGCCCCTCCGAGGCAAAGGCACCACCTTCCGCAGGCCACCCAAGGGAAATACTGGTCCTGGTAAAAGAAATCCTCTTTTGTTTCCCATGTTTCAATAGCTATGTCTTCCCTCCTGTTTTTCTCTTTTTTGTTTGTCCAATGTCCTGTCTTCTCTCTATACCTATATTCTTTTCTCTATACCTATATCCTAAATTCTTCTCACTGTGCCACTCATGTCCTAGTTTGGTAGAACCTCCTCATTGTTCTACACTCTCTCTTCCCCAATCCACTACACCAACAAAACTGAAAGTTATGTGTACCATCACAAACTATTATGTGCAATTAACACACACAAAAAAGCACTACCATCACTCAGCTAACACCACACTAACACTCAGGGATAAACAATGCCTTAATTTAGTTCCCTCTGCAAAAATATATGCAGAATGTGATTACCTGAACACTGTGCCATCTGAAAGGAAGCAAATTGGATTGACTTAAGATTTGTGCTTTTTGCAAAATGAAGATGAATCCTACCACACCTAAGCAAAATTAACCTACAAAAGCTTTGTTTCTTTAAGAGCAGGGAGGAGCTGTCAGGAGCAGAGAGCCTTTCAATATCATTTCATCTAATTGTGTTGTGTACCACATGGTGCTTAGCTGCAGCCATTGAGAACAGAAGCAAGCGGAGAATGCAGAGGTGATTATGAAGTGGAATTTCCTACCAAGAGCAAATTACACCACTTCACACTAGGAGAACATCTGCAAAAAGCAGCAGTAAGTGTTTGGGCACAATGCAAGGTGCCAGTTTTAATAAAGCCTTAACCAGCTTGGGAATTGCTATCCATGAGAACCTTCCTTAAGCAAGACTGTCACAGCAGAGGTTTATAGAAACGCCCAAGCTAAATATTTTTTTTTTCAGCTTCAAATATAACATTGGTCCAAAATCATTATCCCCAAAGGATTTATTAGGTGGCTACCATGGTTAAGGCCTATCATTTTCTGCTATTTTCAGAGAGGAATTGGACATCTGATAAGTGGGAGGAAAGACACATGGATACTGCTGTCTTCTGTCCCTGGTTCTTACGCATCAGTGGTGAATTTTCTCTTACTATCCTGTTGGTCCATATGGCCACTGGTCAGCGACGGGATACATTGATGAGACTGGGAACTCAAAAAAATTGTAAAAATATAGAACCCCACATGCAGGAACAAGACACAAGTGACTTGTAAACCTTTAATTAATAGCACCTTTCTACATTCAAATAGCATCCTATGAACAGGTACAAGCCCTACTGGAACACGACACTAAGTGCAAAGTGGATGAACAGTCTTGTTTCCAAACTCTACACACAAACAATGTTTATTTGAACTATGTTTTCTTTACAGCATGATGGGATAAAGAGATTTAAAACTATATAAGTAATTCACATTTACTTACACGTCCCTTTAAACTAAAGTAGCAAAATAAATACATAAATAAATAGGTCCTGACTCTAAGGTGACGGACTATGGACATATTTAAGAATTTATTATTAGATCACGATCATCGATTTGATGCACTGTAACAGCTCTTTTGTTGCACCATCCCCTGCAAATCCTTCTTAGATGGAGGATTAGTGGCACAATAGAACATAATGACTCTTTTGGTCCCATTACACTATCATTTACTCACAGCTGCTTATGGCCACTGAAGACTACATTCTTTTAATGAAGAGTATCCTTAAACCCCATCCTGCTAATGGTAGTTAAAGTGTATGTGTGTGTATGTAAGAAAAGGAATATACCCTTAAATCGGTATGACAAAATCCTACAGAAATACTGGCCAGAAAAGTTCAAGTTAGTGCTCAAACTCCATCCCATGAAGGACCCCAAACGACGATCACATGAGAATGTCCTTCCCAACTACAGGCACAACTCCACACACAGGACTCAAAACCCTCAGTACAAAACAAAATAAAGCCCTAGTTAACTTTCAGTTCTCTCTTATACACTCCCATAACCACAAATGTCTTTCCTGGACTTGCCTCTGCCCACAGCAATAACAGGCAACAGTCACATGCTACGCTGATTCCTGCTGCAAAGCCAGATTAATAAATTCCCGCCCTCCTCTCCTTGTCCCTGGTCTTGTGACTGTACATTCTGCCAGTATAACTGCTAGCAGTGCTGTAGAGGAGATTATCACAACCTCCTAAACAAGAGTTAGACCCATTGTATACATCTTACATATGTAATTTGGAAGTCGCACTTTAACTGTTTATCACTTCAAAATACAATCAAAACACTTATCTAAGCACACTACTCAGCACCTTTTAGTGATTATCATGTACCTTCAATTCTACATCCCCAGGAGAGTTTACACGTATGAGGGCCAAAGACTTTTCATGCCTAAACTCCCCTCTCGCTGAGCAGGGGACATTGCCCCTCGATCCTGCTGTACTGGAGCAGTACCTGTACCATGGGGAAGTGCTTGCACCACCACAGCCTTATTCCAGAGAAACTTCCCTTGGGTTTCAGTGTAGGTTTTTTATTTCAGCAAACAGCAGCTATGAGTAAGGACAGCAACTGACTCCACCCAATATGTTAGAACTGAAGGCCAAGTTGGACAGCCAAGAAAGTCACGGTTCGAATGGAAGTGTTCACAACTGTCACCACTGCTGGTCAGAAGAAACGTTCTGCCTTGGGTGAGTAACAACCATGCGGACAAGCATGCCAAGAATGAAAAACTTTAAATGCCAAATATGATGAGTACATTAACGAGATGAGACTTATTACCACTTTCAAAAAAAAAAAAGTTTATTTGCTGTACAGCATAAACTCCATGCAAAATAACTTGCTCTTCGGAAACTTCTCCAAGGCTAAGCAAGGGGAGAAGGAACAACGTGAAACAGGACCAGCGAAAGGGAAACACTGTGAATTCCAAAGCGAAAGAGTTAACAGGGTTTGTTTTAGTCACCGTTATGCCAATGCCAGAATTACAAGGGAAGGACCAAAAAGGGCCTATCTGCCACAGGGTTGTCCAGGGTGGAAGGAGGGCAGGAACCTGGAATTCCCGAAGCGGCCCTGGCGCACACAATGCCTCCTGAATGGGAGGAACCGCAGCACGGCGGAGACAGGAGGCAGCCCGAGGGGCTGGCCGTGCCAGAGCGCACCCGTCCACATGTCCACCCGCCCGCGGGCTTGGGGACAGTGCCCCAGAGCGCGCCCCTCCACACGTCCGCCCGCCCGCGGGCTTGGGGACGGCGCCCCAGAGCGCGCCCCTCCACACGTCCGCCCGCCCGCGGGCTTGGGGACGGCGCCCAGCACGCACCCCTCCACACATCCGCCCGCCCGTGGGCTTGGGGACGGCGCCCCAGAGCGCGCCCCTCCACGCGCCCGCCCGCCCGCGGGCTTGGGGACGGCGCCCCAGCACGCGCCCCTCCACACATCCGCCCGTGGGCTTGGGGACGGCGCCCCAGCACGCGCCCCTCCACGCGCCCGCCCGCGGGCTTGGGGACGGCGCCCCAGGACGCGCCCCTCCACACATCCGCCCGTGGGCTTGGGGACGGCGCCCCAGAGCGCGCCCCTCCACGCGCCCGCCCGCCCGTGGGCTTGGGGACGGCGCCCCAGAGCGCGCCCCTCCACGCGCCCGCGGGCGGGCGCGGCTCTTCAGGTACCCAAACAAGGGACAGGGCCGGCGCTGGAGGCCGAGCCCCGTGCGGCGCCTCCAAAGCCGCTTCCGCGAGGGCTGCCCGGAGCATCGCACCCGGCGCTCCCACCCGCTCTCCCTCCTTTTTGTCTTTTCTTCCTATTTGCTTGCTCTGCTCCACACGCCTTGCTGCTTTCTCTTAAATAAAACAGGGAAGAGGAAAGACAGGCTTGTTCCCTAATACACTGGAAATATGGAGTGACTGGGGGAGGAGCGGACAGAAGGCAAGAAGAGGTGCCCCAAGGGACTCCTAAATTAAAGCCTGCATTAAGGTCATTATCTAAAATGAAAAAGGTTCTGAAAAGTCTTTCTGATTCATCCAACCAACTGCCAGGGATTCATTTATTTAAAAACAAAATTATGCTGATTTAATCATGGCTGGAAAGTCTTTGTCTTACAAGATGATATAAATCATAGAAGGAGACATTACCAAAATAGTGCAGTCTTTCCCCCCTTTTTTTCCCCTGAAAGCTAAGAAAGAGGGAAAGACAGGTGTTACCATCTCTATTCTGCAACAGCCCTACACAGATCGCTCTGTGCCTGACCCAGTTTCTCTGCTCTTTAAATACTATTTAAACAAAATGATTTCTTTAAAAAAAAAAGTAACATATTCTTACTTCTGCAAATCCACAGAATAGAATATCGGCTGAAAGAGAGAGACCAAAAGAAAGAGGAATACAAAAGCCTGCCTGCTTGTCTGTGTTCAACACAAAGAGCATTAAATGAAAACAACTGGCACGCTGCCAAATTCCTATACAGGCAAAGAGATTCAAATAAATTGATTTCACGCATCACACTGACCTGGGATCAGTGAGCAGCAGTACAATACACTCTCAGCGCCATGTGGGGCAAAGCCCATTAATGTTATCAGAGCCACAGTTATTACCAAGGGAAAAAAAGGGGGGGGAAAAAAAAGGAAAAATCAAACTCGGCAAACTCAGAAAATCGCTTTGAAAAGGGAACTCCAGCCTTCAGTGAAGTGCTTTGTTTCAGTTTCCTATTAAATATATCATATTGAGAAAGCCGATAGTCTGTTCATCTCCGAGGTCTTAAAGACTGTATTTTCACATTAAAATAACTAAATGTCGTGCACCCTCTCTTCTGCTGGGCTCCTTTCAACGCAGTCACTCTCAACCTCTGTTGTTCCCTGCAAATTTCCTCTCTTCCTCATCCGCCAATGTTTTATATAGATTATAGGTTATTTTCTTTGTACTTCAAAAGCTGGATTCCTGCCCAGTGTACTCTTACTGGCTCAGAAAGTGAGCTGCAGAAAACAGCCACCACTCTCCGCTGCTCCGAATCAACCCGACCTGCGGAGACAAACACGATTTCTGCAAGCCAGCCGCACGAGAGCCCCCGGCTCTGCTGGCAGAGCCCCCCTCGCGCCCGCTCTCCTCGCAAGGTGTTCTCTCAAACCCAGCACCCATGCGCCCGCTCTCCTCGCAAGGTGTTCTCTCAAACCCAGCACCCTCAGAACTTCACCTCAGGACACGCGAGGGAAGCCACGTGCGCCACCACCGCGTCCCTTCCTCTCATCCGCTCGTTGCTTTTCATTAAGATCTCTCACACTCCAATCAAGAGCAATGCCAGCGAGCCACAGGTGTGCACCACATGAGCAGATGAAAACCTGATTGTGAGCCGGGTAATGACAATCCTGTGTCGATAATACACTCGTCCCCAAGAACCCTTTGGCATCTGCTTCATATTGGGGGCGGGGGGAAGAGTTATTATTTAAACTGCAGTCCGCAAGATAAATATTCAAGCAAACAATTGGTATGAAGATTGAAACAAAGAGAGAGAAAAATAGAAGATATTGAAGCAGCAAAGCAGGGGTGAGGATGTATGAAAGGGATCATGTAAGCAAAGACTGCCTAATGCTACAGGAGACCGTCGCTTTTGAGGAGGCTATAGGCTCAACCACCTTTTATTTGGCCTTTTTTTCGATTTTGGATTCAAACAGTAAGTTTGGGGCACAGCACAACCCGTATTCATTCAAGATGACTTTAGACATTTCTGTGGGAAAATTTCAGCTCTGTCCTATCCCTGTTTTTAATGAAACATGCAGCTTTCAGCGCATCATTCAAAAAGAAGGTGTCTTCCAATCTCAGCAAGAATGAAATCCATCCAGAGAAGGGAGCTGAAAGTTGCTCTGCATATAAAGGGCAAAGCAATTCTGGGGCAACATCACAGAAGCTCTTCACTGGACTTCAAAAGACACTCATAGCAGTTGACATTATTCATCCAAATTTCAGCGTGGAGCTTGCTGTTCATTAAAGACTATTTAATAAAATTTGTAATCACATGACAAACACCTACATCCAGGCTTAGGTCTTCAAATAAGTACCACAAGGGGACCGCTCAAAGACCTAGTAATTGCTAACCACAGCCAGCCACATGCTCCTTTCTACGTGGTTACAAAGCAGGTTTAGGTTATCTTCATAGTCGAGATGAAAACTACGCTGCTCTTGTGAGCTCTGCAAGTTGCCCTATGAACAGGATGTACTATTTTCCCTACCAAGCTACACTAACAGGGCCAAGGCTCACCCGGCAGCATCAAAACAAGGAGGATGCGCGTCCTGCTCTTTCTAATAGGAACAAGAAGTATTAGAAAACATGTCCTTTTTTGAAGTTATAGCACATTCCCATTATCTCGCAAGCTCTCTGCCAGCAATAAACCACAGTGTGTTTACCATTACTAGGCTGTCACTGCATGTTTCTGGCACAAAATTCTTGTTATTCACTTAGTTTCCAAATGGTTTATGAAGACAGAAAGAAAGTCAGAAAGACAGAAAAAAAGAAAGCACCAACAGTCATTGACACGTGGTTCCACTGCACTCTGAAAGGGAGACAGTAGATAGACGAATAGAGAAAAATTAGTCAGAAAATACCTACTGTTAAATTAGCAAAATAAAAATGCTAGAGGTAACTCTGCTAAGAACATTCATTCTTTCCCAATGCTGCCCTCGTGTAGCAAGATCCCCGAGAAGCATTTGCTGGTTTTCACCGAGCTAGGAGCTAGATCTGGCTTCCAAATTCACCTTTAATTTAATGGGAGCGCCCTTTTTGCAGAACGTTCCCAGGATGTGCAGAGCCTCAGCTCCAGCCGGTCCCCGGCAGGGCCCTGCGGAGCCTCCTACAGCCTGAGCCTCCACCGGTGCCGGCTCCAGGGCTGGGGCACCCCGGGAGCCAAGCGCTGCCATGGAGGCAAAGTTGCCTTCAAAAGGACCTGGAGTAGAGCCTGGAGCACTCAGCCTTGCTCTGTTCCCTTTACTGTGATATCCTGCTCTCTAAAGGATGTCACTGGAGAAACGATCCAAAAAACTTCCCAGTGCTTTGGACTGGAAAGCATTAGCAGTCGTTTTCCTACTATCTAAACACACCATTTTAGGAGGAAAAAAAAATACAGGTGAAGAGAGCTGCAAGTTAACTAGATGTTCTCCTTTGTCACAGCAGATGGACTTTTCAAGTGTGCTAAAGACCTTGCCATACAAGAAACCAAGACATCTCTTCTGAGTATCATCTCAACCTAATTTACCAGGATTCTCAATGCAGTTTACCAGAAGTTTCCTCTGAACTGCCACCACCACCATTTTGCAACCCAAATTATAGCTGTTCCAATACACACAGTTCAGTACACTGGATTTTATATTATTTTTACAACTCTCCTAAATATTATTTATATACCAAAGAGCATCCATGTCATCAAAAATACAAAAACACAGTTAGAAATTTCACACACAGATGTATTCACAGCTAAAGAGAAGTCATGACTGAGGGATTTTATTGTTATTACTGTATTCACTTTCAGTGATACTTAAATGAAGAATACACCTTGGTTGATTTAAGGCTCTCTGGAGGCTGAAGGGAAAGATTTCTTTTTTAATTACAGTTTACCAAGCAAGGCACAGGCATTAAAAACAACTTCCGAAAGGTATGCACGTTACAAAGCCAAACGTTGTGCTGTTCCTTACCTTGACAACATTCAAAGCTCCCTTTTTTCCGGCAGTCCCCTATCACTAAACTCAGTGCTCTCCAAGTGTTTCTTTTGACAGATATCATCCTCCACCAATCGCTCTGCTAATTTCCGCTTTCCTTTTTGACTGGGACAGACACTATGTTCACCAGCCCAGAGATCAATCTTTTCTATTGACAACAAACAAACAAAAAAAAAAAAAACAGAAAGAAGCACATATCACAGGCAGTTTGCAGCACCACACCCCATCATTTGCATGAGAACAACAGTCTTTTAAATACAAAAAGGAAGACAGAAATGCTATCAGTCTAAATCAATTACCCACAAGTTCTTAGTTAATATAAGGAAGTACTTTAAACCTGTATTAATTCTCGGACAAAAGCTTGTTTCATTAGGTGCTTAAAGAAGTCCACATATAGAGGGCAATAAAGGAAGCACAGCTTGTAGTCTGACATGAGAACACCTTACCAATTTTCAAATACAGTCATTGGTTTTAAACATGTTAATATAACACAAAATATTATATACTTTACCTGGATCAACAGAGGCTCTAGAGAATAATTTATTAAACAAACACTAAAAATAGAGACCTTTTAATTGCACAACCTTATACCACTTTGCACTTGTAAGTCAAAGAAAAGCAAACAATGTCAATAAAGAAGGGAGATCAAAAAGGGATTGATAACGTCACAAACCATCAACCCACTTTTGAAAAGGCGATTTCTCTCCCCCTCCAAGATCTACTCAAAATGGTTACCCGGGCTGTGCAAACCCTTTGGAATGAGCACGGGGCTGCCGGGTTTTCCAAGGCAGGGCTCACGTGTGCACGGAGCAGCGGGGCGCCGGGCACACGCCCTCAGGGACCGTTAGGTTCATGCATGCCGGGGCAGCAAGGCAGGCATGCGTCAGGGAGAGGGGGCAGCCGCATGCACCTCTACGAGGACCCGGCCCAAATTCCACCCTGCGCTGGATCGGAACAAACAAAACAAGCATCTATCACCCAAGGGCTTTCCCACAAGACCTCCTGAGTATCTATGCCTAAAACTGTTCCTTCCTCAAAGTACTCCTCAAATCCAAACACATCTCCTATGTTAAGGCTGCAGAACAAAGGACGACACCATTTTTAGGCCTTTCTGTAGCAAAAAGGCTCTTGGACTGGTCTCTGCAGCCCCGAGACAAGCCCAAGCGCTACAGATTGCAAGGAAACCGAGGGGCACGCAAGGACTGCAGGACTCTACCCAACATTCGGCAACTGTTAATGTGATACAATCGTCTTTGGCGTCTGGAAAACAACCTCCAAAACATGGTCACAATTCCCCAACCTGGGTACAATAGTTACTTTTCTAAAATTGTGTTTATTCCTGTATGTGCAACTCTGTAGTTGTCACCATTTTCATACACAAGCAATAAAAACTACATTTCAGTTGTGGCTGATCACAAATTATATCTGTTTTAAAAACATTCAAACTTTTCCTTAACTCTTTACATTTCCACAAATGCACAAAGTATTTCCTACACTGTTGTTACCGTTTGTGCGGATTTTTACAGCCAGAATTTCATGCCACTATCATTCCCAAAACAGATTTTACTGACCAAGTGTCCCTACTAATTTCACTGAGATCATTTAAACATTAAGTTTCTCCTGAGTGACGACAGCACAATCTGGTTGAAATATGGATTTACAGTGGAACATTAAATTAACATCATATTTTGGATTCAGAATTACATACAGCAGCCATCTGTAAAAATGTATTCATGTTTTGCTAACCTTTACTAATTTGGCCACTAGAAATAATTATAATGAAATATGTTAAATAAATGTAACATATAACAAATTAATATCTGTGTCTACTAAATGGCATCCTCCTCTCCATGGCTGGTAGGGGATTTTTAAATTGCTTGCTGTAGAGAAGCAAGTTCTCTGGAGCATCTTGCTTAAAAAAAAAAAATAAAAAATGCACCCATCTGTCGTCCACTCTCCAATGAAGACATCACTTTAACTTTCTGCTCTTCCTTTGTTACAGTCCCAAGTTCATTTGCTCTACATGCCACATTCTCCGAAGTGATGGATGCTTTCTGCCATACCCACTCTGCACTAACCTAGTTTTATTAACGTGTTTCTGCCTCCTGATAAACTGTTGTTGTTGTTAGAATGTACATGCAAAAATGTCTAAAATCTGAGCTCCAGTGAAGGCAGAAAGCCTCGAACAATTTGTAGTCTTACAAGAGTGTTACAGAAAAGGATCAGCATGTTGCATTACCATGGAAATTTTGAAAAACATACTTTCCCAAACAAATATTACTTTTTCTCAATGGTATGAAGTAATGAAAACCACATGTGTAAATCTGCGATCCGTGCAGTAGTTCAAGCTGCAGCTAATAGAAAATACAGAAAGTGAACTCTGCCATATAAAGGATTCTTGTTACAGAAATATAATGTGAAAACCAGATGCAGACAGAAAACCTTAATCACAGATGGGAATGTAATCACTGGCATACAGAATACTTTTTTGATCAATCTCAACCATATGAGAAATGTATTTATTTTCTAAGGAATGCAATAACTCGAGAGAGTCTTCTATTTGAATTCAGTTAACCTCATATTCAGAGTGCTTTTATCTTATATATGGAGAGGAGGAGGATATAACCTGAGCCAAAGGTTTTAAGAAGAGCCATTGGCCCTGGCAAATCATTCTTGTATCAGCTTATCTTCAAAGAACTAATAGGATGTAAAGACTACAAATATCAGAATCAGCCTCAAAAGAAATCAACCGGCACTGCACTTCTTAGTTATTGCCAGAAATCCCTTCATCACCGAAGCATTTTGCTAGTTAAATTTTCCTTCAGCTTAATATGTGGTTCTTTAGAAAAGCAATGCTAAAGTATACTGTCGTACTGAAGCTCTGTGAATCAAAACCAGGGTCTTATGCCAAGGACTCTCCCCACTCCTTTAAAAAAGCTGAAAAGTCACCAGTTTAAATCTCTAAGTTTCCTCTGGGCTTCCTTCTATCTACTGTACATAGTGATAAATGCCCTTCGCTCATGCCACCAAGGGGTAAGATGCTCACATGAAGTGTCTAAGAAGCAGATTGCATCCCACCAAGCGCCTACCAAGACCGAGGTAGGACCAAGACAGCTCCTGCTGGTTTATTGCTGGTGATACTTCTGCTCAACTTTCAGCACTGCAAATACTGCACTTCTCACACAAAACATGGAAATTGCTGCTCACACCAGAACCCAGAGCTCAGGATTCAGAGGGCTGACATGCTACCGGGACCCACGCTCCCCCAAAGACGCAGCACACCCGAGCAGCCACAGGCCCCGAGTTCAGCAGCCAGCCCGCTGAACTGCCCAGACAAATTTTACACCTGGTGACTAAGCCAGATTCTTCCATTACAGCACAAAGTTTATGCCTGGAAAAAAGAAAAAACATATGGAAAGAGAAGGCATTCAGAGGTGACACAGCCCGGGCTCACGGACAGCAGCAGCGAAGGTTGGTGCCCTGGCACTCACCACACTGCAACCTCCCACTGCATCCTGCCCATGGAAGCACCCACCTGCACCGGCACACCCTGCCCATGGAAGCACCCACCTGCACAGGGACACCCTGCCCATGGAAGCACCCACCTGCACAGGGACATCTCCACTCCCTTAGAGCGCTGGCTGAACTACTTATTTAAGTAACCTCAAGCTGGTACTCATGAATTTTCTTACAGCGGAACACAAACTGCAACAGCTTGGGAGCTGCTACACCTATGGGGGGAATAAGGGCCCTTGATGGGCTGAGCAGAGAGACTCTCTTATTTGTAAATCCCCTGGCAGCATCACCCCAATTGAGGAACCTAAGAGAAGATAGGGTGTGACATAGCCCAGCAGAGCACCCAAACCGTAGCATGCCCTGCCAGAACCCCCAGCAATGGCTCCTCGCAGGTGCTCATCACACTAATGCTGCTCCAAATGTCTTCCTCTAATTGAATGTCCATATGCTGGGTGAAATTTGAGGCAAACTGCCTACTGCACAAATGGCTTCTTCCTCCTGTGTTAACACCTACTAAACCAGGGGATGAGAACACTTTGATTCTATCACTGAAAAAGAAGTTTGGATTTTATAAACCCATCTTGCCTCTTCTGCCACTTTATTTTTAAATGTATTTTAATTGACACTGCAGTCTCTATAAGTAGTAAAGAAGTCCACATTTAAACCTAAGTAATATGGATCACATATACTTATTTCATAACAAACATACCTAAATTAATAGCACATTTTGACCATTACATTTTAATTTCGTATTTCTCACACAGCAGAATCATCATGTGTGCAGAGTGCTAAAAAGGGAGGGAAATTATCCAGTGTAAAATAGGTCCATGTGGCAAAATCTAGAGAAATGCTGAGAACTCTTGTTTCATGTTACGTGTGTGTGCCTGTGTCTCTTTTTCTCTCATCTAATTTCATCTGTAAGAGACTGTCCCTAGAGGACAGAAGAAGGAGAAACCAACCTCTGGATATAATTGGTTCTCTCAAAATGAAGGCATCTGTTCCATGCCAACGACTTCCACATGGAAGAAAAACAGAACTTTGAAGGCATCCTGTGTTCATGGCTGACAGTCACAGATCTTAGGCTCTACTGTAATTGCCCAGCTGCAGACATGGTTTGGTGGCTGCTGTTGTCAGCTGATCTCCTCACACAGAAAAGATGGGAGCTTAAACCCTTAGAAAGCAGAGAAAATCAGGTATTCCCATGGATTACCGACACCTTTTCCCTTACAAAGAAGGTATTTCTATCAAACCCATTGCATCGACAAAAATACACTATAGAGTGTATTTTCACCAACAAGCGAAATCATTCATTTTACAGAATATTCTGCTTTAAGATTATATTCCTTAAATAATGCACAAGTTCAAGCACGACGTGCTCGTTATTGTCAGCATTGCAGGCTGACACTTTGTAAGAGCCATTCAGAAACGTGCAGGAATCACCAGCCACATAACTGTGCCGCCCGCCTTACCTGGGCCAACCGTCTCAGTAAGACCAAGAGGGGACACCTGTGCAGAAGCTCTGAGTTTTCACTAGAAACCCACATGGCAGACAAATAGCTGGCACCGAATTTACTATTCACATCGTGTCGCTTCCAGCGAGCAGACACTGAGAGATGCTTCGAGAAACACCACTGGTAGGTTCCAACCCGGCTCACAGCACGAGGAGGGATGCTTGCAGCGCGATGCCCGGCAATGTCTTTTTTTGTTTTCTTACCTATGATTTTTATTAACCACTTGAAACAAGACACTGTATGTTAGGGAAATACCTTCTCCCTGCCGTCCCAAAGCCGAACTCCTTGCTGTTTAGCTCGATTTACCTGCAGCAGCACAGCAGTTGGGAAGGCTGGGGGGCTCGCAGGCAGTTTCACTTGCACTGCTGGCACTGCTAGAGCTGCGGGGCAACACGAGCCCAGCGCTTCCGGAGCGGTTCTGACCGCCCTGCAGGAAGGATGGGAGTTGGGAGCGGCCTCTGTCACAAGGACAATTAGTGCGGCCACCTGCTTCCCGTGGGCTGCTGGCCCTGCCACCAGCAGAGCCACCGGCAGTGCCACAGGGTCCCTCCGCTTCCCGGAGGAGGAGGAGCTGCGGGACAACAAAAACAACGGGCCAAGAAGCTCGAGAGAGGAGTACATTGAGGCCTGGCCTTAAAGAAAAAAAATACATTTTGAAGAAAATGGACACCGAAACATCCCGTGAACGTCACAGGACAAGGATGGGAGCAACCGACTGCTCAGCCAGGAGGTTCGCAGTAGGTGAGAAGGCTTGCACTGCACACTGATCCACCCTTCAATCTACCCTAGCTGTGTCTGCGGGCCCTGGGAATGTCTGGAGCACGCAGCTGGTGCAGAGCTTGTTTTACGGCTCTCGGGATATAAAATTTAGGAATCCTGGCCCTGTGGACTCAATGGGAATCTCTGAGAATCTCATTATTGAATGAATAGACTTTTTCTTTCCTTTTATACATAATTCTTCTTCAGGTAAGTCCATCATTCACAGTTCAAAGAGAATGACTCACTTTCCATTAAGACCGGAGCTACCCACTTACCCTTACATGGGATACTATGATTAGGGCCATGGCTGGCCTAGCCCCAGAGCAATTCCAGCAAAGTATTAAAATCACAGGAATCAGACAGGAGTGCAGAAAGCCTGAAGGTGCAGACCCACAGGCTGCTGTTAGACAGAACGGGCCCTGTCTTCAGTGAGAACGGGGCACGTGAAGACGGGAGCTCCAGTACCTCCAATCAGCACTTACAAACTCTGCTGGCCCCTGGAGCTGCATTTATTTATCATGGTGCACATGAAACACATGTAACATTCAGAAATCAAGCAATATTATTCAGCTCAGTACACTGTTTTCCTTGCTCCTCCTCAGTCTGCTTTAATATAGGTTGCAGCTTGCTTTTCCAGCATTAAGTGGTTTGCCAACAAGCTTTAAAAATAATAAATAGTACAGTCATGAAACAGCTTTTGCCTAATGGTTCCTAGCACTCAGTGACTCCACTCACTAAAATCCTTTCTATAACATTACCCTTAAATACTTTTAGCAATGCCACCATTAAAATAAAATAAAAAATCATCCTGGCACTACCATCCATTGACAGCACACCCCCAGGTGCCATTAGCCCTAAATTTGTTGGCAGCTTGCTCGGGTTTCTGGCACCGAGAGGCTTTAATGGCTTTGGCAACAAAGCCCACCTGGATGTCACTGAAAGCACTCCTTTGGAGCCCTCTTCCCAAACACCCCTTGCCGTAGGATCATTCCGTCTCCTTTGTTGCATCCTAATCATCTCATTTTCTGGCAACAGCTTCACTCTCACTCGCTGTCAGTGCCCAAGCTGGTCTATGGCAGCTCCCGTCTTGAACTCGACTAACGTAAGTGTGATTAAATGCTGGGATAATATTTTCGAAGAGGATTTTAGGACAATTTCTTTGCTGCTCAAGTTTCGTGTCCGCTTGCCGCCCAGCTTTCCACTTCATTGTACCGCACCCCCGTAATACGACGCGATGCAACCAATGGGGAAGAAAAGCCCAGGCACAAAATCCTAACTGATCTGGTGCTCTGTGACAGGGAACATTATGTTCTGGGACCACCAAAGGCCATGCAGCCATTTACTGGATATGCCCTCCAACTTGTCACGATGGCCAAGGGAACCAGCAGCCACATTCTGCTGGTTTGGAAGTAAACGAAAGGAAAGGTAGGAAATGCATTCTGCCAAATAAGCAAGAGAAAGACGTGCGGGAGCTCTGGAGGTTGGACTGGGGGGTTCTGACTAAACCATTTCAAACATGAAACCTGAAGCACAACCTAAAGGGGCTCCTGTGCAGTCATCATCAGGGAATTTTAAAATGTATTCAATAAGTCACCAAATAAACTGAATCACACAAGACAATGACTAGTGGTAATGACTGCTACTTATGCAAATCACATACTAACACAGCAGACATCCTTAAGCCTCCTCGAGCTACAAAAGTAACTATAGTCTCGTGCAATTAGCAATGGTCATGCAACCATCTCCCCAGGTGCCTGACAAAATTCTCATTTTTCATTCACCACCTCAACGAGGCTTTTCATAAATTATCTATTTTTTTATTATTATGTCATTGCATGCCACTGTTTGCAGATTAATTCCACTCCACTAGGTGGAGTCTTATGTCTTTCCAGCCAGCAACCTCATTTCCAAAAGAACCTGTTATCCCCTATGAACTTCAGCTGATATTCACTTTATTGTAAGCAGTAACCTCTAACCTGCCTGGACTAACAGAGGAAATGGCAATGAATTAAATCTTCTTGTGACAATTGAAGAAATCCCAAAATACGGCCTGAGGAGCACGTGTCAGCATGCTGCAACATGGGACCGTTCACTACTACTGCTCTTGGAGCACCACCATCCCGTGGTACTTGTAGCTGTATTTTAAGGTGGTAAAATTCTTAGAGAACACAGAGTAAAAAGCAATAGCACTTAAGTCACCATATCATATTTGAACACCAACTGTATATATGAAATAGCATCTTTCTAAACTTCTCTGTAATTCCTCATGGGTTGATAGTATTTTGAATGTCTAGTGTACTCGTTCTCTCATGCATCCCTACCCACATTACAGAACATGAAAGGTAGCACAAAAATATTTCATCCTATTCAGGTTTCCATTCACAACCACCAAAGTTAAACATGGCCGCTACTCAATAGCGAGCAGGAAAACCACACGCCGAGTTTTTGGCAAAGAACAGAGATAACAGAGCACCCTCATGAAAGCCTTGACAAAACGTAGATACGCTGCACCCAACTACAACCTCTGTTTTGGGCTCAGACTCCCCTCCATCCTCAGGACCACAAAATCCCAAGAGCAAAGCAAGAAGCAGCTTGGTTTAAAAACCCCTTGGGAAGGCAGCACCCCCCATAACGCGCTAGGGCAGAGCATTTGCTCGGCAGTGTTGCCCCAGAGGAAGATCCACGTGGGCCCTTCTCGCTGACACTCAGCTCCTCTAGGGTCTCGCGCCCCAAATTATCCAAGGTGGGGGCTGCTTCAGCTCTGCTTCTGCTACTGACAGATACCACAAACTACTTAAGGCTCCAGACATTTTGCCCCCATCGGCTATGTTTTTTGTAATATTTACTTCTCATACATATGTCTATAACTATGTATACGTCCCACAGAAGGTGAGGTTTAACAGGGTTAGCTTTGTTGGGGAAGACAAGATTTGAGGAAAGGAAACAACTTTCATGTTTAAAAAAATTTGATTCTAGTGACTGTCACAGGATGTAAACACTCTTTTGGGGAGGGAGGCTTTTTGTTATGTTTCAGGAGCGCTCAGAGTTTTGGATAGAATCTGTATAAATAATCATCCCTCTGTCATTCAGCATAATTTATGCACGTGTGTGCACAGTTACATTTGGGAATACAAACTATAAAGACGACGTGCCACAGACTTCTAGACAAGCTACCACAAGCACTGATCTCACATAAAACCCGTTCTACATTTAAAATTCAGTTTATTGAATTTTAATTATTTTTGATCCATAGATCACTTTGAGGGAAATCCCCCAAGGTCAAAAGCTCACAAATCCAATTGTAAACCAAGAGAGAAGCATCACCAAGGTCCCTTCCCATATATACACATGCCAAAGAACACAGTTCCTGACAACTAGATTAGAAACCAAGAATCAAAAGCCATTCTAATATCAAAACCAGGTAATTCTCCACATTGCAGGAAATAGGACATAAAGAAGTCAATAAAAAACTGTCATTTTACTAGGCATATTTTTACCCAAGTTATGCATATAGGACTCCAATGGATGTAATGGTGCATGAACACTTCTTAATCAAGATCCTTATTCAAAAAATTAATAAACAATCCATCTTTTCATTAGATTATTTGGAAATTCATGTTCTATCAATGTCATGCTTTCCAGATTCATAAAACTCACTTGGATTGGCAGCTCTGTGGCAGTGAGTATTTTTATATATATCCATTCAAGTATAATCTAATCATTTCATTTAAATATGGGAAAAGTTATTCCAAATGCCCCAATAATGAAAATGCCCTTGATCTGCCTAAACTTAGATTTACAGGTATAGTAAGAGGAAATAAGCCAAAAAGAAAATGCTCTGTCATACTCTAAACATCTATTCTTTTGCAAAAGATCTTCCATAGTAAGTAAAGCTACAATTAGGAAGCAGTAACTCACCCTTTTAAGAAATATTCATTTTTTTTTAATAAAATTATCTTAAATCTGAGAGTTAAGCCCTTTTACCACTGTCCTGATATTCAGCTATCCGGTGCCATTTTTATAGTCCAAATAGATATGGTCCTAATTGCCTAATGCCATTTTATCTGCCGAAGATAAAAGTGCCGATAAACAAAAATGCACATTAGGCAGGAGATTTTTCAGAATAGATTTTTTTTTAAAAAAAATAACCCACTTGCATTAACAAAAGATTGCAATGGCTTCCAAATTATAGGGTGTTATTTTTAGTGGAAGTAGTTCAATATTCATATTGGAGCAGATGTAGCAGTTTAACAAAACAGCTCTTCAAATCCTGCACAAATTGAAAACAGGAAAACTGATTGCATTTTCTCTTATCACTTTCCTTTTCTGAATTGACACTTTTGGCCTTCTGAAAATTTACACATGGCTTTCATCTCAACAGCACCTGCTGATCAAACAGAAACCTAACATTTTCATGAAAATGGTATAAAGGACTAGTTTTCTTTTTACCATCTTAAAGGGCATCAGCAGTCCATTTGATGGCAACAATTGTTGAGTAGATGGCACACTCAGAATACATTTTATATTTTCATTACACTTACTTTTTAAAAGAAATTAAAACTACTAGTGGCTCTGTCATATTAGCTCTTTGTCTGCTTTAAATTAATTTCAATCTCTATCTTTGTCTCACCATGATGGGTCTCATTCTGCAGCCAGCTAGATTTAAAGAATATCTGAAAGGACTTTGAAATAATAAGGCCCACTGCATGTCCTGTAGTCACTGGGTCTTCTTTATAAATGCACTTACGCGTAATCACATCAATTAATATATGCAAATACGCATATACGTACAGATACTGCACAGAAAGACATTTCTCTTTACAATGCTCATACTAAGGGGGAAAACACACGTGTCTATCGCTCCAGTGCATCGTCTCGTCCCCGGGCTGCGCCAGCAGGAGCTGCTGGGCAGGGGGGACCCGCGGGGAGCCGTCTGGAGCCGTTCGTGGTTTCTGGGTGCCACGCACAGAGCGGGCAGGGCCCTCGCCGGTGCTCTGCCCCCCGCGCACCGAGGCCGTGGCGGCAACGCTCAGGCCGAGGACACCACGGCACGGATATAAAACGTGAAACGTAAGGACCCGTTATCCCGCCTGCTGCCGAGCCTCTGAACTCCGATGTGCAGCGGCAGGTAACAAGGCCCATCTCTCCTCGTACATAATCCTAGGCGTAATTAAAGACACTCCTGAAACCTGCTACGCGTCAGCTTCTTAACTGATGGAGCCTTAACCCCTCTGAAGTGCTCTGCTGCCATCCATTACCATTCTGCTCCAGCGATAAGGTAACCCGAAGGCAGGGATGACATACAGTAATATATGTGCCACTCCAGACAGCCGGGCTGTGAATTTCAGCGTTTCATCATGCTCAGTGAGGCAATCGCGAACCCGAAATGTCAATATGTGCAGTCAATGGAAGTAAAATAATGGCGCTCTATTGTCTTACCCTATCGATCTGCTGCTGTCAACAAGACGACGCGCGTCTCCCCCCCACACACACGCACCCACCGGCTTTAAACAAATTTTAATTAGGCTTTTAGTTACCGCATCGCATCTATATATCTGCCCGCACGAACGCCTGACAGAGGAAGAAGCAACATAAATATCTCCAACTTTCAGATACGTTTCCAAAGGGAACCGCGTGCGGCGGCTCTGAGGGGTACCGGCCGCTGCGGGAGGCGGGAGCACAAGTGGGCGCCCCGAGACAGGCCGGGAACGGATGAACACCCAGCACGGAGCCTGACACCCCCCCGGGCCGGGGGCAGCAGCCCAAGTCCGCTCCATCCCAAGGCGGGCGCTCCCCGGAAAACCGCCCCGTGTTTATTTGTTTATTTATAGGGACCGGCGGACCCACCTCCCGCAGAGCCCCGTCGGGGCAGGGACGGGCACACAAAGCGCCGCGCCCCCGCCCCCCCCCCGCTTTTAAGGACTAGTCGCTACGCGCCCTATTGTTCTCATGGCAAGAAGGGGAGGGGTCGCCCCACCCCAGGGCGCGGCCGACGGGCGGGGGCACCGCGCCCGGCCCTTCCCGGCGCGCAACAAAAGGGGCTCCCGCGGCTCCGTGAGGAGGAGGAGGAGGAAGATGATGCGGAGGAGGCCGAGGCGCGGCCGGAGGGTGCAGGGCGGCCCGGAGCACCTCTCGGTGCCGCTCGGCCCGGTGGAGGCGGGAGCAGCCGCGGCGACCGCTCCCCCGGCCACCACGTCCACCCGGCCCGGGACGCGCGGGGCCCCTGGCAGCCCGTCCGGGGGCTAACGCGCCCGCCGAGCCTTGGAAAGAGGAGCCGGGCAAGTTCTCCGCGGTCTGCCTGGGAATCGTCTCCTTTTCCCTTTCTAGCCGCTCTTAAAAGCGTGGAAAAACAGCGCGAAGGCCGCGATGGGGACAAGGACAGCCCGAGGGAGGCCCTGTGCGGATGAGGGGGCTGCTTCCCACCCCTCTGCCAGGACGGCCCCGGTGGCTGGTCGGGGGGGTTGCTGTGGTTTTGTTTTTTTCCTTTTCCCCAAGGAAAGGAATAAAGGGGAATCTGGTCCCTAACACAAAGTGAAAACCAGAACTTGGGGAGGGGGAAGGGCGCCTATGTGAGAATGGTGTCACCGCAATGAATGTCACATAGAAAGGGGTCTGTCACAAATCCCCCGCTAATCCAATAACGCAGAAACCTCTCGGTATCACCGAGACAGAGCACAAGGTAATATTTTTTTTTCATTCTTCATAAACCACTCTAACTATACATTTTGCCTTAGCGATTTAGCAAACTTTCCTATCACAAAAGCAGGTATTTGGTTTTCCTATAAAGATGAAATGACTTTTACACACCAAATTCATCGCGGATTCCACCGATAGCATTTTTACCATTAAGATGAGCCACTTTTTCCTTAACTTTCTCCAGCTGTCAGTCGTGTGACAACCATATTTAGAGGTGAGCGGACAGGTCATATTACAGGAGTTAGTCAACCCACTTGAAACCCCAGCCCTTGCCCTTAATGGTATATTCTGTTTTTCCAAAGGTGACTGTAATCAATCAACCCGCAAGGCTCCAGGTACCAGAGTTTTCTCTCTGCTTTCAAAATATTGAACACAAATGAGAGACTGCTCTTTTAATTCTAGCCATACTAGGGGGTTTTCCCTGCAGTCTAATGTGCCATGAACTAATTTAGAATCTATCAAATTCTCATCTTCCAGAGCCACAGTGTAAGGCTTATGTCTACACTGGCCATTCCAACAGGCAGTTTAGCTACGAGAGCGACAACCCTCCAAAGAATACAGCCTTTCTAATGTAAACAATTTGCTGCAAAACCATTCAGATTTAAAAATAAAGCAATGTGTCGTAATAAAATAAATACAATCAGAGTGCAATCGTGTAACAGAAGCAGCGTTCCATAAGCACAGCTGTCTCAAAGTCCAAGCTGCAGGCTAGAAATCTTAATTTCAACTGACTCTCCCTTAATAATGGGTTACCTTCCTATAAAGCATAAAGTCCATCTGCCCCAGGCAGATAAGTTTTGAAGCATTAAAATAGATACAAATCTAACATTTTCTTTCTGGCATTGAATATGTGAATTCTAGTGTGTTATAATGTGAAAATTCCAACATATGACCATTATGGAATAATATCTCATAGCTCAGCTTGTCATTACTGCACTTGTAATTCTTATGTTAATTATGTTCATAATTACTATAAACAGATGTGGTAGGAATTCATGTGACCTTTTACTGCAGAATGCATTTCTCACTCTTTTCATTTTCTTTTAGCAATCTAATATTAAGCCACAGCAGAGTAATTCTGACGTACTCTGCATGTACGTGTGTACATACTTAAAATGAAACTGTTTCCATCTATGTATTTCAGTCAGAAGACCACCTATATACATTGACAGCAAAATAATGCCAACTGACAAGTCTACCCTAAAACACACCCTTAAAAGACCATGTTTAAAGTAAGTATTTTGGCTAACCTTGGCTGAAGCCACAACTGAAGTGTGGGGCATAAATGGAATACTGCGTTTTTATGGAGCACCTTTGTTAATGCAGCAGTATCCTGCTTTACAGCTACACGACAGCCATGCAGCAATTTGTTTTACTCACAGCCCAACCATCACCGTCTGTACACAAAACACATTTACAATAAAATCACTATGGATTTCATTAAGAGAAAGCCTACTCGAATTTCATTTCTTTGGACCTAATCTATAATTAGTGTGGACAGACAGGTGCAAGCCCTTCTCCTCTACAGATGGCTACTGGAAATGGTGCAAAATAGCTCCTTCTGTTTAAACAACACACAGATAACCTGCTCTGCTCTTATCACTTACAATTACCTCCATTATACTGAACTAATGTTTACTTTAATAAAATGTCCACTGTTCTCTATCTGAACGTTATTTGGAAACTTTCAAATCAATGGCAGAAAAAGATGAAGATGGAAATCAATGCCTATCAGATGAAATATTTTATTTTGAAAAAAATGACTATGTCTTTTTAAAGGGCGGGGTATTTTGACTTTTCTATTTGCATCAGCTGGGGGTTTTTTCTTTATTTTACAAAATCACATAGCTATACTTTTTCCAGATATACTGAAACTACTATATATTAAGCTGATCAATAGCTTGTTTACTATAAACATGAGCAGAACAACTGTGATTTTGGATTAATTTTTTTAAAAAGCAACATCTACACAGAGAAGCAGGAGCCTTTTCATGAAAGCTTAGGTTTTGAAACCACCTATTTTGGAGTTTCATGTGAAACAAGATGAAGAAAATGAAACTGAAGACCAATGTTTTATGAACTTAGACTGTCATTACTTAGGCTAAATTCAATGTTTAAACAAACTTTTATAAATCAGGCTACTATTAAGGACTGTGTGAAAAAGAAACAAAAAGAAAAAAGAGCAGGCTCCTGCTAACTAAACAAACAAATTTTTTTAATTTATTCATATTTAAAATTATTTCTTTCTATAGCTTCTTAACCAAACCATGAGAAATAAGCTCTGTACAACAGCAAGTTCACATTTTACTTCAGCTGATAAGGCTTCTTGATCTCTGCACGACAACTTAAGTTTCTAAAGAACAAAGAACAAGGTCTTTCTTTTCTCCCTAATTTAAAAAATCTGAAGCTCCCGCAATAGCAACATAGTAATATCCTTATTCAATTAGCTAAAGATTTAACAGTAATGGACTGTGGCAAGTGGATTTGAAAGATGAAAACGGGCGTTGCAGCCCCTGTCCCCCATCGCACCCCCAACGCAGACAGCACAGATGCCCGTTTCTTCCAGTGCGTCTGGCAAGGAAGCGCTTGCAGCCCGCGCGTTACCTCAGTGAAGCGGGCTCTGCATTCAACGCCTGTCGTCTGAAGTTCATTTCAGAGAAGTGAGAAACCGGATTTGACGGGGAAGAACGTCCCGAGCTGACTGGCCGCTGACCGGCACTCCAGGTGGAGCTGTTTGGCTCCCCTTTACCCGGCACACAATACGCCAGCCCGCGCGCGCACCGCCACGCGGAGCGGAGCGCGCCGCACGGACACTCGAGGCACCGCGCGCCGCCTCCCCGGCCCACTACCAGCCCAGGAAACACACGAGTCAGCCTTGGGGTGGTCAGGGTGGTAGAAGGCAGGGTTTGACTTGAAAAGATTTTGGAAACTATCTGAAAGCTCGAAGCCTTTGAAGCAAAACAACTTGTGCAGCAGTTGCCAGGAAGCAGTGACCTCACGCCGCTGTCTGCATTCCATCACAAGCGGATTGTTTCGCCTCCGTTAGGACAGTCGGACAGCTAGGAACCCGGCCTTAGAGGTGCTCGCACACACATCAAGGCT
Source organism: Eudromia elegans (assembly GCA_003342815.1). NCBI lineage: Eukaryota > Metazoa > Chordata > Aves > Tinamiformes > Tinamidae > Eudromia > Eudromia elegans. The sequence continues at coordinate 5,888,828 of PTEX01000003.1, read as the reverse complement.
GAAATTTGCATCGGCTCCTGCCCTCTTGCACGCTCCTCAGCTGCCTGCAGCGTGCTGGGATATTAACAGATTTAAATGGGGGGTTTATCCTTTGCGCTATTGCACGGCTGAGTTCCCTGTGGCAGGAAAGAAAAATGATGCGACATAACTATTACAGAGCAGTAATAGTTATACCACAGCTCAGATATGATAAAAATGATCTGAGGAAGCGTCGCAATAATCAGATAAAGCAGCTTCCTGAAAAAAAACACCCTTTCCAGCAAGCCTGCAATGTACCTCTCAACTCCTGAAGCCGTCACCAACTTAGTGTTATCACATACAGCACAACAATGAACAAGCCACGTTCACATCTTTTTCCTGGTATTTTTCTACTGATGGGGAGCCACAGAAACATCCAGCACTATAATCAAAACATAAACAAGACAGAGCAACTTTCTTAACATTCAGACAAGCTGAAGGAAATTCCCTGATCATATTGGATTTCCTACGGAAATCAGCCCAGAATAAACGGAATGAGGTTTTTAAACTTCCCTTGAAAAGGTCAAGCATCAGCTTTAACAACCGTCAGAAACCAGTTTCAACCCTCTCAGTTATCCAGATTCACCAAAACTGAGAGCAAAAAGAAAAGGCTAAACAGAAAACCGAAGTGACAGAATTCAGATCTAAAAATACCTTTCATCTCTTGCCACAAACTAGAGTTAACAAAGTCGATTATTTAAACTTTCCATTGCATCTGTCAGGATGCAGAAATGGAGAAGGGAATGTAAGGCTACAAGGGTATAATTAAATAAATTATATTCACCCTTAGCCCTAACATATTGTGTTTACAAATACAATAATTATGTTTCTAGCTACATGTCAAAAGAAAATATTTTTTAAGTCCTTCAAAACGCATGCAAGCATTACTGTAAGTAGGAAATAAGTCAAAACACATTAGTAGACCAAAAATGGAGAGGGGAGAAAAAAAAAAATCCTGCTTTGGTCAGCAACTCAGACCACCATCAGGGGATAAATCAATTTGCAGCAGCTGCGGACAGCCATTTAAGCCCGGGACCCGAGCAGATTAATTAGGGGAAGCGATGTTAAAAGTTAAAGGGGTCAAAGTTACATTAAGCGCAGGAGTAGCCGCCCTTGGCTGCGCGTAGCGGGGTGCGCGCCGGGCGCCTTCGCGCGGAGCCTCCGCGAGCCCGGCCCATCACCGCGGCGCCCGGCCGCGCGCGGGTCCCTCTGCGCCCCGTTTCGGCTCCAAGCGGGGGTGCAGCCCTGGGGGAGCAGGACGCGCCCCCGTCTTCAGGTATGGGGGCACCTCCGCGCTCCCTGCGCGGGGCTGGGGGCGCCTCGTTCCGCCTCGGAGCCGCTTTGGGGCCGCGTCCCCTCCGCTACTTTCAGTTTCTCTCTGGCAGTTCAGGGGGGGCAGCGAGCAGGTCCCCGTGCGAAGCGGCCCCCGCGCCAAGGGGACAAGTCCTTTTCCCCCTGAAGCCCGAGGCAGCCCCATATCCCAACCTCGGCACCAACAAAAGGGCTCGAACTCGCCCGAAGACTCATCTAGGTGGCCCGGATAGGGGGGGTCTGCCCGCTCGGAGCGCCCCTCGGGGCTCCATAGGGCGAGCGTGGGGAAGGCAGCGTTCAGCCGGGAGACGCCGCGGTTGCCCCGTGGAGCGGCTCGGGAGCCGCAGCCCCGGCGCCGCGGGGAGCGGCGGTGCCGGCCGGAGCGCGGTGCTGCCTCCTGCGGAACAGCCCAAAGCGGTGCCGCCGGCGCCGCGTGACCGGCGGCCGCAACGGAACCAAAACCCCACCAGAACAGCTCAGGCACCCCGGCCCGCGCCGCCCA
>PTEX01000003.1:5814354-5886089 GCA_003342815.1 Eudromia elegans | reverse complement strand
GGCGGCGCGGGGACGGGGACGGGCACGGCGGCGGCGGCGCGAGCCGGGCGCGCTCCGAGCGCCCCGCTAATCCCCTTCTGCTCGCCCGCTTCCACCCGGGCTGTTTGCTCCCGCATTAGAGAATAGCCTCGGAGAAAGCAATCATCGTTCGCTTTTTTCCCCCCCTCTTTGTTTATTTTTTTCCCCACTCTTTATAAAAGTACAGTATCCAGGAAGGCCTCTCGCTCTGTTACCCCCCTCTTTTTTTTTTTTTTTTCTTTAATGAAATTTATAGTCCTTCATGGCTTGCAGAACCCAGATGCAATTTCACACTCCCCTCAAAGGGGATTCTGGATCCTTCTAGGAGCAGGAACATGATCACAACAGCAGTGAAAATTAATTGCTATAAGCTACAATTAATAGGAGCTCACTAACGTTTGACTTCATGTCTGGTTACATAATCATTTCAGAAGGCATCCGTGTATTTTGTGATTCATCAGTTACTCCCTTCTGCATCTGCTGGAGACTGTTACTGTTATCAGTGATGCAGCCTACAGTGAGCTGGTGCGCTTGCTATCGTGGTGACACTGCATAAGGAAGGCAGCTCCATGAACAAAATAAACCAAAACAAACTAAAAACTCTGCGTCTTTTTCATATTTTGAGCTAAAAGGCGCAGGATTTGTTAGGCTGCAGATAATTTGTGGTTAGAATTGTCAGCTCTGCCTGGGAGTTGAGCTTAGTTTATTCTCCAAGTATCAAAGGTATAGCAAAAGAGCATATAATGGGAGGTATAGGCACCTGCTGAATGCAGCAGACCTTTTCTTGTGCCTATGATAAGCACATACATGTTTCCATACATGTTTCCAGAGTGGACACTGAAGAGCAGTATATGTCCCTTTTTATAATGAGCTTTGAAATTCTTATAGCTTTTGAAAATATTTTTAAAATATGCTTTATGATAGGGGTAAATCTACCTTTTCTATAGACATTTAGGAATGTGGAACTTTAATGAACAGATTGGCCTAAAAGAATATTGGGTGAAATTTACCTTGAGGTAAACTGAGCTCGGCAGAGCATATATCAGGTCTTGGGGTCCACTGTGATTTCGATTTGCAGGAGTGCCGAGGGGCTGCAAGTCTGGCCTTGTTTTGCAGTTTTAAATCTATCTGCTTTACAGAGGGCTATTTCAAGGCCAGAATTATTGCAGAATCTTTAAAAATCTTTTAAAGCAAACTAACAATACCAAGTTTTACAAAACTCCTTCTGTCTGCTGCCAACCTGCACACTTCAGTTGAGCCTCAAACTCTTCCTAGTGCGACGCCTTCATCCCAGCGTGTTGAACACGAGAGTACCAACGGTCACAGGGTGTGTTTTGCTGAAGTGCCGGGGCCTGAACTCCCCATTCCCAGTACACAGCTTAAAACCCCAAACCCACAGCACTTCCCCTCCGACAGTCAGTTCAGCCTAGGGCACCGAGCGGCTTTCTAGATAGTATCTTCCAAAATAAGGAAGGAACATCATTTTAGATTCAGGAACTCTATTATTTGACCAGACTATTTGCAAGAAATTTGAGTAGTTAAATATCCGCCTGCAAATTGGTTAAAGTTTATGGACTTCTGTTTTCTAATGAGAATAACACAGAATTTGCCCTTTAAACTGCCAGCCCCGATCCTTGCTGCCCAGCGTTTCCCAGTTCTCCTCGTCAGGATAATCCTTGCTCCCATGACGTGGTCTAGCAGAGAGCGGTAAATGCTGGCCACGTCACGGTGACTATACTTTTCTCAGACATGCTGGGAGAATAAATTGACACGATCCTAAATAATAAAAGATTGTAACCAGCAAGTATTATCATTATATTGCACAGCAGATGACTGACAACTGGCCTGTTGCAAGCTCCTGTTATCCCTACCTTCTCCTTCCTTCCAGTTATTTCCTGGATAATGGAGATACGTTTCAATGCAAATGGAAAAATAAACATTTTCTTTGAAAGATGAATTCATATTCCAGGAAGGGGAAAAAAAAATGCAGCCTCACAAATACTTGGTAACTTTACACTCCACAGATTTTTTCCGCAGACTGTGGATGCCATGTCTGATTTGACATATGAAGGCTTTACACTGTGTATCGCGGTGTGACATTGTGTGAGAGAAAGGCTGGGAAAAGCATAGTTGCACATGGAAGTCAGAAATATCCCGCTAGGCTGTCCAAATCTGACTGTGTTTTGATTGTGCGTAGACGGATCAAACGCTCCGAGATGAAACATGGCTTACTTTTTACTGTGAATAATTATACTATGGGCAGTCATCTGCACTGAAATTCTTGGAAGAGAGCTCACATATCAACTCACCTCATCGCCATTTAAAAATAGAGGCAAGTATGGCCCTCCTAATTGTCACCGCCTTGCGCCTCGGCGTGTTGAACGTCGTCCCATGTCCCCATCCAGAACTGAGACAAGCTACTCGAGCGCTTTTCCGCTCCGGCTGTGCAGGCTCTGAATTCCTGCTTGTTTCTCAGGGACGTCTGTCTGCTGAAGTGCCTTCCGCCCCCGAAAGGCTCCGTTTCTTCCTCCTCGGAGCACGCGGGAAGTTGAGATATTCATTGGGGTTGGACCTGCCTGGGGCCTCGGCGTAGGTACCTGGCTGCAGGGTGGTGTTCAGACCCCTCCAGCTGGCTCCCCTTTGCTCTGAGTTTCACCGTTCATCTTTGTGTCAAACTGAGCACTCAGATAGGCTGGTAACCTGGGCCCTCAATAGCTTTAACTTACCAACCTTTCCCTTAAGCCTGTTTTGAGCCCTGCCTCGAGCCCTGCGTGGAAGAGGAGCGGAGATGCAGAGGCTGGCGCGTCCGGGCACGAGCTGCTCTGCTCTTGATAACAGGAGCGGAACAAGACGCGCGGCAGGATCGATGCCCAGCCTTCGGCATGCAGAGCGTGTCCTCTAGGTGATGTGAGCGCTGCGAGAGCGGCCACGCCACCTGCCCCGCGGCGCCCCCGTCACCTGCCCCGCGGCGCCCCCACGCCACTCGCCTTCCCAAGGCAAGGGGCAGGAGCGCCCGGGGCCTGCTGATTTACGGGCTCCTCTGACACACTTCTTGACATCTCGCCTACCGTGACACGTTTCGGCCCTGGTTCGTATATATTCATTTGGGGAGCTCCTTAATTTTGTCGTATGCTAATATAGCTCCACTTAGCTAGATGCATTAGTTATATGCATTCCTGCTCACCTTTTGGCATTGCCAGTACTCTTAAAAACCCAGCATTAGAAAAAAGGCTGCGGAAGTACTCCTGCAGTGTGGCAAAAAAAAAAAAAAAAATCAACAACAAAAATAGGATAATTTGGAGAAAGTTCACATAAGAAAATGGAGATATTGATGATGATTTCCATGCCAGCTCCGCCACAGAGTTCATTTGTTTTCAGTGAAGTGTAGCTGCTTATTAAAAAAAAATCAAACAAAAAACAGCAAAACTTTTAACAGGTAAAGACCCTGTTGGCTAACTAAAGCAATACCAAGTAGAAATAGGGAGAGAAAAAAAGTGGTTTGGAAAACTTTTCTGTTCTCAGAAGCAAAAAGAAAGTTTATCTTGTCTTAATCCACTATATTCTATTTATACAAACATACATTTCTTAAATACTTATTAAATCAATATTTAATATATTTTTGTATTTTTCCATTGAAAGTACTTTGTTTTAGCGCTGAGCCTTGCAGCCCTAGATTGTGCAGCCCTGGAGGATCCCCTCAACAAATATGGGAACACCGAAATGGAAAAGCGAAAGGTTTTGGGGTACGGGGGTTTGCCCTTCACCCGGGACCCAGCTCTTGTTGGTGCAACGTGCACAGTGCAGCAGCCCCTACAGAGCAAAGGGTCCAGGCTGTACGACCTGTTCCAGGTTTCCTTATGGATATGCGCTGTCCCTCAGGGCTACGTGTCCTAAAAAGTGCAGCAACATTTCCTATAGGGAAGGGTAACAGCATAACCCCCTTATCTTTTTCACTGGCATGCTGACATGAGCTTAAATTAGGGAATATAGCCCTGTATTTCCCTGCTGGCTGCAACTAGCCCATATGCCGTCAGGGCTCCCGTGTTGAAAATCCGTCTCGCTCAGGTTTCCGGGAGCAGAGGGATGTCCTCCCCACGTGTCACGGCTCCCTGCCCCTACTGCAAATACTGCGAGTTGGTGCGGCCGGGAGCTCTATTTATAACGTGACCTCGGGATGATGTAACTGAAACCGTATGTTCCACCCCCCAACACTACTGTTTTTATTTGCTTCGAACTAAGTTAAACAAAGATATGGCTTGAAGTCTCCGTCTGGGAGAAAAAAAAAAGAAAAAGGACTATTTCTTGACAGCAGTTTTTGCTGTGGTGGATTCTCCAAAATACCTGTCTCTCTGTATGTGGAAAACTCCTTCACAGAGATCTATAAAGACTAAAGAAGCCTTTCACAAATTTTTGTATTCTAGTTTCCTTTATATTGCCTTTATAACCGTGTATATATACTTATGCTTTTCGAAAAGGCTTAAACTTTGCCTTGCTCAGGTATTGGGCTTACATGATTATTTTAGAATCCAGAAGTCTGTGCAGAATTTGATTAAAAATCTAGTTTTACCTGAGGTGCAGTGCGTGAGCTGAAAAATGTTTGTTAGCATAAACCAGATATTAGATTTTCAAAAAAGAAACCCACAGACAAATACCACAGCAAGCCATAACACTCTTTCAACGTTTAGGACTTGTGAAAAAAACACAGCTAGATAACCGAGTCCGATACTGCTTCATTTGTTGGACTATATTTAAAGTGCCATTTATTTTTAGAAAGAACCTGATGAAATCTAGTTTGCCAAGGAGTAGTTATTTGCAGATCGATAGCAACTTTAAATGTTGTCTCCTATGCACGTCCTTACATGCATCGGTCCCTTCATGGATCGGTCGCTTAGCACTTCTGCTCCCAGACAAAGAGGAAAAGTAGAAGTAATGAAAAAATGATGTCTTATACAAGTTGGAATTAATTTTTCCCCTTTCACTGGCAAAACTTTTCTTTTAAAAAACTTTTAAAGGTGGAAGTTAAGAGAGCACAGGAAATAAGTGAACTATAGTACAGAAATGTTCAGACAGAGCAAAGCACAGTCTGAGAGATGCCATTTATAGAAAAAGGGGAAATTAAACATAAGAATTTTAGCACTGTTCAGTGCAATGCAAAAAAAAAAATGGCATTTTTAAGGGGAAGCAACAAAAATGAATGAGGATGAATGTGAAGGAGGATGCCTAAGAAAGCCCACATGTTATATGGTTAAAAAATTCAGCATTTTCTGGTTGAACTGAATAACGACCGATTCTGGTGTATTCCCTGTCAGTTCACTGGATTTTTTCTTGAAATAAGGTGCTGCTACATGTGTCAAAATCTCATCCGAAGTGCCACAATAATTTATTGCTCATCTAGCGAAACAACCTGATTCTGTCTCACTGAGGTAACCAACATGTTTGGCCACTGATTTCCTCAGAAAGGATCAGAACTAGGACACTCACAGACCTTATTGCTAAAAAAAAATACCCTCCTTTTCAAATAGCATATTTTTAGCTCAAACTTCTTTCCTTCTTGCACAATTACTTGTCTTTTAACTATGGCCAAAAAAAAAAAAAGGAAAAGTAAACATAAATATTTGATAGTTGCGCCCTTACATAACAGAAGCCAAGTGAGTCACGTTATTTAGAAGGCCTTTAAAAGAAGTTCAAAAGTAGGAACTCGCTTTAGCCCCCAATAAATAAACGTGCTCAGGTGCATAAAGGAGCAGTCGGTGCTCGTCTTGACGCGTGGCCAGTGCACGTCAAGTGCAAACCCTTAGGAAGGGCTCGTATCAGAAGGGGGCTCCTCCTGACCTAATGCTCGCGTTTCGAATATTGCTCTGGTGTCTGGGAGTTTGGCCCCCTTCAGTGCCAGAGCAGGCTGGGACAGTATCGGTGCTTTACACAAAGACATGTAGGCTGAGAATAGTTTTGTGCTGACTAGGTGATGGTGAGAGGAAGGTGAGTACGTCTGTGGTTATTTACGGAAGTATAATCTGTCAGTTCACACTGAATAATTATTGAAACCTTATTTAATATAAATAAAACAATAATAATAATAACAATAAAAAAGAACAGGCAATACACCTGGTATTACCTTTCCTCTTTCTCTTCTAAACTGGACTGCTTTTTTTCTGGAAGGTTTCACTCTTGCTTCCTTGATTTCTTGGAACAGTTTTGAGGAAATAATATACATCTCCGTGTGTCCTCTCTTGGCTGTTCTCACTAGTGAAATTTGGTACGTAGCAGCAAAATTGGTACGTAGAAATTTGGCACATAGGCTCAGATGCATTATAGGCTTGAGCAGTTAAAATCAGTTTCTCAAATTTCTGGCACTTTTTTGAAATTAATTCCTTCAGTCTTCCATTTTTGAATCTGGAGATAATTGTTCAGTGATGTTAGTTTTCTTCAACAAAATTGCCTCCTAGTTTGTGTCAGTTTCTCTATAGGACTTTAAGGTTCAGTAACAACAAGTGAAAAGAAAAAGCTGATAGACTTCAATATTCTTTCTCGAATAGCTATAGCAGAGCTAGATTTCTTAATTTAGGCTTGAACAAATTTTGGGATCCGTTCTAATAGCTATAGAAGAAAGCTTGAGGATTCCTAGATTTATATCTCTTAGTCTAAAGATCATTAGGCAGAGGTACTTAGGATGGATGTTTTTCTTCAAAGGCTGTCTTCAATTTTTCTCTGATACACTGATTTACTGAGTGAGTGGGAAGCAAAATAGGTAAATAAATAAATAAGGATTAACCTCAAACAAACAACCAAGCTTTTTCTCTCCTTCAAATACTGTTTTTTTATTCTTTCCTAAAGCCTCCTAAGGCATGTTGTGTGTATGTGAGGTTCTCTGACTTTCTTTCTGTTTATCATGAGATCCATGATTTTACACTACATTCGGGCATTTACATAGTTGGAAGGAATATACTACTATTCTGGGCTGCTGCCCTATGTGAGGATAAATATGGGCATCTTTTGTAATATTGGAATAACTTACCTTTTCACTTACAGCTTGAAATTCATAAATGGGAGAGATTTATGGAACACGGATGACCATTAATTGTAGGTAACCAGCCTCTAGGCTCTGAGATCTCCCGCTTCCAGAGATGTCTCTGGCTACTGAATGGACAGTCCTCATCTGATATGTGGCTGAGTTAGATGTGTTAGATGATTTCAAATATAGGTGCCAGTTGCTATAATGGCTGTGAAGGACTAGCTTGTGAGAAGGAGAGCAGCTTAGGTCAGCCTTGCTGACCACGCTGCCGATGAGAGTGCTCTCCCTGCACTTCTGGTTAGGTTTAATTTGAGTATGTTTTGCAGTAGGGCAGTATGTCTCCATCCCAGATGCATGAATGACCTCTGCAGAGTACCTTATTAATAACATGGGTATCGCAGGGGTATCACTAGATATTTTCAAGACCCAGAATATGCTATACCATTTTTTATGTGTCCATATGGTTGCCCAAAATTATCTCTCTATTGGATTGTGCCTGGTTTTGGCATCTGAAAGCTATCTGGAACAATATGCCACAGGTTTCCAATCATGTCTGTGTAATTGGAGTAGCACCATACCAAGACCATAGCTGCTGGCATCTGCTGAAACAGCTGTAGACTTAGGAAAATCATAAAATGCCAGAGCTGAGGATGTTGTCAATAGAGTCTTTAAACAGTCAAAAGCGCACTTCTTTATCTCTTTTCTTGACAGTGCCTGTTCTAAGCAGTTTGTAAAAAGCTTGGTCTTTTTAATGACAGGTTAAGTATGAATTTGCTTCAGATTGTATCATGCTGATGAGCCATAATAGTCCTGATGCATTTTTATATGGTGGAATTTCAAATATAGCCTTGTTTTTTTGTGGATTTGTTTGTTTGTTTATCTATTTTTACTCTCTATTTATCAGTCATATACCCTGACTACTGTAACCTGTATTTTTCTCTATTTAATTTTCTATTTTTAATTTTCAATCACCTTCGGAATTTGCATTAACCATCATGCTGTGGTGTTTCTCAAATTCCAAATAAACTACAATTTAGTTAGATTTTCTTCCCAAGGTTTATAGAAATGTCTTCGAACATCTGTGCTGACCAGAGCAGTATTTTGCAAATGGTGTTTTAAGTGCTGTAATTTCAGCATTGTAATGATGAAGCTGATCTTTCTGGAGTATCTACGTCAAGCTTGCAAGGATGGTATAGGCTGGTCGGTTATAAGGCTATACCTTCCTGCTAACAAGAATCAGACCTTCCCTCCTCACACTTGCCATCAACCTTCTTAGATCTATTTCCATGTTGATAAAGATATCTCCCTCATAAATGACACCAAAGAAGTATGCCAAGCTGTCAGTTGAGTTTTGAGTTTAATACATGGCTTCCTGCAATCCTACAAAATCTTTTTTTAACTTGTGGAAAATACAAATTTTCTGCAGTTCTTGGCATGAGAGAAATATCTGCTTCAATTGTGCTAAACCTCTTTCTCTTGAATTTGGCAGATTTCACCGAGCTATCCTAAATTTCTCTGTGCACTGTGCAAAGCCTACTTGATAGACTTGCCTGTATTGAAGTCATTAGAAAGAAATTCTCCAGAACAGGTTCCTCGCCTTAATAAACAAAGCAGATGTTGAGTCACTCTATTACATGTCCCTGTGCAACCAACTGAGTTTTTGACTCTATAGTTCTTCAGCTGTAGCTCTGGCTAGGGAGGAAGCAAGTATCAAATTGTCGTTTAAAGTGAAGTGTTGTGATGATTTTCTTTCCCCATGATGCTACCTGTACTTTCTCTACCTCTTGCCCTTCTTTCTTACATAGAAAATTTTCATTTCACAAGTTCTTCTGCAGTGCCAGTTGTCCCACATTTTCCAACCGGCACTTTAAAATCCTAGATATCCACCACTCTATGAGGTGTTTGTTCTTATTAGAATCAAACATACAAAGCTTTCTGCATTCATTTTGAGTCTGAAGACTTAAACCACATTAGAATCTTCTACCAAATGCATTAAGGGCAATATCTTAACATCACCTCGCTCTAGAAAGACGAGTGATTTATAAATGTTTTCAGCCTCGCTTTACGTTGGTTAAAGCGATATGCTGTGTACACTGCTGCAGTGTACCTGTGCTAATTTTTTTGTAGCACTGATTTCACACACGCTATTTGAGTATATTAACAGCTGGGAATCTGGATAGAATTTTGTTTTATTCAAATATTTAATTTCTGATGTTGTGTCAGAAAACAATGTAGAAAGAGAGAAAAGAGCTATTCTGTATCATAGGTATAACTTCTGCAGGCCAGTGGTAATGCTGATGTTCAATGTCTCATAATTGTCTTTCTCAAAAAAATAAAAATTAAGCAGTGGTTTATCATTCTTCCTATAATCAAATTCATAGTTGTGGCTTTGTGAATTAGGAAATAAAATCACCCCATTTTATTTGCAGGTGTTTCTCCATATCACCAAGTACTTGCATTTCCACTGAGAGCCAGAATAATGGACAATTTTGGAGGATAAAAAGGAGGTATAGCCTCCTCAGCTTTCTGTCCTGCCAGTCATCAAATTCGTCATTGTATTCTCACGAGGAATGTGAAATCCAGTGTCATTTATATGTTTCACTGGAAGATATATCAAATTATCAATGTCAAGGTCCTAGGAAGAGGGCTCTGTGGTCATATCTCCCCTGCCTGCAGTGCACACTGCACGACTGATAACCACGCTCTGTCACTTACACATACTTAAATGTAAATTAAATAATAATTAAAAAAAAAAGAGTAAGGAGAAAACAACACTTGGTCCATATCTGTACACGAATATCAGGGAAGGCGCCTGGAAGGGCCTCCTGTCTCCTCCCAGTAGAGGGAGCAGGGAGTTCCAGCTGTCATTCCCTCCACCTGGGTGCCTAAATATGGAGCTTAAAACCTCATTGAGAGAGAAGAAAAGCTGCATTGCCTCTCTATTTCTGTGTGGAGTTGCTATCCAGGATGGGTGGTCTCTACAAACGAATCGATCATCTATTTTGGGAAAATGTTTCCGCTATTTGGATGCTGTTATGCAACACTATAACATTAATGTCTGTAGCAAGAATACCCCAGATCATTTCCCAAAGGGCTCGCAGTGTCGAATATACTATTTCGAATGGGCTTTTTCCACCACTCAGCAGAATTGGCAAGCAGGGTTTCTTTAAAAAGCAAGGCTGGATCTCTCTTTGTGGCAATTGTGGTTCTTGGTAAGGAGGAAAACAAAGGGAAATGATTCACTGGCTTTCTGATAAGTACAAAGTGTTTATAGTGGTGTCGTGTTGTAAAGTACCTGATAACAGCATTTAACACTACAAATGCTTTCTCAAATTCTCTGATGAACTTTAATAGTGTCCTGCTCTTACATAGAGCTTTTCACCAATGGACTTCAAAAGGGGATGGGTCCCTTTGGCAGGTGGGGAAGTGAAGGAACCGCCTGAGGATGAGGAGCAGCTTGCTCCAGAGCACCCACGAAGCCCATGCACAGGATCCTAAAGTCCATACACAGGATCTCGAAGACTCCATCATTTAGCACTTTCACCCCTGGGCAGCACGGCCGACCTCGGATCCATCCCCATCCAGGAGATGCAGCCTAGGGATAACTCATACAAAGAGCCACAGAGGAAGAAATCCTTCCTCCCTAGCCTTGTGTGCTGCATTTCTTCCCCATGACGGAAAAATCCCAGCAAGGTCACATACCTTCTGTAACTCCCACCAAATAAAGCGGTGCTGGGACTCCCCTGCAAGCTCATCATTCAAAGCCAAGGGCATCAACATCGAACCAAAACCCTGAAGAGCCCCTGGCAGCTGCCGCAAGGCACATTTTCCTTCAGATGGAATCTGTCCTAATGTAGAGTGATCAAAACTGGGAAGCCTCTCCAAACCTCTTCGTAAGCTTAGAAACCACAGTGAATATCACAGCATTACAGAAACAAAAATAGGCTCACACACTAGGCAGAAATGGTTTCTTTCCAGGGTATTAATCAGTCGGTCTTATTTTAAAATAAGCCTATTATTAATTTCTGCTGTGGTAAATTTTAGAGTAATGCTAATTGCTTAATATTACAAGCCAAGAAAAGTAGGGTAGTTCATATTCCTAGGTTTTGTGGGTTTTTTTCCCCAAAAGACAAAATACTACTGCTTTTTGGACTTCTGCACAGGTGCTGTTGTAGCCCTGTTTCGACGACCCTGTGTAAGCATGGGGTGATACTCCAGGCCTCACCTCCAAAGCACGAGTAAGGCCCTTTATATTTTGCCAGATAGGCCTCTATAGTAGCATTTGATCAGGTATAAATTTGCCGTGGAGTAGTGATGGCCTCCCTGTGATTTCTTATGGTTATTTATTTACTTATTTTTTGCATCCTGTACAATATCGTTTTGTATGCATGAAGACAAACATAACTAAAACATGTAGCATGTAAATGCTGGCTGCTGCTCTGGTTAGAGGCTGACAGTTTCCAAAAGTGGGCAGGCAGCACTGCTCAGCAATACGGGACTTCTCAATTTTGGCCACTTAAGGGCATCCCTCCTTGGTTTGTGCTAGGTGCTTTTGGCTTCTGACATCCCTCAAGCAAGGTCTCGGCCACTCTAACTTTAACAGTGCGAAATCTATCACCTGTTTTGGTGGCACCAAATTTTATATCAATTTTAATCTGAGCTTCTCTAGCTTTTTCCTCTTGACTGACTCTGGTTTCTTGATAATGCATCTCTTTCCTTGATGCAGTTTTCCTCCCTGCAGTTTCATTTCATGGCACTGTTTCGAAACAGATGCTCTGGCTACTTGCACAGTCACTCCTGCCAGCTTCATGATTCCTCCGTGCTGTTTTTGACTGTAACCCTCAATTTACTAAGGCCTAATTGTAAGAGATAATTTGAAAAAAAGATCAAGTAGACAAAAGAGAAAATGTAATGTAAAGTAACTTCAACAGACATTTTCCACAGTACATTCTGTATTTCAGATATAATAATTTCTTTATTGGTGCTTCTTATTTTGAATAAAGTGAAAATATTTTCTCTCTGTAATTTAGTTAAAATAACATGAACTATAAAATAGGAGAGGACTTCCTGGAAGAAAATTGGGAGATGCTCTTCTGCTCCTCGTTTACATCCTACTTAAGTGTTTTACTTAGTTCAGAATTATCAGCTTGCTTGTTTAAAGCTAGGGGCATAAATCTGTATTTAGAAACACAAACAGTTTGTTTCCTTTATGTATAAGAATGACTTATAATATCATGAACACATTAGTGAGGATTTATACTCAACTTCTCTGAGAACCAGATGTGTCCATATGACATAGGTATATAATTTTAGGCATCTAGATTGGACATTTTCCATCTTAATGTTAATCTCACTTTTTTAGTTCATGCAAATCTTTCCCGTAAGGAAGCATAAAAGCAAATGTTTATCTGTGACAATTTTTATACCCCGAGGAGTATATGCTTGCATTTCAGCATTTCTGACTTGAATTTGGTGTTATAAGATGCTTGCACATTTGCATGCAAAATGAGAGATGATTTCCTAAAAGAGTAGAAGATTAGTAAGCTTTTAGCAAAAGCTTTCCTATTCACAATTCTCTTTTTTTTTTTATGTCTTCTGAGGAGAAGGCATGGGCTCTCTAGACCACATTTCAGTCAGTGATTCCCAGGCATTTATAGTTCCTTAAGATAAAGACCATAGATTGCATATGAGACCATTCATTAGTCATAAGGCCACCACATATAGGTCATTAAGCGTGCTACTGTCAATTTAATATAGAAAAGTGTACTTAACCTTCCTGACTAGCAATGACATTATGGACAGATTCAGATGAACAGATAAAGATAAAACTATGTACTAATTACCCTGGCTTTACCTCTAATGACAATATCTACACCAAGACAGCAAAAGCAGAAAACATTAAAACAAGATAGATTTTTTTTTCAGGGAGAACTTCAAAGTCTAAGGCAGGAGGAAGGGAAGATGTGGTTCAATTAGATTTGACAAGTTAAAATGTTCAGATCCAAAGAGTGATCTAAATACCGTAGAGAATGCTTTGCAATACAAAATCAATCTTGGTGATTGGTATGATAAAACAGAGAGATACAGATAGCATCAATGTTCATATATTATTCCAATATTGCTCACAAATAAACATTTTCAAACATATGCTTCCAAACAAAAACTCCTAAAAAATAAGACGATCCATAAAAATGTGAAGTGCCCTTTATAACCCTGCTGTATACAGTCCTATAGCTAATTTAAATGTAGCATTCGTTAACATGGATCATTTTTTATAAGTTTGATGCTATAAGATAATGCACACCCTAATAGTTCAAGTGAGATGGATGGCTAAGATAAGCTGGATGATTCTGACTCCGAATCAATGAAGTTCATTGCTCTTCACTGAGGTTTGTGTTTCCTTCAAAGCTGAGACACGTGGCAAAGCTCCAAGGGGCCTTCTCTGTGATGGCCTGACCGTGGGCCTGTTGCGTTTCTATGGCATGGGGCACAGCAGCCTGAATGGATGGACCTTCCTGAAGTCCTCCGGAGCTGCTGCCTTTGCTGATGATAGCCAGGTTACCAGGGAGAGCGTTGCATCCCCTCCATACCAGAATTAAGTTAGAGGAGTTCCTTCCTTTTCTGGGGAGAAACCAACTCCTTTGGCAGGGTACACTGGATTTAGGGATGGCACAAAAGAAGTGACCGAGGCTAATGGAAGTGTATGGGCTGTGGAGGACAGGTCTACACACATGGAAAAACAAAACAAAAGTTTACACAGAGACTTGCAGGAAAAACTGCAGTGCCTGTGAAAACGAAACAGCCCTGTCAGAAGAAGCAGGTTCAGTATCTCTTCGAGAGGACAAATTCCACAGATTGCACAGCTGATCTGCCCTCAAGCCCCATATGTTTATATCTCAAATGAGTTGATCAATGGTAGGTCCACAAGGCAGGCAGAAAAGCTACAAGGAAGCCTGGCTGATGATGAATGCTTAACTATAAACTGGTCACACTTTGTCATGTTATTCATGCCAGTGCGAATCATTGCAATTTTAAATGGACCATATTTTACTTGGAAATCTTAAACAATAGAAAATGTCAGATTCAGTTATACGTTTTCAGATTTGAGGAGTAAATGGCCTTTTATACCCGCAGACACACTATTTTGATAGAGGCTGTAAAACACACATACAGCATGAAATATGAAAGGAGTGGAAAAAATAAATGTCACACGATTGTGTTCTGCACTCAAGCTGGAATTCCAGCCTTTCTCAGAACACTCACAGTCAAACATCTAAAGTTTTCTTTGGAGTCTCACAAAGGGTTAAGGCAGCTTGTTTGGCATTAGATATTTGTATAATGAGCTTTTACTGAAGTAATTAAAATTTGTTTATAATTAATACAGATGAATTGGTTTCTGCACAATAATAGTTAGGAGATTAACAAAGGCCACATTTTGGCAACAGGACTACATTCTTTCCCAAGTGCTGTGGGACTTTATCCAATGAATGTCTGTCCAATCCGGCTGATTCTTCAGAGATGCCATATGGCACTGCTATGCATTACAATTTTTTTTCTAAAAGGCAGCCATATGACATAACTGATCTTCAAAACGTTGTCAGAAGGCATTACCTAGGTAGGCTGCGAGCTGCTTTCCAAAAACTTAGCAAGCACAGGGGCTATTAATTATGAGCAAAAGAAATGTGCACACACACGCTGGAAAGTTGGCATCCTTTCCTCTCTAGTCACAGCTGAGCATCTCTTAAAACTGCTCAAGCTGGGAAAGTGAAGAGGGTTTTATCTATTTTTTTTTTAACTTTACACATCTTTCCGTAAAACATGAATGCAGCGATTTCACAATCAAATGATCTCAGAAGTGTCAGCACACCTGACCCCAAGTGCCTATGAATGTCTTATTTTACCAGCAGCATGGGTTTTCATATTAACTCACTTGCTTTCACTAGCACCTTTTCTTAGATCAAGAAAATGTTTCTTTTCTGCACCCTCATGTGTGTCCTCTGAAACCAAGATGATCCTTGAAGACAGCTATGCTACAGAAAGGGGACTAAAGATCCAGTTACCTGCAAGAGTTGGTATGAGTGAATGACACCTGAAGACCTGGATATTTATTGCTCCTTCTTATGCTGCAGGAAATACTGCATCCCCATGGGAGGTTTGTGCGGCTCTATTTTTCCCTCAGGATGTTCTTTTCTTGGAGCGTTATTAGCCCGGCGGGCACAACGGTGCTCCTGTCCTCTCTCCTGTGCGAGGCATCTGCCAGGGCTGCTCTTCTGCAGCTTGTGCTGGGGGCCTTTGCAGTAGCTCTCCGGTTGAAAGATTCCTGCAAAACTGAGGACACGCTAAGGGCTCGCCTGCAGTGCCACTGGCACCGATCCTCAAACAACCCTTCTCCTCTGCTTTCCCATGGAGACAAGCCTATTGCCTGAAATGGAAATAAATCTTAATAGATTTACTTACAGGTGGGAATAGCTTGTAAGGCTCTCTTACCCACCCCTCCTTCTCTTCCTGATCATTATATTATTTTGGCGTGTCTGCACTTCAGATTTGCACTTTTTGTTTCTCTTAAAAATGTGAAATGATCTGTAACAACAATACACAGTATCTCTATTGTCCACACTTTTATATTATTTTGCTTTCAGATGGTGGTATTTTAGCAGAACTACCCTGAATTCCACTTACATACCCCATTCAGCATGATGCTATCTTCAAGTCCATGTACCACAGTTCTTCACGTTTTGCACTGTAGGATTCTTAACAGTGAACAACAAAACTGTAAATGCTGGAGTCACATGAAGTTAGGTGTGTGTGATTCTTCTTCCCTCATATTGCTCCTAAGGTATGGATAGGCCATTTACATGCTATTTTCCTGGTGATTAACAACATAGGCCTCTGTGAGACTGTCAACAAATCAAAAAGGCATTGAGAGGATGGCTAGAAGGACCTCAGAAACCAACACCAGAGACCTTCAACACAGAACTTTCAGCCTGAAGCAGCTCTTCGTTTTGCACACTGGACAGAGGCGAAGGATTGGTGTGACTGGCACTGCAGAAGCGGTGACGTGCAGAGTTACCGCAGGCCGGACTGTCCCCATGTGGGGGGTTTATAGGGCAGTGAATGTCTCACATGCAAACAATCTGCGTTTATTGCAGCTCTCCGCACGCCTGACATTCTTCATGGCTACCATGTAGGAAAGGAGCTCATAAAACAGCTCGTGACATTGGTGTAAAGGATTTATCAAGATGATGCTGGATTAAAAGACAGGATACCACAGGGAAGGCTATTAATAATGTTTCACGATTAGGTTTCGTGAAGTGTTTAGTGGCAATGGATAGGATTCATATATTTTTCACCTGCGTCTTACACTGGACTTCTTAGCTCATAAATGGAAACCATTATCTCTTCATCATGTTTGAAAACCTGGCTAAGAGCTGCTTGGAGAGCTTGGCCATGTTGATGGGCACTGCTCTAGAGAACTTCACGATTTGTAATTTACTGCAGATTTCTGCTATTAAAAATGGAGTTTTTGTTTCGGTCTATACGGACAATGCGGTTCACTCAGTCTTTGTGAAGGTTGCAGCTTTCCTAGAAGGACTTCTCTGGTCACCTTAATGAGAGAACAAAACTATCTCTACTCTGAATATCTGTAGAGAATTAAAAGTACTTTTGGGGGACTGAAGGGAAGAGGCTGATTTTTAACCTAGAACTGCCTGAGAGCAGGTTCCTGCTGGTTACTTCATTCCAGTGGTTCCTTAGAAACCTGGAGCGACCCAGTCACCAGGTTTGGGGGCGGAAGCTGGGGACGTCTGCAGCAGTACGTGGTTTGGTGTTTTGCTCACGACTGCAGCACATCACATTAACGTGTAGTTGCTGTGATGCACGCGTCTATTAATGCTTCCTATGTGGGTCTGAGCATGATGCAACATGTGTGAGCGCTGTAACAGCGCACTTAGGATTTTAATATAGTGCTTGCTAAGGTGCAGTGGAAGCTGTAGCTTTAATAGATTGCTTTATGAATGAGAACAGAGGAAGAGAGCATTTTTATTAATTATTCTATATTTAAAACCTAAAGGGCAAATTAACATTTAATAAATAATGAATATACAAATTCAAACATAGTCAGTGCTTTTAAAAGTATCAAATGGAAATAATTATCTAAAAAGTTATAAAGTGTAAAAAGAATAGAAGCATTTTTCTGTTAAAATCACAGATATGCATAACTCTTCTAGAGCATGACTGCTGATAAAATGGCATTTCTTGATTGGAGTAGGGTTGAGGGAATTGATGTGTCCAGAATTTTATAGCTCGTCCTGCGGCACAGACAGCGTAGCATGGGGTTTTGTTCCGGGTGGTACCCGTCTGTTAATGCACGTGCTCCACGGAGCATGGGGAGGGACGTGCACAAGGCTGCGGAACGGGAGCTGAGGGGCCCACGGCGGCGGCGTGCTCTGCAGCGCGGGGCTGGGGGTGCCGGCCGCTCCGCCAGGCGGGACCCGCCGTCCGTCTGTGCTCCCACATTTGCTCTTTGTCGCGTTTCACGAGCCCCGGTTAAGCGCTTTTCTGAGTCGGGATCTAGGATACATCACGGGCTATTACACAGGGAGTTGTTCTAGCACAAAAAAAAAAATATTGACTGTAACAGCTGTTTCCTAAGTGTTAAAAGTTTA
This sequence comes from Eudromia elegans, assembly GCA_003342815.1. Lineage (NCBI taxonomy): Eukaryota > Metazoa > Chordata > Aves > Tinamiformes > Tinamidae > Eudromia > Eudromia elegans. The sequence goes on along the minus strand of PTEX01000003.1, from coordinate 5,868,395 downwards.
CCGGGAAAGCATGAATTAAGGCAGATTTATGAATATGTTATTTTTAACATCTCTTTGGGATAGCAACATATTTAGAATCTGTGCAGTAAAACTCCTTCTGAAAAGTAGTTACTTGACATGTAGGGGACACACTCTTAAGAGTTTAAGAACTTATTATGTTTCATAACACAAAAAAAAAAGCAGTTAGAATACATTATGAGCTAATCTTATGTCAAACTAGGTCCTTGAATGGAAGAGTCATTGATTTATAGAAACTTTAAAAACGTCTTGAACTGATAAACTTTTTTTTCCCCGCTTATACAACTGAAAGAAATTTAAAACATCTAAGCCAAAGCTTTCTTAACTTCAAAAATATTTTTTTTTCTTCTTTTCTGGTGCCAAGTTTCATCTTGGAAGGAACTTTTATAGCCGATTTAAAACACTGTAGAAGAGGATTTATAATGGAAATCTCTACCCCTACTATAACAGCGTTAGTGGGTGCCAGGCTCTAACAAAAGTCCGTGCTCTGCCATGATGTACTGGAAGCCATATGAATAGACTGCCATTATTTGAAGTGAGAGGAAATGAAATTCAATTCTTCTACCTTAATAGAATAGTCTTATACTTAAGAGATAATGTCAGTAGAATAGAACATTGTCATGGGAAAATTAACTACTGCTGCTACATGAAAGCCAAGGCAAAGCTGCGGTACTTCAGCAAAATGGAGCTGGGGGCTAAGCTGACGGTTGCGTTTGAAACAGGAGATGCTGCTCAGGTGACAGTGTTTTGTAATACAGGCTTCATGTTTATGTGCTAACTGCAGCAGAACCGCAGCACCAAGTGGCAGCGATACCTTAGCAAGCCCCTATTTCCCTTGCCCATCCCAGGTGCTGTCTCCCTCTCCTGCTGCCATGGGTGCACCTTTCCTGGCTGTTATTTCACGGTAATCCACGCAACCGAGTGGGTTAACATGGACTTCCATCCCCTCCCTGTTGTTTCAGAGAATTAATTCTCAGTCACACATTTGCTGGCCTAGTTCTTCATCCAGAAGATGCACACAAGCGCAGCAGTGGCTGCGCTGTGGCACGGGCATGGGCAATGCATGGTGTGGTTGGCAATGCCAGCACTGATGGAGGGGCAGCCCCGCAGACGAGGACAGGAGCTCTCCACCTGGTTCACATGGATGTGGTAGCCCCTTGGCCCGCAGACCTCCTGGAGCTGGTGCACATGGGAGGGCTCTGGAAGGCAGAGCTGGACCAGGTCTGAAGAGCATCCCCTCTGTGTCATGGAGCCAAGCACTGAAACCAGAGGCCAGGCCTCTTAGCCAGCAGTGAACCGTGAGTTGAAGTCTGAATATCCGGGGGACCTGGGGTGCGCAGGAGCTGTCCGTGTGAGGCCAGCTCTGCTGCTGGCTGCCACCGTGCTGTCCCTGGGGGTGCGAGGAGGCTGCCCCGGGCACTGCCCAGCACTGGGCATGGGCAGAGCTTGTCCCTTCCTGCCCTGCGGCACTGACCCTGCTCTTCCCTCACTCTCGGCATTCCCAGCTTGAGGAACAACGGCCAACGAGGCAGAGACCAAAGCCTTTTCACCCTCCTACTTCATACATTAGGGCACTATTTATAAGCCATCAAGTTGCTTCAAAATAGCGTGATCTCTCATTATTCAAAACCTTTTTGCATTATGGCATTCGTTAGCTGGGGCGCGATTCTTTCCCTGTGTGGAGTGGCTCGTAATGCTGCTGAAATTAATGAGACTCAGTGTGCAGAAGGGTGACAAAATTCATCCATGAAGATTAGCAGTGCAATAACCAGAATGAAGCCAATTTTATATCACAGATTTCATTTATTTTAAGTCCTGAAAGGATCACTGTGATAATCTAATCTCACTTCTTCCATCACCTAGGCCTTAGAATTTCACTAAATGGTTGCTGCATATAGTTCAATAACTTGTAGTTGAGCCAGACTGTTATTATTTCTCTCAAGATATGGTCAGACAAGTTTCTGTATGGTAGAGAGCTACCATGGACCTGAGAAATATCTTAATTAAACTCACAGAAATTACAATTTCAAACTATGTATTTTTATATGTGTATATATATATATTCCTAAGATTTCACCCTTCACCATTTTTAGGCACTGACAAAAAGTGTTTTCTTTCTGCAGAAATATAAAGTTTGAATATAGGTGACAGGTATTATAGGAAAACTTTTACTAGACCATAATAAAACTAAGTTATTTGAATATAAAATACTCCAACATATTTTTAATGTTAGCTTAACACTAATTCAAAGTTTATTTATATTTAGTTATCAATGAACAAAGAACTTTATTTCTTGCTAACTGCAGTGATTTACAAACATCTGCAAAGAGTCTGATACTGTTTTATTTTCCACGATTCCTGGCATTGCTCTCAAATATTTCTTTCTTCAGACAGTAGAAGCAAAGTCTTTTTTAAATCAGCAATGACATTAAGCAGTGAAGTCGGAGGCTGCTTTTTTCCAGTTGCTGCCTTCTTTTCCCAGAGATCTTCTCCTAGAAAGCTTCTTGGAAAGGTGTGCAACGCAAACCTGGTTACTCTGTGCCTTCTGTCATTATCCCCCAGGAAAGCAACTGTGAAGCTGAAAGACAGGGAGCAGCCAGTATGGACTAAGCACTTCTGAGCAACTGCTCTAGCCGTGTGGGGCATTAGCAACCAGCCAGCAATGGCCCTGGTTCACCATTCCTAAATGAGATTTAACCTGTGCTCGTTTCAGCTACAGTCGTCAAAAGCTAAATCTGTATAAGAATAATTACAGCTGAGATGATAAAGGAGGTGAAATGAAAGAGAAAGAGAAAGAGAAAGAGAAAGAGAAAGAGAAAGAGAAAGAGAAAGAGAAAGAGAAAGAGAAAGAGAAAGAGAAATAAAGATAATACAGTCAACTAATGAAGAAACAGTGGACTTGAATAGGCCTGGTATTTAAAGACTAGGCCTGCTATTTAAAGACCTGATATTTAAATATCAAAGGATTGATATTTAGATTTCTTGGCTTTCTCACCAATAGTTATTAATTCAGTGGCAACATATCAGATTTAGAGTGTTGAGCCACATGTCTTGGATATTAATGTCTAGCAATTTTAATCTCTCTCAGCAGTATAATACATCTGATCTTCTTTAGCCCATAGTCTGATCAAGAATGATGTGTGTAAAGATAACTTTCTCTTACCTTCCATACGAGGAACAACTGAGTTGTTCAACTTTTGACTGAAAAAAAAAAAAAGGTGATTGAAGAGGAACGTGATGCCCACCTCCATAGTCACGAGGGATATCATGCAAAGGAAACTATGCCTTATACGAAAGAGCAGACACACAAACAAACAAAAAATGGTCTTCTTCACAATAGGTGCCTAAGATATGAATCTCCAGATCATGGGACAGATTTTAAAACATCACTCACGTTTGTGTATGATACATGCAAAAAGTGGTTCAAAAGTGGACAAAGTCATTGAAGAAAATCTCAGAAAATAGTTATTTTAGTGCTACCTCTGCCTCATGATGGCCCCCCAATGGTCCCAAGATACTGATTTTTTTGGGGGGGGTTTTTTAGGACTGCCCATATGTTCCAGGAAGATATCACTACGTTTGTCTTTTTTTTTTCTTTTTCCCCCAACGGTTGATACTGACTCTGAGACTGGCTAAGATGACCTTTTTGCTCTGAGCCAATACAACTATTGTGATGGTCTCTATCAAGATCTGAATTGTGCCCTTTGGTACTGAATGGGGCATATTCTAAGAGTAAATCACAGTCGTAAGGAAAATAAAACTATTAGAGTTTAAATGCTTCGCCTGTTTGGATTACACAGGGCTCACTGTTGTAGTGATGCTTTTTTGGGGGTGTGTGTGGTTCAGTCCCAGCCTATCCTTTCAGAACTACTATCAAGTGAGAATTGCCATAAATATATCACCATAAATAAAACAATTGGCACTCAATCAGTTGTCAAAAGACTTGAAATTACGGATAGATCATATCTTCCTTTATCTGAGAAACCTCCCAGATATGCGATTCAGAGACAGGCAATTACTAGTCTAACAGGACAAGAACAGTTACAAAGTTAATTACCTGTGATTATCTTACAAAAGGTGGTGATTATATAGCTGAATGACAAAAGAAGAGTGTTCCTGAAGACAAAAACACACAGTACCATAAACTGATAAAAACAGGGCCACCCATTGTTAAATTAGAAATAGCCCACTTTAGTTTATGTTTCTATCACAATAACACCTTCCCCTTTCTCCTAAATCTCAGAGCTTTATCTTAAAGAAAGCAGCGTTACTTTATCCTCCCTCCTCCCTCACCTGAAAGCTCCTTTTTGGCGGGGGAGAACTCTAAAGTTTCAATGTGATTTTTAAGGGCTGCTAAAATAACAGCCAACACTAGGTACTGCTGGGAAAGGGGCAGCAAGTACCACAGTCTTCTCCAGCTTGTTGCACATTTGCCTGAATCTTCTGGCCTTTATAATCCCTTAGTCTGGTGAATGATGAAAATAATAAATTCTGTGAATTCCAGTTGCTGAAGAGCTAATAGCAAGGCTGAATCCTTTTCACAGTCTTAGCTTTGCCAATGCATGTGATGCCAATGGTAGGAATATGAACACAGCAAAGTTTTGAAGAATTTTGTTCTGGAAAAAAAAAGCCTCATGATGAAAGAATCATGCTCAAAGGAGGATGTTTACTAATGAAATCCATGGGGGAATTTTCACTTATCCAATGCAAAAATCCAACTTTCCTCAGACAAACTGCCTTTGAAGTCTCACAAATGTTTTGCCTTCTGCGGGATTTTTATTTCAGTTGAGAAATCAGTTTTCCCCTCCTAAAGTTGAGCATCTCAGCAAATGCCGGTTCCTGTGTTGGGGGTGTTAGCTGCTTGCCTGATGGGAAAAATTATTCCTGAACACTGAGGTGAGCCAGAATGTGCACACCTTGTACTAGCACTCCACGTGAACGAGAGTTTTGTTATACGGATATTACTGGGATTGCAGATGTCCATAACTTGATGGTCCTCACAGCTTCCTTGAGCCTTCTCAGAAACAAGCCCAGGTCACCATTAGGGAGAAGGCTAGAGACTTCCCTCCCTCTCCCCCGAGTACAGGGAGTTTCTTGAATGCAGTTACATGTGACCAACACGTAAAAAGTCTTGTGGCTGAGATTTGAAAATAATCCAGCCAAAACCTGGGCACCGGAGATTAAAAGGCCAATAGAATTAGGCCACACTGTTTAAGATGGGAATGCAGATGCATGGCCTCAGCCAGGCTTGCGCCTGGTTTATGGTCTGGATATATTCTTAGGAAACTTCTCAGGAAAAAAATAGTTCACTGAAGACTCCTAAACACAAAATGGAACTTCTGGTCCTTCCTGAAATGCAGCATTTTGGAGGCCAGAAGCACACGTGCTGTGGGGAAGCATCCCTCAACACTCCCATTGCTCTTGCGCTCTTGCCCTAAGCGTCACTGCTCCCCCAGACACCATGGGCCGCCTTCCTCTCTGGAAACCATGGGGATGCAACGTGGGAGCTCCTGGAGCAGCCAGGGAAGCAGAAGAGCTGAGCCAACGCTGACACTAGCCCTGCTGCACGATCCCCTGCTGATTTTGGTGGTTGTTGGATGCACATGTTTGAAGGACAAATTTACCTCTGGCTTAATAAGCATGGTAAGTCCTAGATGCGCTAGGAGCGGGAGCCCTCCCTCATCTGTTAGCACATTATTAGCACAGCTTGTTGTGGGGCCTCACATGAGGCAGTCCTGGTGGCGGGACGCAATTATGGATGGATTCCTGCTCTGCCTTCCCCCCGAACTCAGCAGCACAGCTGGAATGAGCCACAATTGCATTGCAGGAGGTGAAAGGTACTCTGAATTATAGATTGCCTTTGACCCCTTTTGGTTTAAATTAAGGATAACATCCAGGAAAGTGCCTCCAGCCAGGACACTGCTTAGACATATGCTGAACTTCCACCAGGGGTTTGTGCTTTGTGTTCATCAATGGAGACGCAGCGTTTGCTCTCAGGACATTATGCAGGAAGATGCTGCTCCGATAATGATGGAGTGCTTTTCCGAATGGGAGCAGAAATGATGTTTCCTTTACAAGCCTGGTAACCAGCATAGCTCTTGAAGCCCAGAAACAGGCTCCAATCTATGAAAATATCCCCTTAAAAACAGGAACAGATGTTGAATTTCAGTCGTAGGATATAGATACATTAAAGGGAAGTACTATGAACATTATACATCTTTAAAGAGAGAGAGAGAGGAAAAAAGACCATTAATTAAGAAAATCAAAATCTGATGGGAGCGCCTAATCACCTGGGATCTCCATCTCAGCAAACTCCCTTACAAACCCACTAAAAGGGAATTAAGGTCAACTTAAAGACTTTTCGTCAAAAGGTTTTCTATGATAACTTTGTAAGTGCTCTTAATATATAACAAATAATCTCAGGGCAAAGATCTGTTTGAAGGAGATATGATTGATGACCTATCATCCCTAATTCACTGTTTATACTCGTAGTGAGCCCATTGGGAAAATACCTCATTCATCAGGGTATTAGTGAATTCAACCAACGTATGGCACCTTCATTTTAACAAACTAAAGGAGAAAAGCTAAATGGGGGAAAATTGACAACCATCTCTGATTCTATGATAATGCAATTACGCTGCTCCTCTCCAGAGCTTTTGCTAATTCACAAAACAGCTTCAGTCGGCAGGTCATAAATATATGATCATTTTTCACACTTTGAAAAGTAATGATGCCTTGACACGAATCAATAAATCTTGGTGAAATCATTTATACTTTTGTGATATGCGTGCAAGTCATTTTTTTAAAAAAATATATATTGATTCTGGCTTTTTATATAGTCTTTGTTTACATAAGCTAATTTTGTGGAGACATCTGCATGCCTTGTGTCCCTAAAACTCATGCTGAAATCACTGCCCATTTTCAGAACTCATGAATTCTAGACTAGATTCATGGCTTTTCATATTTTTTATATGTTATGAAAATGTAAAGGTAGAGAGGATGGTGAAAGGGGAATGAGGCAAAACACCGTTCTCTTTTCCTTTCTTCCCTAGCCTTGGCCTTCTCTCTGAAATACAGTGTATTTTCCTAGCAAATATTGGTACTCCCGTTCTTAATTTATGCCAGCTCCCACTCTGACGCTGTGCATTCAGCGCTCTCTGGGGAAGCATAGTTTTTAGGATGGTTATTTGCATCCTAGTCTAACTTTTCTTGTGCATCATAATGTAGTTCTTATAAATAGGAAAAGGAGAGAAATGAGTCAAGAAGGAAGGTTTTGAGAGGTTCAAAACTTTACCTTTGGTCTTAGGAGAGTCACTATAAGAACCCCACCCAACAGCTGCACAGAAACTGAACTTTGCCAGGTTCATATTTAGGAGAAATTTTAAATCTTGAGGCTTTCTCTAGTCTATTCTCACAGGATTCTGACGTGTTATGCATTAAGGTAAGTACAATAAAATGTTAGATATGTGTGAGTATGCTAATACACATGTCTGCATTCCACCTGTGACAGATGAGAGCTATTTCTTTCTTTTCTTTATGTCTCCTAAGTTTCGTAGTTAATAACTGAACAAAATGCAACTATATCCCTTATATCATGTGTATGATAGAGCTTTATCTGAGGTGGACCTGTGCAAAGATAACCAATAAAATTGAAAAGCCAGCCCCTGATTCAGTGATAAAAATGCTTTGTACGATTTTGCAAAACATAAATCACATCCTGCAATCTCTCTATACACCCAGAAGCATACAAATTCACAAATAAGTGCTATGGTACACAAAGGAATGATCATGAATGAGCCATGGCAAATGTAAAGATGTGCAGGCTGATAAATACCTCAGGTAGCTGCTAATGTTTGCCTTGTTATTAAAATATCTACATGTTGCCAATTTACAGCAGTTACACTCTGTGGAATAGAACATTTTACTTTTTTATACCTGAAATGCTTGACAATTTTGCAGCACACAAAGAGAAATGACACTGAATCAGAAGTGTACCTGCTGTGCTGTCATTTTCATTAGAATCTCTCTTTTGTTTAGTTTATTCACTGCTGGTCGTTCTTTAAGAAAGCATTTTTTAAGAGGGGTGGACAAAACCCCACATTATCAAGGGGCTGAAGAGAAAAAATGTTTTTAAGTTGAAAACAAAAAGAAAATGGACTTGGATTGTTCACAACTCCAGTTAAATCACTCTGAATTGCTGATTAAAATAAATATTGTACCAAAAATTGTTTTTGTCATCTCTGTGTGTTCTGTCCCGTCTCCATTATTTGATCTCTATTACGATAAGCAGCCAGTTTGCAATACACTGTGCAGCTAAGCCAAATGCATACAGTACATTGCTGAAAATCTAACAATGCATCAAGGTGCAAGCTCTCACGCTTATGTGATTTAGATTTTATGGGCTTAAGTAATTAATAATACTTTAAGCAAAGACAGAATGTATCTTTTTTAAATAGACATAAAATAGAGCATTATGAAACGGTACTTCGGCAGTCATTTTGAACAGTGCTGGTTTTCAATCATATATTCTGTAATATGTGTTTTAGTAAAGTACAGAGGGCTGCATCTCAAGCTGATGGCAATTAATCTGGCTTTGCCGAAGTTTGAGGGAATTCATCCCATGCTTAGGATGTATTTGCTGAACCAGTGCCGGGGGAGCATCCAAGCTGCTGCGTCTCTCCCTCACGTTTGCTTCTCAACCCCAAGATTTTTAAATTTCAAGAGAGCAAGAAAATGCGCCCCAGTAATTGTGTCAGTGGCCTGCTTACTAGAATCATCCTTAACCCCCCATTATCCTCCTAGCATCCATAACTGCATCAGCTTTTGTCAACTTAACCTGGTTCCCAGCTCCGCCAAAGGTGCACTATACCTTTTATGAAGATTCTTACAAGGAAAATATTTGGATTAATGATATAATTTAGTGGCAATTTAGTGACAGTAGGTCTCAGCAGAGTGACAATGGGATTGAAAAAGTAAACCAGTGGGATATACTTGATTGTGGCTGTTGGGCGGGCAGCAGGGAAGCTGCAGGGGTCACACTGATTGGCATTGTCACTTTCCCCATTCATCAAGCGAGGCCAGACTTCCCGAATCATTTACCAGATGGGGCAGCTCGTCAGTTTAAACACCTGATATGAAGCCATCCGTCATCTGATAACATGATCGTTGGGCTGCAGCTGGCTCGCTGCTCTGCAGCCTGAGTGCACATGTGATGGACTGGAGCCAGCGAAGGCGGCTTAGCGGTGCTGCACTCCCCTGATAGGATTTGCAGCCCTCCACTGGACCATGGAACAGGTGGAGACGGAGAGAGAATGAAAAAATTACCATGTGTTGCAGGGATTAGAGAGCACACACTTACCACTCCACTTGAATACCAATCAAAGGACAACCTTGAGCCAGACAAATTTAAGGCCATCCATGATGTAATACGGAGAATATGGGTTTCTGCATATGCTGATGTGCCTTCATTTTCTTATTAGCTTTTGGACTAATACACCTCAATAGTTTAAGTTGCATTTTGCTTTCTCCTGCACGAGAGACAACACATATTTGGAAATATGAGATCATTTCCCTTTCCTTTTTCTTTTTCCTTTTCCCTTTTCCCTTTTCCTTTTCTCTTTTCCTTTTCCCTTTTCCTTTTCCCTTTTTTCTCTCCTCTCTCCTCTCTTTACAAAAGGCATCTTAATATAGGTTATCTCTTACCAAATGATAGCCTATTTCTAGGAACTGATCACAGACCTCTCTTCTTCTTGTTGTTCATCATGGCCAAAAGCCACAAGGATGAAGAGGAGATATTATGAATTCAAAATATGATGTCACTTGCTGAAAGCCAATCCCAGGCTCAGATTCTCCCAGTTAGCACGGTGTTGGATCTCTGATTTCAAAGGAGTTAGGCACCTATATGGCTTGAGGATTTGGTTTTTAGTGGTTCCTCTAGAGCCACATTTCAAGTACATGTTAGAGATACCAAGAAATGCCACAGCTTTGGTCTTAAGGAAGTTCCTCCTGGTAAAACTGTTTAGATTCTGTGCTGCAGAGTTAAGAGATACACTAAATGGCTTTAGCACACACAGATACCTTCCAGAAAGTGAATTGTTCTCCAGCATAACACTAACACAGTCCAGGAGACATGTCAGAATGACAACAAAGTCCCTGGGGGCTTCAGCACGACCCGGTTGTGGCCACGGGCATGAATGGCCTCATGTTGAAACATACATATGGATCCGGTCGCAGTTCACCTCCGCTGCAGAGCCTACTATATACTCCTGTGGGAAAGACCAGAAACATTTAATTTAGGTGGCGTACAACCACCAGCCAAGGGTTAAGGGAAGAGTCACCACCTCTCCCCATCTAGCTTGAGGACAAAGGAAAGCCTCAGAGAACCAGGCAGAGGTTGTTTTTATTTCCTGACTCATTGTTTTCACACAATTGCAGCTTACTTAACATCACTGGAATTTCTGCTGCTTTACAAGGAAAGGAGATGTAGGACCAGATTCTATACCTGGGGCATTAAGTTTAACAGGGGTGGGGGTGGAAGGATCAGCCCTTTCATTGTTACCAAGAAATCAGTGTAAATAAGTCCCTTGTCTGTCTGCTTCCTCCCTTATCTCTGAATACACTGTCTGTATATGTTCATGCATATATAGCTATATAATAGTATACACAAAAATTCTAAAGATTATGAGCAGAGGCTGACAGAGGCCCCAAAAGCTGTTGCCCCCTCCATGCTCCTTCAGCCTGTTGCTGCGGTCGATGTGGCTGCCATCACCATCCCTTTTCCTACTTGCACCCCAAGCATGGGAGTGGGTGACTGTGCCATGGGGGAACAAACAGCTCCAGTTGGTGTCACACAGACTGAGCCCTGAGGCAGCTCTCCACCCCGGGCTTCTTACTAAAACAGGGAGCACTTTACCCTTCTCCTTCCAGAGCGATGTGAGACGATACCAAAGGCTGTCTGGTCTTCAAGCATCTTCTTGGTATGAATAAGAGGTCTGCATGAATATCCTTGCAAACACCTCTTTGAACCTATCCAATGATGGGGAACACAGGGATCCTGTGGTGTTGTCTGCTCAAGATCTGCTTTTGAGTGGAGACTGGCTCCTTCCATTTCCCACCAGGTACTATGAGGTGCCCTGGAAGCTGATTTTGAGTTGAATTGCTCTTTGCCAATAATATATATTTATATATTTGTATATATATACATAGAAATAATACAAGATGCACTACAAAAATAATTATATGACGCAAAGGTGACATTATTGTTTTGCTGGTTAGAAAATATATATATATTCTTTTGGAAGGCAAGCTGCAAATAATATATAAAATGTTTGACTTCTTTTGTGAGAAGATCGCATTTTGCACAAAAATACATAGCCCAATCTTAAGACCCTTAGAAGACACTATTGTAGAAGTTACTATAATTTATATTTGAAATTAATGGATTAAAATTGTAAACAATTTGTAGAAAATCAAGCTAAGAATATGTTCTCTGCTTGTTGTTGTATAACTCTCATCTTCCTTTGCATTTTTTTATGCAATGACATAAATATATGTATATACACACACACACACATATATACACTTATTTATTTATTTGTTTGATTATTTATTTATTTATTTATTTGTGTTTATACCACAGGACTTGCTCTATTTAAACGGTTCTGCTTCCTTTCCTATTTCAATTAATCATTTTTTGTGGTGTTGAAAACACGAGATAAGAAAAACTTGAAAGACGTATAAAACACATATTTATAGATACATCATTAAAAAATTGAAAACTCTCATAAACTGCACATAGGAAATACGGCACTTTCTGAATCAGACCTTTCCAGTCAGACCTTTTTAGATACAGACAGGGATTCCTCGTAACAGCAGAAAAGTTTAACAGAAACCCAAGAATGAATTACGGGTAAAAATAGATGTCCCCATGGCTCATTAGCAAAAAAATGATTCCTGATATTTTAGAATCAAAACCAAAGCTTTTATGTTGGTAATACACCTTTAAATCTGTTTCTTTCATAACTCTTTTTATCTACCTATAGACTAATAATTAGCAACAAGTAGCCTATTTTATGAGAGTAAATATTACTTTATTACTAAATTAAAAATAAAGAAGCTGAGGCAGATGAAGTGAGTTTATATCCATGTGAGGATTTAATCAAGCAATCCTCAGAACACAGGTTTATTTTTAAGATAGTTCTATTTTCCAGTGAGAAAGAAAGTTTGCTCGTTTGTTTGCTTCCTTTAGTTTGTCTTCCTTTTAATACAGCAACTAAATAGTACGCACAGATAAACTACTTACAGATGATTTGTGAAGAAAACTTAACCTGTTGATAAAAGCAATAACATGGGGTGTTATAAATGGTATGTTGTGTGGCAGTGCAGGGTGGCAAAATAAGATGGAAATGATAAAAGGTGTTAGATGGTGATGGAAGGTTATTTTCCTTTCAAATTTGCTTGATTAAGAGAGAGTCCTAGTTGCTGATTTAATCTATGGGTGTCTTTAGGTGGCTAGATTTTCCAAGTACAGTGTTACAGAAGCAAATAGCTGAATTAATTGAATTTTTGTTTATTTTTAATTTGCAAACCATGAGATAAAATAGCAAGTAACATCAGCTGCTGAAATTGAACCCAAATTTTCAGAAGCCAGTTAGACATGAGAGAATATTCAACTTTGCAACTGGATAATCCCAGACATAAGACACCACAGGTTTTCTGATGAATTCCTTGCATCTTTGGAGCCTTCATCCGTCTCACACTGAAAAGGATGAGAGTTTTTCCCTAAATGCTGAAGACAAACTCAGTCCTCTCCATACAGTACCCCAAAGTAATACAATAAGAAAACCCGATAAAAATCGTAGTTGTCACAGTGTGCGAAAAAAAAAGAAAGAGCTGCCCCAGACATTGAAAACTACATATTTACATGTCTTCTCAGCATCTTTAACAGAGAAGTAAAATTTATGTCTCACTTATAACCTTAATGGCAAAAGGCCACATGTTCTCTTTCAATTCTCCCCTCTTCTGCAGCTGAAAAAAAAAAAAATAGCGTTACAATCCTTACATGTAAATTCTGTGAGCTTTACTGTTCTCCTCAGGTGTGCCATGCCAAGTTTGCACTATGAAGGCTCCCTGCTGTGAAAACAAAAAAAAAAGGTACAATCTTACTTTCATGTATCGTTTCCTTTGTGATAGAAAGGCTTGAAATATTAATGAGTGAACTAAACTAAAACTGTACAGCCATTCCTACAGGAAATTGGGTGAGTTCTTGTTCAGAGGGGAAGAAAATCATCTAGATCAATAAAACTCTGTGGTTTTCAACACTATGAGGTCACAGAATCATTATGGTTGGAGAAGACCTGCAAGATCATTAAGTCCAATCATAAGCCTTCAACACCACATCTGCTGAACCATGTCTCTAAGTTCCTCATCCACACGTTTCTTGAACACTGCCAGAGACGGTGACTCCACCACTTCCCTGGGCAGCCTGTTCTGATGCTTCACCACTTTTCCATGTAGAAATTTTTCCTAATATCTAACCTGAACTTCGCTTGGTGCAACTTGAGGCCATTTCCTCTTGTCCTATCACTAATTATTTTGGAGAAGAGATCAATCTCTGCCTCTCTACAGCAGGTAGTTGGAGGGAATGATGAGGTCTCTGCTGAGCCTCCTCTTCTCCACACTGAACAACCCCAGCTCCTCCAACTGTTCCTCATAAGGTCTGTGCTCCAGCCCCTTCATCAGCTTCATTACCTTCCTTTGGATACACTCCAGCACCTCCATGTCTTGTCTTGTAGTGAGGGGCCTCAAACTGAACACAGTATTTGAGGTCATTGGTCACTAAGGAGTTACCTATGATATTTTTATTCATGTTAATGGCATTTTATGCCCTGGTGTTTGTTATTTGAAGGTTTATCCACTGAACCAGAAAAACTGAAAAAAACAAGCAAGCTAGCAAGCAAGCAAGCAAACAAACAAACAAAAAGAATCCAAATGTATGAAAATTAAAAAGAATTTCTATACAAGCTCCACAGTTCATATAGTCTACTCTCTTGGAGATGCGTATCTGTAATGACTCCTTCCTTTCTCAAACCATTCTAGCAAGTCATGATACGTGTGTTATCAGATACAGCATTTTTGGAAAGTATGAGATCTTCATTAAATCATTATTATATACAGCTATGTAGCATTGTACGTTAGGTTAAATGGTTTAGTGATGACATATCTTTGAGTCTAATGCGTACATCAATATTCTATTATATGTGCAGATTAAAAATAATGTTTGCTGCCCAACAAATACCAATGCTTATTAAGAAACAAACAAAAAAAAAAAAGGCAAGAGGATTCCTGCTCTGCAGATAAGATACATACACAGCAGAGCTCACTGAAAATTATACAGAAAAAAACAAGATTTGATTGACAGTGGAGAGCGGTCAATTAAAAAACTCATCCTTTTCTCTTTTTTATTTTTTTTTCTATCAAGGAAATCCTCTCGAAATGAGCAACACGTGGAAAAAGAAGTAGCTTTTAGATCTTAGGGAAAAGTTGAAGCTTAATGATGATTGTTATTAATTTATGTAGGAAAATAACTATTTTCCAAACCACTCTAAAATTTTGGGCTTCTCAGGGATGAAAGGGACTGAGGCTGAGATTCAAGAATGTATTCCTTGTTCCGTGTCACCAAACCTATCACAACAGAACATCATGAATTTATTCTGAAACAAGGCCCTGGGGAGCAGATCCTGCACTCACAATGACATGTACGTCTTGCCTTAAAAATAAATAAATAAATTGAAGTGGCTGCATCTAAGAGATAGTTCTGATTTTTAAATGCTAACGAAAATAGATGAAAATGACGATTATTTCTTAAAGGAAGTGTAACACAACGCTCAGGACACAACACCCGAGCAGAATTGGGTTATCGCTCCGTATTATTCCGGCAGCGCTTGCGGTGGGAGTCGCGGACTGGTCTCCTTTCATCCCGAAGGGCAGTTGGGGAGCTCAACGGCCTGCTAAGCAGCTGGGAGTTGCCAGCCCGTCCTCGGTGTGGGCCCTGACCCCCGCCCCGGGGTCCAAAGGCAGCTGATGTCTGCGCGCAGCCCAGGGCTGAGGCAAACAGGGCTCAAAGGCCCTCGTACCTCATCTGACGGAGCCTGAGCATCTGCGCTCTGCTGCGGAGCCCCCTCTTCAACACCCTTCAACGGCTGAATGTCGTTGATGGCAGGGGGAAACCGGACTGATCTTCCACGCCAGTCGTCATAATTGCAGATAGGTCTATATTTCTCTATGGCGAGCTTTTCACAGTGCAGCCTGTTGGAGTGGGGACACCTGATCATGGACAAAAGTCCCTCTGATGACACCGGGTTTTGTGGTGTTATAGAATCACATGTGCTGAATGGTATAATAGGATAATTTATGATCCCAAAGTGTTTGACATTTTTTTTTTAAATTACTCTCCATACCACCCTGAGACAGTTAAGTTTTATTTTCCACATTTCGCAGATGGAGAGAGTGAGAGGTGAGGGCGTTAAGTGACTTGACCAGAACTCAAATAAATCCTAGAGAGGGAAACACAGGCCCTCATGCAGGAAAGCGCTGAAGCAGATGCTTAACTTCAAGTGTAGAAACATTCCAGTTCTAGGCAAACACTCTAACAGAAGGGCAAAATACTGCATGGAAAATCCTCCAGTCAGCCCGTTGGTCACTTACTGCACAGAGAGCATATTAGCCTTAACTAGTCACCTAACAGCTTGTAAATACCCGCTGACACACAACACAATAGTGTAGCACTCCGCTGTCTATTCACTTTCCCCGAACAGTATTGATTCCAGCTCTGGAGCACGGCTGGATCTGATGCTCTAGGAAAAAAATAAGGAGCAGACATATTGATTTTATTTTTTTTTAAAGATTTGGATCATTGCTTGCTAAGGGAAGGAACCATCTTTAGATACATATACTGCAAGGAGAACAAAAGATCCTACAGAGTAAAATATTAGAGGATGCAATTAAGAGTTTTGTTAGTGATGGATCTCTTGATTCCTGCTCTGTTTACATGTGCTTCTTTTCTTTCCTCACAGACCTAGTCACCCTAGAGGCTCTGGAGATTCAGCTGTGATAAGTATTCCGACTTTATTAAAATTCTTTGGTTTCAGAACTGTACAGTAATTTTCAGGAGAAGTTCATCATATCTATCCTAAGTTGTAGTATGAGCTGGTCAATAATATCTCAAATTACCTTTAAATATCCCAAATTACCTTTTTTTGATAGTTTCTACCCTTAGCAATGGTCTGAGGCAAGAAATTGTAGAGCATGAATATTTTTAAAACACGTATAACTCAGGCGTCTCAGCACATAAGGAGGAATTCAGTTTAAATGTGGTTCAATAATGCTTTTTCTATCCTCATTGCAGTGACAAAACTTTCCCTCAATAAATATGTCAGTGCCACAGCTATAAATTAACATTTGAAAAGAGAGCAGCCTTGACTTTGAGTCCCAGCACCCATGAGTCACATGCGAACAGTGAAGCCTGTTCCCCTGTAAGTTCATAAGGCTTCATTGATCCTTGCCAGCAAAGGGAGGGAAAAGCAGATCCTATGTTGGCCGTGCAGCATGCACTGCTCAAGAGAAGCTTTCTACCAAAGTCCACCCTCATAATTTTGCTTTCATTGGGGGTTCCAGTCTTGTTCATCAGGCAAGAACACCGTAGTGACGCCCTCAGCCAGCACTGCCCTGCCATCCCCGAGCAGTGTGCCCGGTCCTCTGCAGGGTTTTGTTCAGAACCAGAGTCAAGTTGTGCCACTTCAGCTTCTCTTTGATGATTTTATCTTCCCTAACCTTTTAGGGTTTTAATGCACAGAGTCTGAACACACCATAACTAAATTTGATTCACACGCACTAGCTTGGAAGGGAATATTCCCTTACGATATTTGTTCTTGCATGTAAATCTGTTATGGGACTATTCAGAACCAGATACAAGGAAGCAGGCTGAAACAGTGTGTGTAAATGTGGGAGGTGTACAATGTACAACAAACATAGCCATAATTTTATTTCTTTTTTTATATTACCTACTAAATATTATGTATTTATTTGTTTTTTTTGTTTACTTATCTATTTTTAATTGTGTGTGCTGAAATGGCCTCCTGAGACATCATCAGTTGTTTAATACCAACACAAACTATCCGTGGGACATTAAGATCCAGGGTAATCTCTTACCATGTGTATTTTGGTCTCTGCCATTTCAAGAGCTCATCCTGTAGCGGAGGGAGCTGCGCCCCAGGAGCTCAAAAGCCGTGGTGTGAGTATGCACCCCCTGTCTCTTTTAAACCTTGGAGGGAGAATGAACATGGCGATGGAAAGACCCCAAAATGTATATTGTGCCCACCTGGATTGTTCCAAGTGAATAATACATATTTTAAAATACAGAAATGAATATTTCTCATTTTCTAAAATTTAGCATGGAAACAATACTGCCTACTCACTACTTCAACACGTTGTCTGATTTTAATATAAAAATATAGGATTCTCACCAATTTTTTTTTCTCAGCTCTTCAGAAACTGTAAAATTAATAAGCTGCTAACATCAAGAGAATATTTTCTTTCTTTTTATGTGTAGTTTTAAGTAGCACATGGACTGCTTCCCATGATCTTGATGTATGTGTAAAGAAATGACAAGTACTAGGTACTTATTTTTAGATGACAGGTATTTTAGGAGCTAAATGTTATGAATACAGTGCAGCATATATTCTAACAATACATACAACACTGATGTATGTGACTGATTTTTAATAACAGAACACACAATATTTGTAGTAATTGAGGTCTTTGTTAGATGTGAATTCAGGTAGTATTAGCTAAGCAGCCGCTTATCTTTCACTTATGTTAGAAAAGTAGTCTCTAAAGGTGTGAAACCTCTTCAGTCTACCTGTGTAACAAGCCTGTTCGCTTATAATAAAGGTGTCATCTCAGCCACAGTTTTACTCTACTAAGATATTCACAAGTTTGAGGAATAAAACAACTTTATACTCAGTTTATGTAACCCTACTCTTTTCTCTCTCTGGTAGCAGAAAAGTGAGTCTAATTTGCTGATGAATACAATTAGAGGCAAATGATCCGTTACATTAACTTTAATGAGCTGCAGCAGGTCACTGGGTTATGGATGGCACCATACAAAGGTTACAGTTCAGGGCAGTAGTAAATTTCTAGCAATCTTCCACACAGCTTTTACACAGGAGACAGAACGACACTTCCCGAGTCCTGGTCATGGAAGTGACTAGATCTCATGGAGCGTTGCTATATGCTGTTGTTTTAATTCTGTGGTTAAAGTGCTTAATAATTCATAATTAGCTCTTAAAAGGGCCTAACTTAGGAGTGCTCTTTAGTATAGGGGTGTGAGAGCAGGCTTTTTGTATCAGGCATATTTTCTCAAATAAGGTTGAAAAAACTCTTTCCAAATTTACATCCACTTGTCAAGCACTGGAAAAGTAACGAATGATAGAGCCGTAAAGCCGACAGTAGTCAAAGGTAACGCGTGATCTCATCTATACCATCAAAAGGAGTCAGGCTCACAGAAGGAATCTTCGTTTCAGAATATTAATATTGATAAACTGTAAAAGGTGAAAATAGCTGAGTGAATGACTTAAAATACTGGTGTTACGTAGCATTTCCATTGCTTGTGTAGTTTTCTGTGACTAAAATCTTGAAGCTCCAGAAAGTTGTCACAGGAAGAAGAAGCCTACTCCATATCTAGAAACTCCCTTTATTCTCCAGACGTGATCATTGTGATGCTGCCAAGTTTCACACCATGAGAATAAGTAGATGACTTCCTACAGGTTCAGTCTGAGCTTCAAGAGAAGTGGAGTCCACAAGAAGTCCAAACAAGCTGGAGTCTCTGAGCTGAGCTGGCAGAACATGGGAGGCTCCTCCTGGGGCAAAGTAGGCACCTTGTCTGGGATGGTGGATGGAGGTGATCCCAGCTAACCTGGGAAGCACCTAGGTTGGAGCAAGCTCAAGGGATTTGTTTTCCAGCAGAAGGGAGGAATCAGACAAGTGGAGTCAGGAGCCGTTATGCTACCACAGCTGTTTCTGATCAAAGACTGTATTGAAAATTATTCTAGTTTAGGGATTTCTGATTCCAGTGGCTATGTAATATTAAATGTTGATTGATTTCTAGGATGATTGCAGATAGATTTGTTAATTCGAGGCAGATAGATTTATTAATTTGAGGTAATATTCATGCGTATTTTGTCCTTTATTCCTGAATTATCTGCAAATCATCTCTATTTTAAAAAGGTTAAATTTAAAAGATGACTAACTGTTTTCAGACGATGACGAACAGCTTAGTTTGACTGCTTGTTCCTTATTTTTGTTTTGTGTTTCATCACCTAGGTCACGCACCTTGAGTGGACAACAAACACTTCAAAAAAGGAAATAATGGTAGGAAAGCACAAATAAGCAATAGTGAATAAGGAACACTCTTGTTCACACACAAATACCCTTGTTTGCACATGAATATGGGGTTTTGTATGAAAAAGACCCATTCTCCAAACATGCATGTGAAGAGAAACCCATTCAGCACAAATGTTTGTGAACCCTGAATAACAAGTGGATGGACAAGCCTGAATCGAGCAGCCGTTCAGACTGGAGCAAATGTCCACCCGGGCCAGTGTGCATTATCCGCCCGCTCTGTGAACCGCCATCTGCTCCAGAGCCGATAATGGACATGGAAGTTGGGTTGTTGGGTAGATATGCATCGCTGGAGAGACAATAGCTCCCTCCTTGCAGGATTTCTGCTTGCTCGGCTTGGTGCAGGGGGACACTCTGTCCTTGTTGACCTCTGATATGGAGTTGCTCCCTCTCTCTCCTCTGCCAAGGTAAGGTTTCACTTTATATATATATATATATATATATATATACTTATGCATAAAACTTGAGAGAAACAAACATACCTACATACTTAAATATTTACTTGCTAAATTTTAGGCAGTATTTATTTAACACATCTTAAATTTAGGCACACAAGCCTTGTTGACTAAAGCTTAGATTTGGAAAGATAAATACCTGTTTGTCTTTGAAAATCTGTCTTAAGTGTCTTCTAATTTTAAGACCAAATGGCTTAACATTTTGCAGGACTATATTTGTCTGTGTACTGACAAAAATAAGCTGCACTTTCATCAGTGTTTTTATAACCATGATAGAGAATCGGTGCTATCAGATATCAGGACAAAGAATTTGAAACAAAAATTTCTCCGCGGTTTCCAACCCAAATCTACGTCACTAATTTGAACTTTTCATAACCAACAGATGATCATTTTGCTCTACCTTTTTTAAATTGCTTCTGTGTGAGAATATACAAATACAGACAACTTGGGTGGTATAGTACATTTATTCTGGATATTTCAGAGAGTAATGAGTCCATTTAAATCTACAGAGATTGCAATTGCTTTTGTTCTTCCTATGGCAGTTTGGCAGTTATATTTCTATGCAACTGATTTAGTGTAATTTACCTAAAGGTCTGAAATCTTTCCAAGTGCTTCTGTGCCTTTTGCAACTCCAAAATGATATATTTCCTTTGGGTTAAAAAACATCAAAATAATGTCTGAATAAAGTGCCAATTTATATTTTTGATTACTGATCTCAGCTTCCATAGACTTAACAATATTCTTTATCATTCCTGGAAGCAGTTGGTTCCATTGTTAGGGCAAGTACCAAAGGTAAAAAAAAGTCTAGCACATCTATTCATCAACTATATTTCCAATCAGTGTGGGGTATTCATCAACCACGGTTTTTTAGCACTTGTTTAGAATGTAAAGTAAATTTTTTCATTTTGCTCCATACCCCCTGCAGCTTTCTTACCCTAAGGATGCCTAAGTGCACTTCTCACAACAATTGAAATAATTATAAAAACAAGGATATCATAAATTAAGATGATGGCTGCACCTGGTTCCTAAACTGTACTTCTCTAATTCCTTGATTCTTCACTTTCTCACTGTAGCTATAAGCTTACTCTAACATGCATTTGATTCAATATTTACACATTTCAAAAAACTAAAGAATCAAATCTCTATACACAAACTTTGTTCTTACATTGCAATGTTATTTGTAAGGCAGTTGCTCCAATCTTCAAATCACAATCTCAGCATGTATGCATAATCATACCTCAGATAGAAACAGGAGAAACGATTGATTACTATATAAATAAATAAATAAATAATCCTCACCATTTTCATCCTCTTCATTGTAAAAAAACCCCAGATATATCATGCATACCAAATATGTACACACTTTTGTTCACTTTCACAGTGAACATTTTAAGAAAATTAACAGACTGAAATTAAGTGTTGTAATATGAATTTTTTTTCTATTTTTTTTAAAACCCACAGAGAAGTGAAAAGAACTGAAAAGAAGGTTTCTGGAGAGTGGTGATGATCAACTGTGACAGTCTTGCAGTGATGTGAATGCAGCTGTGATTTAGGATTACCTGGACTTACAATTACTTTTGCCTTTTTAGAATTTACCTTGTACTGTAGAAAGAGACTGGTGTGTCTGCAGCTCTGTATCTGTACAGTCAGTCAAAGTAATGGGAAGGGGAAATTGCTTAATTTAAACAGCAAAGAGCATACAAAAGTAACGGCTGGAGTCATTGAGCAGCTGATGGGTAATGAATAAAGACTGAAAGGCCTTGATCCCAAGGAGATCCTGTTTTCATTCAGCAGGCTATTTTTAAGAACAATTCTTATGAGAGTTTTGAGAAATTTAAGAAATTTGATTTTTTTTTTTTATGAGATAGAGACTTTTTGATGCCCAGCTGCTGAAAAGGGGGTAGCTGACGGGCTTTGGTCTTTCCAGTAAAACCTAGAGAGTGTCAAAGGAGCTAAACCAGCTCATGAAAGTACTCTCCTTAATCATTTTTGTTAGATATCCATTTTGCAAACCTCATGTTTCCCTCACCTTCCCAAGGCTCAGAGCTTTTCCTGAGGAGCACAGTGTGACTGTGCTACATCACGAAGGATCTAGGTATGAAGGACCAGCTCTACAAGTGCAGGCTCTGTGTCATTAGAGTCTGGACTGAGCATGGGCTCCACTGTGCTTGCAAAGGACTGGGAGGCCGGAAGGGAAAAACTTCTTGAAAAACTTTCTTTTTCCTGCAGGAAAAGCAGAAAAGCCCCTTTCTGAAGGAAATGTGGGTCGTTTCCTTTATAATGGGCCTAGGCATTTTCTATGTTTTTACCAACTATGAGAGGTTTAAATTAGCATAGCAAATTGGTGTTTTGAGTGCTCTAACAGACACAGCGCTATCTGCGCAGTCAGAAAGCTGAGGAACTGTGAGCAAGTCTGTTTTACCTAAAGTTTGTAACGAACATCTTTTTACAACCAAATGCCAGGTATTTTCATATATGGTAAAGGGAAGAAACATATATTTGTTCTTATCTGTGGGGAAGCCTGGGTCACAGACCCCCTAGACCATCAGGACATGCTCTTCTGCCAGCCCATGCATGCCAGGCCATACCTCCTGAGGATGTTATAGGGCTGCCTGAACCCTATAGAACCAGTCATGGAGGGACCGGTGACTTGTCTCAGTTGTCATAGCTTCTTGTGTAAAGATTGCATTAGTCAACAAATCTGTGCTTTCTGTAGTTTTGATTTTGGCTTCAGAACAAAGTGAGTTCACAGGAATGATTTCTTTGCATGTATTATGTAAACAGTCACTTTGGTTTCCCCTTTTACTTAAAGGCTGATCATGTTCACATGGGTGCAAACCAGTGAGATTAGTTCACTGACCTTAATGGAAAGTGGAAGAGGTCTTGAAGAGTCACATTCATAGATTAGTTTTTTGGGGTTTTGTTTTTTAAAAAAGGCAAATTGGTCTGTTAAGCCGTGGTTTTGAGAGTAGATTTACAATTTGAGCAACTTTTCCTTGAGTTAGATTTATCCATCTCCGTAGCATATTTTTTTAAAGACATTTGTTACTACATTATATCCCTAAAGACACATGCGTTTATACCTGCCAGGTGCACAGGGTAAGGGGATCCTGCCTGTCTCATTAGCTAATCAATTCTCCCCATCTCTTCTTCCTCTCCTTTCCACATCCTTGGTGGATGAACAATTTTCCCAGTATCTTTTCTGTGTCCTTTTATCTCCTCCCTAAAAAGTCACTTTTTTTCTTTGCCCCTCCTTTTCCTTTCTATAGCTACAAAAAACGAGTATCCATTAACACTCACAGATATTAATAATACGTTGGGAGTCAGATTATTCCCTCACGTTCTTCATGAAAATTGAGCTGAAAGCTCCTTCTACTCCCATTTTTTTGTGCTCCTTTTCTGGAAGGGGAAATCTTAAGTTCTTTCCTGTAAGAACAAAGTTAAACAGCTCCTGTTTGGCTTAGCTGATCTCTTCCAGCTGGTCTCTTCTTGCTGGTCCGGAAGGAACATGGTTGTTCGATGGACTGAGGACAGCTGGAGGCACAGTGGTGTGGTAGCCTGTGTTCAAGATCAAACATTTGCTCTTCTAAAATAAAGAATATATTCAGGTATGGGCAGCATTAATGGTATATGTTGGAATCCTCAATCATGTTTGTTCTTAATTTATCAATGAGCAAAAGGCTGCTTTATGCTAACGTTAATGGCAATTTTACTTTTTCTCTCTTTTTATAATCTTTGAAGAGAAGTTGAATACATTTTTACTTTGTCTTTGAAAAAAGTTACTTGAAATAAAATGTGTAACAACAGGGGAATAGTACAGTGAAATAAGCTTATCCTTCGGGAAGCACATGCTTTCCTATGGTTAAAGTTTCTCTTGTTGTGGCTTCCCAATGAGGTGTTTGGGTAAAGTTAGGAACATGACCAGCACCGAGTTAGTCCGACTAAATCGATTTTGCCTACTTAGATGAATGTCTCATATGAAGCAGTGAGGTAAACAAAGTAGTGCAGAAGATGTAATAGAATTCAGAATTGACAACTTTTAATGGATCCTGAATGTGTGTGTTGCACCACGTTCCTGTGCTCTTACACCTTGATGCAGCATAGGCAGCGTGGGTGCAATGGCAACACAGCGTTGGGTGGTGTGAATCCAGGGAACTGATGAATAATCCCTACATCTCAATGGGAGGCACTGAATGAGGAGTCCTACAGAAAAACTAGGAAACTCATTCTACGTTTGAACAGAAGAGCCTAGTGTGATAAAAAGAGAGCCATCCTTCTGAAGATTTGTCTGCTGCTTGTAGATCTTGACCCGTGCGTTTTCTCAGTCAATAAGCTGATGGTGGTGATGGTGGCGTCCCCATCTTCCCTTGCACAGCCTATGAAATGGAAGAGCCTAAGTCAGACTCTGTCCGTTTGGAAGCAAATTATCTTAAAGCTATGTTCTTCAATTTACCAGCCTTTCCATTCCTCAGGATGTTCCATATTGTACCATTATAAAGGTGCAATTATATTTGTATTTACATAATAGAGAAACATATTCTGAAAAAGAAAGATTTTCTTTTCAATCTGACCTTTTAAAAGTGGTGACATTATTTTGATTGATTTTATTAATATCTTTCATTTTTTATCGCAATGAGATGAGTAATTAATTGGTTTTTCTTGCTTTCCATGTTCTGGGAATATAATAAGGGGGGAATAAAAAACATGAAAGTGAACTTCAGATCCACAAAAATCCACTTTCAGATCCAAAAAGAAGGGAAAAAAACCCTGTATATAAAGCAGTAATAATGTAACTTTAAATTCAGTACCTGACAGAGTGATTAAGAGATCTGAGGCATTGTATGGTTGTCTAAAGAATCAATAATTCATTTGTGTACTTGCAGCTGATATTTGATTTTGTATTTAATTGTGTATCCCCTTGTGTTTATAAATGGCACTGAGGCCTTATTAAAGCAGATTCCAAACTTTTTGTGCAGCATCCTCCCTTCCAAATCATTTCCTGACACTTATAAAAACTGGCATCCAGTAATACTCAAGTAAACTCGAACCACACATCCTCCTTCAAAGCCTCTTTGTGAAATGAGCTGTGTGTGTCCCTCAGCGCAGCCCCGGGGTGGGGAACACTCTTGGCCTCACAGGAGCTCGCGAGGGTCCTGAAGGCCATGGCGAGATCAGGGTTGCCCCTCGCGAGGTCTGCTGCCCAGCTCCCTGCTCTGAGCACTTATGTTTGCTCCTTAACACAGGACAGACAGCAGCTTAATTGGTCTCACTGGTGTACAGCCAAATGAAATTAATACAGTCTCAGGCACCCAAGCGCCACGGTTACAGAAGGAAATCATATGCTGGATGGCCGACCGGCCAAACACAGTGTAATTACTTAACCTGCTTGCTTTGGGTGCTCCCCTCTCTCCCTGAAACCTGAGTACTTGTTATATACATATGTACTGTCTCAGAATACACCTGACTCTGCCTAAGGCTGTGAAAACACAGGACTTCATAACGAATAGGCTTCTTTCTCTGGTTGTACCAGAACAGTTTCTACCTTGTTTGACTTTCGCAGCTGATGCGCTGACATTGCTGCACACAGCAGCGCACGCAGGGGATTGCTCTGAGCAACTAACGTGCCTCGTGCGGGGCTGGTTTGTGAAAAACAGTTCTTCATTTCCAAAGTCTCCATATCAAAGGGCAGAGTGCCCCTCTTTGCAGGAGTTGAGCTGCAGAAGGAGGGAGACACTGCTAGGAGACCTACCGCCGGCACTCACCCTACCCAGCTTTATAGCTACAAAGTGCCCGTGTCCCAGGAGGAGGGCTGCTATTCTACTCAGCCAGCACAGGACGAAAAGCTCCTTCCCCTTGGGCATGGGCACCTGCTCACAGCTGGGTGTAGGACTGTGGACTTTCTGCCTACTCTTTTGCTTTCCATTACATATCTGGTAAGATTTTTAGCTCTACTTAGTAGAAGGTCCAGCTTCAGGACTACTTGTGCTAATGTTGGGACTTAAATTGTCTTCTCTACTTGTACTTAATTTCAGTCTCTTGCTTGGTTCTTAATTAAGTGATTGTGTCTTTCTCTAAGTATGCCTAATCAAACATAGCACCTGTATTTGTCCTGCAGTGCTTCTGATACTACCAAGGGAGTAAAGTAAGCCAAGTTTCTTCTCTATGTAGTGTCTGATTTCTTCAGAAAGGAAAAAATTAGAAAAGCACATAGTACTGTGATCATATTCACATAGAAGATCCTGGCCACCTCGGCTTGCAACGAGTATAATGCCATCAGAATCTGGATATATTGGTAGATATATCAGCAAACCAAGATAGCAGAATCTATGAAACACAGGGTACATATGGGCCGGAGAATCACATTTAGGATGGCGATCAAACTGCTCCCTCAGCTTAGTTCTGTCACCAGGTTCACCCTAATAAATAGTGGACACCTTTTCTTTTTCCATAATAGGAATAATATACAAGCCAAGTTGACTAATACTGATTTTTCTGAGCGTGCTGAAAGTCCAGTCCTCCATGTTTCAAGTTGCCTATTCCTCACCCGGACTCAGCAACTCCCAGATTAAACTATCTCAAACGCCCCACACTTCTCAAAAGTTTACTCTTTTGCATTGTTTTGGAGCAGTGACACAAGATTGAGTTAGTGTGTGGAACATTTTTTACCTTTTCAACACCTACTTAATTTATTACATTGTTACTGTTTGGACCTCTATTTAGGAAAAGGGTGGAGGACCGGTTGTCTCAGAAGCACCTCCTCTTTTGTTGTCATTTCTTCTGATTTATCTTTTTCCTTATACCTACTTTACATAATAAATAAATAAATCTCCAAAAGGAAAAACAGATTTTCCCAAAAAATACCACTAGTGCAGAGAACTTAAAATAGTCCTAGCCATTGCTAAGATACACCAGGCAAACACTAAAAAAGGAGGCAGAATAATATGAAGAGCAGTTGGAAGTGGCACAAGTTCTGCCAAAGCAAACAACCAGAAAAGAAAAAACACCTTCCCTCTGCTTCCCCAGAACGCACATGTAAATTCAATGGCATTTACAAATAAATTTGCTTTGGATGTGCCTGAACCTTTACACGTGTGCTTTACATGAGCGACTGTCAACATTTGCTTATGTAAATACCGAAGACCTGTGATTTTGATCTTTGTATATGCAAATATTTACATGGGAAGACTTGTAATGTATATCTCACCTCTGGAGCCACCAGTCACCAGTGTTCTCCCACCATTTGACAGAGCCTTGGTGCAGCAAAGGCAAAACAGGACAGGGAAGTGCTTGACCATGGGCTTTGGGAGTAGAATGGTGCAAGAACTTAAATCCATCTTGCCACGGTTTGCTGCTGGAGTTAGAAAAATGTACAGCAGGAAATTCAATGACACCCTTGGAAGCATTTTTATGGGATGGCAAGCTCAGAGCTTCGCTGAATTCTTTGCTGGAATAAAATACATGAGCCAGATAAGCACCATATTAGGAATCCTCCATTGCTCTATGCAAACTGCCAGGACAGGATCACATCTGAATTTTCACATTGCCTGGATTTTTATTGAAAGCAATTTCTGGGAAAGGTATGTTTCGCTCAAAAGGGAAACTTTATCACCATTCATGGTAAGTTTTCTTTAAGCCTCTGTGCAATTGCCAGTTATTCAAGGAAAATAAAAAAAAATGCAGGGAACTTATCTAAGTCAGCACACCTCAGATTTAGTACATGGGCTTCTATACAGTTATAGGGAACTGTGTGTGATTCCTTCAGATAGGAGAAAAGATGCACAATAATATAATAAGTAACTTTCTGCAATCAAGTTCAAGGTAATTTTTGCATTCCTGTATGAAAAAAGGGCAAATGCACCACACCAGAAGCTGACTCTGAGTCATTTGTTCAGCTTCTGAACCTGTCTCCCTATGTAAAATGTTCTGTCCCACACATTCATTTGTGCTTTTATTGTATATTTCAATATCTTTGGTTTGCAATTATAGACATAATTGGAAAATACAAACAACTTCCTATGGACCAAATGATTCAGACACAATAAAAGATGTTTAGCTCAATAGAAGAGAATGTAGAAGAAAACAATTTCTTTGTTTCAGTAATTCTTTTCCACTGGAATTTGTTCTTATATACCCCAATGCACTCTTCTAGAAGGTCGTTGTGATTCATATTCACTGACTTAACTCCTCATCTAAGCAATTACCCTCCTCAGCCCTCCCTAGGTTGGGATCCTTTCTTTTCATATTAACATAAGGCTTTTGTTTGCCATCCTTTGCTGATATTTTTCCAAAGGCGCAATAAACCTCTGCTACATTGCTATATATTTTATGCTTAAAATAATAAATAAATACATAAGAATATTTGTGATTAAAATATCCCAGATTGCATTTTCATTTTAGTCCAGGGACAATACACTAGCCTTTTCAGGTTACAGACACACTTTTTAGATAGACTACTGCTATTTCAGTCATGATTTCTAGATTATTTTAGGGCAGGTTCTGAAGAACATCACAGAAACTGCTAACCTGCAATGATATCTCAGGCAATAGCAGGTTTTCCAGGCTTCTAAACAGATGGTAACCAATCCAAATTCAGCAGCGCTAGCAAGCAACACTCAATAAAACTGTAATTGATGCATATGGTACCTGCTAAGCCGTTTAAAAACGGCTATGTGGCATTAAATGGAAATTGTTTAAGTGCCCTGATAGAGCTAGACCTGAACTTTGGAGCAAATCTGCCAGATGAGAAGTCTCCACTTCACGTCTTTAGCTTCTCAGTAAACCCCTCTGGTTCCGTGTCACAGCAGTGGGTCACTTCTGCCCCTCGTTTTCTAAACACCTTCCAGAGAAACCGTCTCTAGCTCCACGGACACAAGACATGTGTCAGGTACAGCAAGAAGTCAGGCAGAAGGGGCTGAGATGTTCTGATGTGCAATTCCAAAGCAAATTGGAGACAAAAGAGCATAACAGCATAACGTGGCTTTCTCCTCCTGGTGATGTGCCCTGCTCAGCGTTTCACAGAAAACACTCCCTTCAGCAGTTTGCTCCCGCTGCACCATAACAGCATGTCAGGAGCTGACTTTTTTGTCTCTTGCCTAAGCAAAAGGAAAGAAAAAACACAAACATTCAGCTCCGCATGACACGGAGACTGATTAGCCCACAGAAGGACCTGGGAGACAGAGTGCTTCACCGCATTACGAACCACAGGGTTTAATGGCGGCTGGTGAAGCCCAAGCTCACTTGTTAATTTACACAATAGGATGTGACACTGGATCTCTCCTAATTTGTCTCTAATAAAGAAACCAGGATAATTGATTTTTTCTTTTTCTTTTTTTTTCCTAACTTGATGAATTATTCTAGTAACCTGTATTTTACCCCAAAATATCCATCAAGTATTACGGAACTGAATAGCATCCATCAGAAGATACATTTTTTGAAATTCATTATCACAAGAGCTCTTTTTTTAACCAAGAAAATGAATGAAACTCTTCAGCACCTAAACTAAGCAAAAACCTATAGCAAAGAGCTATTTAAAGCTACGTTTGTTCTGCACAGAATGGTGCTGTGTAGAGAAGCTTGAGGTAGTTCCAAAGGAGTCTCCAGATCATTTTGACTATGTTGCTTCTGAAACAGGCTTGCTTATAAAGAATGTCTGGTGGCACACAGAATGGCATGTAGACATACACATAAGCATGTGAACATCATGTAAGCGAGCAGTGCAGGTCACTGAAGCTGCTTTATCTATTTATTTAGGGGAAAAAAAAAAAAAGGAAAAAAAAGTAAAGGCCAATTTGTGACCTGACAATTAAAAAAAAAAAAAAAAAAAGAGAGAACTGGAGTGGAACTGTGCCAGAATATAGTGAAAATGAAACAGGGAGAGCAACACAAAGGGTGGGAGCTTCTGCTGTGTTTAGCCTCTTTGGGTGTTCTGAGACATTATGGAAACAGAGTGTTTCAGAGGGAAGGTCTGAAGAAAGACAACGAGCAGATGTTTACAGGACCTTCTTTTCGGTGTGATGGGCAATAGGGGAGAAAAAGGATGAAGTGGTTTGTTTATAGAGGAAGTGACAGAGCAAGATAGAGCTGAATGGGGGTGAGAACTGGCCTCCTAGCATTCACACCCTGGAAGGTGATAGGTAGAGATTCTGAATGTGAAAGTAAGATATTAGAGAGATTCCTATTAGAGAGATAGTGAAGTCCAAGGGGTAGATTGGAAAAATAAACTGAGCAAATGCCTTCTGTTGGGATTGTATTTCTTCTGTTATGGCAACACAAAATAATAGGGAAAAAAAAAAGGCAAAAAAAAGGAGAGGCAAGGTGATGAGAAGCCAAAAAGATTCTTCACCCCACTACTCCCAAGGGACGTTAGAGAATCTTTATCTTAAACATATCCTCCAGATAGTAGATGGGAACCTGGCTCTAGGTCTAAAGTCCTAGGTCCTAGAAAGGGATCTAAGATGAGCATCTGCATTACAGGCAGCATTGGGTATTGTTCAGGTTACTGGAGAAAGCACATACAAGGAAGGTTTGGTACTGAAACCTCTGGTTTAGATAGAGATTAAAGTAACAGCTAGACACCAGTGAGAAAGCTTCCAAGAAACAGACCAGGATTTGATGTGAATAGGAAGGATTCGCTATCTAACTGTTGGGGCCTGGAGCAGAGAGGTGCATTTGCGGCTATCAACAAGATTGCTGTGGTCCTACTGAGAAAAGAGAAGGGATTTACAGCAGAGTTCTGTGGCATATTCACAGAAATCCAGAATGAGCATAGGGAAAGTCCAGATTTAGAGCCTGCACACAAAGAGAGCCAAGAAAGGAAGGAGTTGCAGACGTTGAGGGGAAATATGATCTCAAGGAGTGCTTTCAGGGGAGCAAGGACTAGGGCAGAGCTCCCAAACTTGGCTAGAAATACAGGAAAAAGAGGTTTGGGTGGTAAGTGAATGTCCTTGGAAAGCAGACAGGGAAAGGTGCCCAGCAGAGCTGGTGAGGAATCCCAGCCAGCAGCCCTAAGCTGGAAACCTAGTGATCTCGGAATTAAGAGAGAGGCTGAATGAGGAACTGGATAGTAATATAGGATTAGGGGTGATTTTATTTTCTGTATCTCTGTCTTGATTATTTATATATTTATTTGTTTATTTATGAGAGGAAAGGCTAAACTGTGTTTGCTTTGTGAGAGAGAGCCATCTGTGACTGAGAGGTAAAGGAAAAAAATAATTTGGGGCCCGTTTATCCTAATATGTCCTCAAAAGTTCCATTTGAGTTGCTTAGAGCAAATGCTTTGTAGCTCTGGATTAAAGCCCAGGAGTATACTTTTTATCTAAAGAATTTCTTGATGACAACTCCAGTGCTGGAAACCTATGATGTTTTAAAGATACAACTATTTCAGCAAGTGCTAGAAACCCGAAATCTGTTTGAGATACTGCTGTGTTTACACTGACGAGTGGTAGCCTGTAGCAAATTGTTGCAGACAGCCTCTGGAGACAGAGATCAGGTATGGGCAGAGAAAGATAAAAACCTTGGCGAGTGCACAGACCTGCAAGGGATGCACAGCCTTTCACAGGGGCTCAGCGGGTCCAGGCTTTTGAGGGACTGCAAACCACCAGCACCAGAACCTGCCAAGGATCACAGTTGTACTATAAATCTCATGATAATTTGAGCTTTTCTTACAGTGCTCTAGTACATCGTATTATATTAAGGTATCAGCTTTCATCCAAAACAAAATAATTAAAAAAAAATCTGATCCTCCTGGCTACAGAAAAGCTTTATAAATGTCCTGTAAAGGCTCTGAAAGAGACAGCAAATAAAAAGAACTATGAAAGTACTACATTTTAATATCTTGTGAGTTCTATCTCAAGATTTTTGCAGAAAACATTTGCAGCGCTCCTCATTTGGAAGGAAAATTGAGCTAAGAGACTCTTAGAGGCTACCTCTCCTTTTTTGTCTTTGTAAAGCTAAAAATCGGCTGCAGAATGTACTAAGGCAGTGTTTCCCAAACACCATTCACCTGTCAGTTTATGGCTTTACACTATAGTTCTTACATTGCCTTAACACCCTTCTCAACTAATGGAAAAAAGTGTAGTAGCTTTTGTGAAATTCTGAGGTTTGACAGTTGGTCCAAAAGCTTAAGGATCGCTGTTATGAAGGTGCATTTTTGGTTGCAGATATACCTGGTTTTTTTCATTTCCCAGCTCCTCCCTTCCTGTCAGTCTACAGCACAAGTGAGCAGTACCACTGTCGAGCAACATGTGAGCTGCTGTGGTCACACAGGCATCTTGCCCCCTTGACAGGGACACGAAAGCTGTTTCTGGGCTGAATTCATCACTGTGTTTTCAGTGTGCTGGGAACCTACCAAAAACTACATCACAGCTAAAAGCACAGGTAGCAGGAGGACAGAGCCGTGGCAGTAGGGAGCTTAATGTAGGTTAACCACACAGTTGTTTGCGCTACTTCCCAAGCCCATGCTGAGTCCTTTGCAGCTGCAGCTACTCCACAATCAGGATCTAAACTAATGAGATTAAAGCTGGCCCTGATCTCTCCAGCACAGATCTATGCTAAGGTTTCAGAGTCTGTCTCCAAATTCTGCATCTAGACAGATGCAGAAGTAAAGAGTGGAGCTGGTGGCCCCTGAGCAGAGCAGTGGTACTACAGAAGGGTGGTGTTACTGCCAGGTACCGTGTCAGTACCACAGGCACACTTGGTGTGAGTTTTCTGAGCAGATGGGACCTGAAGTAAGGTTTAGGTTGGAACATATTTGTGGCCAAAGTCAATTTCATTCTTCGGAAGGAAAAATTGACATAGAAATGGGATGGTCTTGTAAAATGAGAAAATAGTCACAATGAAGAAGCTCAAATCTAGCTGCACCCAGCTGATCAGCACAGTTATTTGTGCTGCCCAGGACATCCCTAGCATTAGAAGGAGGCTGATGAAAGGGTCTGGCTTACCACATGGGTACATTTGCTTCACAGATTTCTGCATGGGAGAAAGGACCTACAACGTCATTGCAGAGCACCACAAGCCCTCTGGCAGATGACCAGATGAGGGAAGAGCCCAAATATGCAGGCTAGCATGTGAGTATTCTCTGTGGCTATGTTCCCAGGACACATGGGTACAATGCCATTTAAAACATAATATATTCAGCCCAGGCAACTATAAGGAATGATCTATTTGAATCAGAGTTGGAGAGATTACAGCCCAGAAAAAGTCCATTGTGAGCTGTATAAGGGGACAGGACAGGCAGAAGGACATGCATTTCTGAACTCACTTACAAGAAGGCAAGGCAACTTTGCTCACTGTAGAGGTAAATATTAATAGTAGATGGCTTTAAAGGGCGTGAGTCTGAAGGACATACAATTTAAAGGTAGGGATAGGTGTTTACAGTAGCAGTCTTTGTCTCAGAAAATTCAGATTTGCTGAGAAGGAAATAGGTGGTAGGTATATTCCAGCCTGGAAAAAGCTTCCCCCAGAAAGTGAAGAAGTTCTAAGGGAAACGTGCCATGTGGTCTTTTAATGTGTGTGTTTATTGCCTTTTCATTAATATGGCTTCCACAGGCTTTCGCCACCTCAGCTTGTTGAGGTTTCTAGAGATTACAGAGTTCAGAAGTATCATAGTTTTCAGTTCAGCAGTAATTTAGAAGCAAAAATTTGAGTTTAAATACTGGGGAAAATTAGACTTAATCTTATTTTGGGTGTATTTTTTTAAAACACCTGCACAAAAGTGAAACAGAGAGTTTTGCCTTAGTAGATCACCCCCATCTCAGCTGAACTGTGTGACTCAAGCAACAACAGTCTTAAAGCCTGTGTACTTTAAGGACAGGAAAAAAAAAAAAAAAGCCATTAATTTTGATTTTTAGGAAGACCAGTAAAGAAATGTGGTGTGAACTCCTTACAGCGAGGGGATGCTTGGCACGGAGCAAAGGTGGCTGGAGAAATCCTGGCCGTAGGCACGTGTACACTAGTTAGTGTCCAAGCCTCTGAAGAATCCTTTTAGGCAG
This sequence comes from Eudromia elegans, assembly GCA_003342815.1. Classification (NCBI taxonomy): domain Eukaryota; kingdom Metazoa; phylum Chordata; class Aves; order Tinamiformes; family Tinamidae; genus Eudromia; species Eudromia elegans. Next base: position 5,834,476 of record PTEX01000003.1, on the reverse strand, counting down.
AAAAGAAGGAAATCTTGTGATTTATCATTCCCATTTATCTTGTGCCAACAAGCCATAAATAACAATATATGTCTGGCCAAGGAGTTCATCTTACCAGCAGCTATATACCAGGACATTAATGGAGGAAAGGGATGAACGTTTGTTGTTTTGGCAGTAGGAGCGCTGCTACCTGATGGACAGGTAGCATTTTGAGGTAAAAAAGAGAGAGAGAGAGAGAGGAAAAAGAAAAGGCAGCAGCACTTAATAAGGAAGACTATTTAAAGACAAATGAAACAAAAGGACGGAATGTAACTTGCTACTTTCTAGGATGCACTTACGTAAAACATTAATTTCTGCTCAGTCTAAAGCAGAGAACCCACAAATGCACTTCCCAGACACACTATTGATTTCTGACCTACAAATTACTCTCCTTCAAGGAGGTTTGATGCAGAGTACAGACAGGGGGGGAGAGGGCTGGAGTAGACTGGGTACTTCTCAGCTGCAATCTGCATAATGTTTAGTATTCAGTGAGTTAAAGCATGCAATGAAAGGGAACTGTCAGCGCAATCTAGAAGATATAAAGAAATGAAGGGGTGAAAAAAAGCCGTATGCTAATAATCCACTCAGTAATTAAGTGAAGATCGCTGCCAAGCGCCACTGCCACTTTCAAAGGGTAATTTGTACAGGAAATCATAGAGTCATTGTCAAATCATTTCAGGATAAAAGGAAAGTCATCAACTAAGATAAGATAAATGCTGGGTGTCTGGCAGCATGTGCCCTAGGAAATGCCTTTGCTTTTTCTATATTAAAAAAAAAAAAAACTTGCAAAAGTGGGGCTAGGGAAACTTGACATGTTGAAATGCACATTTACTATTAATAATAGGGGTGATATATGCGTAGATGTCTTATTAAATAGGTAACTGGAATGAAAAAAAAAAAAAAAAGATCAAGTGAGCCAGCTAGAGGGGACTTAACTTTCAACAAACATGTATGACTTTCAAGTTGAGCCTTTCATACATTAGAGCATACCTCATCCCACCCCCATAATTTTTCTTATAATTAATACAGTTCAGTAATACTCTTTTACAAGCGTGAGATAATCTATGGGAGATTTTTCACGACAAGAAGTTATGCCTAAGGAAGGATTTGTAGCTGAATCCCTCGCTGTGCCTGCACGTTGCCGCTGCAGCCCAGGCCACCGGGCTGGGAGGTGGTGGCAGTGCCTGAGTTTCAGGGCTGCAGGCCCCGCTGCTCTGCTGACAGGCGTTACTCCCCACCTGGCTGGGTTCTCTTCTTAAAGTTTCCCTAGGTGTGGACAGCAGCGCCAGTTCTGTAAATACATGTTTCCAGTCATCAGCACGCTGTGTGTAGGACTCTGCTTTGGCGAAGGATGTGCTGCTGGTGGGACCGCGCTCCTGTGCGGCTGCGTCTGGCTGCAGGGCTCCTCCGTGCTTAATGGTAGAGGGGATTGGGTGGGATGGGGACGTCACAAGGGCTGGACTAAGGAAGCTCGCGATTATGTCCCGTGGGAGTTCTTCATTTCCTTGGGAACAGAGTTTCAGCCCATACATCAAGAGTGGCCACGTTTGATGCGTGTCTGAGCTAGCCCTGCACGATGAAAATAAGTTTAAGTGCTTTAGTACTTCACGCTTGGGGAATGTCTCATGGATAACCGTATTTCCACTGCATTGTATTTAAGGATGCATGGGTTTACTCAAGCCTTTGTACCACTGTGCAAGTGATCTGGCAATATGCTTTTCATTCTCCGCATCTTGAAACCTCAAAATAAAATTAGACTAATTCCTAATTCATATAAAAGACTTTTATGTAATAATATTTGAATATTATTTAGTGCATATTCTACCTTGTACCTAACCTATCACAGCTGCATAAATTTATTGATGGATTTAATAATCAGATGGAGATATTTGTTTTCAAGAAACAGTGTTTACCAGAAGTGTAAAGAATCCCTGTTCATATGTCTTTCCAAATACACTAACTAATCTTGCAAAAAGTGAGCAGGAGGTTCTTCAGATGTGCATGCAATTTTATTTCATGCCAATTATTTTGCACCTAATTCAGCAATCCAAACACAGAACTCAGATCTGAGAAACAACACAGACTCCTCACTGTATTTAACACAGAAGTCTAACACTCAAACAGCATGAGGGCTTGTTACGTTCTGGAGAGACTTCTGATTTCTTTAAAAAAGTGATAACGCTCCAGCCATCCAGATTTTTTCATCCATGACAGATATAGTATAGATCAAACAATTCACATCATAAATAATTCAAGTCTAATTTAATAAAAGTTAATGATCTGCAATAGGAATGGCTTTAATTTTACTTTTAACTGTTTCACAACACTGTGAGTGAAAAAGCAGACTGGAAATGGACTGAGGGGTAATAGACAAGCTCCTCTCCACGTTCTAATGTGCTACATTTCCCTGAGAAGAGATGTCAGAGGGTTTGGGAAAGCAGGAAAGATCACAACAATGCACCAAACGTTAGAGAAGGGAGAGAACACAATGATGGCATTTACACCTTCCCGTGTTTTCTTTTGCTCCTCACAGTTTGTAGCATTATTACCTTGTTCTGAGTTCACTTTGGATCAGGAGCTCTCTTACACTGCATTTCAGACTAAACCTCAATGAAAGGATTTCCAGAATATTGGTCATCTGACTAATATATGATTATGGTGAGCAAATGTCTCTTGGAATATATTATTTCACACAATGCAATATAAAACATAAAAATAAAAAATGTTTTCCCTTTCCATTTCAGGGCTGTGCATATTTTAGTTTGAACAGATAGAAGAGACTCATATATGTACTCAGCGCTGAACAGTGAGTCTCTAGGTATTAAAAAATAATTTCTAAAGAAGAAGAAAATAGAATATTCTCCAAGCAATTTTTTTTTTTTTTTTTTAAGATTAATTCATGCGAAGGATTCATTTGGGCCAATTTTCTTTCAATTATATCCAGGCATGAAGGATCACTTTAAAAAAAGGGGGGGTAGGTGGGTAGATGCTGCATTTTTCACACTCCAGCAGGTGCCCCGCTCCTGCTGCCTGGTGCAGGGGCTGCTGCCGTGGGTCACAAACTTGCACCCATGGGTGCAAAGCCGACACGGGTGGCCTTCCGGGGGCAAAAGACGCCCGAATTAAGCTAGACAAATCACAGGCCCCACTGGAAATTTGACTGCAATTGGATTTTACCAACAGGGAAAAATTACCCAAAAGTTTATGAGGTGAAATGCTGTATTTCCTACAATAACTGCGATGACTAATTTGTGATTGTGTGGCGCAGCCTGACAGCTGTGGTATATGTTGCTTTGAATCCATTTGGTTGTAACAATATTTGTTAATTTTTTTTTCCCTTCAGATGCCTGTTGTTGATATTTCCTAAATAAAGCCAAGGAAAGGAAAACGCCAGCATTTTAAAACATAAAGCAATCTGTAAAATTAAGAAAGCGCTCGCTTCCCCCCCCACCTCACAAATGTATACCATATGCCCAAGCTACTCCTTAACCATACCCCACTGCTGTTCCTGTAGGGATCAGTCTGCGCCGGAGCAATTACTTAAAATCATCCGTGCCGGTTGTTTTGCACCGGCGGCGTCCCGCTGAGCCGAACAATGTGGCTGACAAGCCGCCCGGCGCCCGAGCGACGGGGTCGGCGCGAGGCGGGAGGAAGGAGCCCCTCAGCATCGCACCCGCCGGCTCCGTTTCCCCCTGCCACCCAAGAGGGGAAAACCGGGAGAGGCTGCCCCAACTCCCCAAAGCATCCGAGCCTGCAGCAGCAGGGAAAAGGGAAAACCTTCTCCCCGCAAAATCCTCCCCTCTGGTCGCAGGGGGAGGTGTGCCCAAAATCAGCCCCAGGTCCTGGAGACTGTGACCATGTCCAAGCCCCTGCTCCTGCTCCTGCTCCTCGAGGTCATCGCTCCGGGGGACACGCTCGCTCCCTTTCCCATCCCTAAGAACATACGTGCCATGGAAAAATAACGGTTTGGAGCTGGTTTAGTCCCCACCAGCCACGGACGGATTTTCAGACACTTACTCACATTTCATTTTATTAACAAATACGCTCTGCTAGGAGAGAAAGCCACGCAAAATCGATTGGTAATTGAAAGGCGACGTGCACATTGATTTGCACGTCAGTGATATACTGCACCAATTACAGCTGAGTGAAATACTGTAGAGGGGTGAGGATTGCTATGCACTTTCTGTTACTTTCTTACCTTTTATTATTATTGCAAGTTATCTGTTGGAGTGAAGAGAGACACGCTATTGCTCCTGGATATATGAAACAGTCCCTACACATACAGGGCAAAGAGCACAGAACTTACAAAATGACAGTGATTTTGAAATTTCAAACCTTAGAAGCTGTTCTGGGGCCACCATAAAAAAAAAAAAAAAATAGAGTGGAAATAAAACCCATATCTGTATTTTTAAGCTCTCTGGAGGAGTTCGTTGCTCTGTTAATTGCTATTACAGAACCTGGTGTGATGGCATCATGACTCGAGTGCTCAGGCTGCTGCAATTGAAATAATAAATAATCACCTGACATTTCTTAGCAGGATTGCTTCGTTCTGAGTGCTGGTGTCTTTTATCAGCCTGCCTCGTGCCTTTATCCCTTTGGTTTTCATTCAGATCATGAAGGCTTTCGTTGCTTCAGCAGTCCCCAAAGCCAGGGTTTGTAGGCTGTATTCGCATCCATCTGAAATCAACCGAGTAGAAAATAATTAGAGAAACAAACAAACAAAAAAAGGTGTTACTTTTTTTTTTTTTATTCTGACATCTTTGACCATAAAATATGTGATGGTTTGTGTTGGAGAAGCATTTTAGAATAGACCGTGTGTGCTTGTGTTATCTTGCACACATCCTGCTGCACACCGTGCAGACCTGGAACTGCAGGGCAGGAGACCAGCACCATCCTAAACATTCATACAAAGAAATGCATTTTTTCCTCAGCAGCAGAAACATCAATAAAAAAAGCCAATTAGAAGAGATGAATTTTTATTACGTGCTGATGATTAAATCTACATTAATCATAAACATCCACAGGCCACCAACAGGGCTTGTTTAATCATTTTCCACCATTTGTGTCTCTGTCTAGCTCTCATTCTGTTAGATTTTTCTACAGTATTTCCATATTTGGTATTGGGATGTTAGAAAGTGAGAGTATACTCCTGGGTAATCAGAATTTCATGCAATATGACTCAGAAAAACATCCACAAAAGCACTCTTCTAAAAGGCTTCTAAATCTATGATTTGATGGCTTGTGCAGGAACATGCCATTGTTTATGGGGCTATTGTATCACATAGGACACTAACTGTGTGCAATGCATGGAGGTTATTTCAAGTATTAAATAACAGTAGAATTGAGTAGAGAGATAACTGTATAAATGGGATAGATATAAAGGACATAATGCAGAGTAAAGGGTCAAGAAGGCCCCAGGTACAATGACCTGAGGAGAACAAGAAATGACTTTAATATCAACAGGAGAAATTCTAATGAAATTTGTTTTGAGCAGCCTAGAAAAAAAAGCATATAGCATGTTGTATAGCATCATTGCTAGCAGCAAGTAAATAACGCTACAAAAGAGTTCAGACCTAATTGGGAGTTGGAATAATTATAGATGATGATAAGCCAGCCACCAGAGAAATGCAATATTCAAGATGTGTGGTAACAAACACATTGATTAACATAAGTCAGGACAGGAAAGAACACCGCTTAGAAATACAGTATATAATTTATGACCACGGAAAAAAGGAATATCAACAATAGATATCAAAAGAAAGAAATATAATCATTAGAATTTCTCTGTCCCTTCACTTTTTTTCCCTCTCGATTTTACAGTATTGCAGAGTAAGAGCATTTAGTGGAGATTTTTCATGTAAATATGAATTACATCGTAACAAAATGCAGCCTTTCCCCTCCTCGCACAGGAGGGGAGACACACACACACGCACAGGAATTTCATGGCAGTTTTTGGTGGGATACTGCGAAGTTTTCCTGCATACAGTCGTATTTCAAGTTGCCTGGTGCTGATCTTTTTTTGTTATTATTATTTATTTCAAGCAGATTTTTCTTACATGAAAAAGGGGAGGAAGGAACAGAAGCCATTTTAGTTTTCCCTTAGCTATATTAAGCCTGCAAAGATGCTCTCGGGAGATTTCCTATAGCAGAAGAAAACAGAAACCAAGACCATTTTCTGGGCTCTTTTTCTTAAGCTTTTTCTCATTCCAAACAGCTTGACAAAAGGCAGTATCTCTGTCTTCAAATTGCGCTGTTTTGTATATTCTTCCCTGCTTTGGGAGGGTTGGAGAGTGCAAATCCGGTGAGGAGGCTTCGACGGTCTAGCCTGGCTTGGGCTTGCACCGTGTCCCCCCACAGGACACTGTGCAAGATGTCCCCAGGAAGCAACCCCATTCCGTGACCTGGAAGCTCCTCCCTGGAACCTCATCACGCGTTGGGATGAACGGGAGACGTGAGCGAGCGAGCGCTCTGCCTCAGTGAGTCTCCGTTCGGCGGCGCTCCCCCGGGGCGCAGGGCTTCGGGAGCGTGTGTCGCTGTAGGAGGTGCTCCCTTGGCCCCCAAGCACCGTCCAGACCCCAGCACGGGGATGGATGTGCAGGGGACTACGGGCTTGGGTAACCTGGTGTGGTGACTGCACCACCGGCAGGCTCTGCTCTCCTCTACCAGGAGCAAAACAGCTTTATGGAGTGGAAACAGTTGGGCAAAGCAAAGGCATCACGTGCATTTTCATTTTATTTTATTAATGGGGGAGATGTTCCGAGTCCTAATCCTAAAATGCCTCCCTCATCTGGCAGTTCTGGCAGCTCTGGCGTGTGCCTTGGTCAGCAGGAAACTGCCAAGTTGGAGTGCTTGAGTTAGTGGTTCTGCGAACTTCCGTGCTCCAGACTGGTCATCTCTGAGTTTCCGAAGCGCCTCTCTGGACACATAACATCAAAATATTAACTGAAAACACTATTAAAGGCAACATGGCTCATCGACCACATACCATGGCTTTACTGTCAGGCAGTTATTTGTAGGCAACACTTAAAGAACCACTCACTGAAACTGTCTAAAATGAAGTGTGCAAAACACTATAAGAAACAGAGCCAAAGAAATAATATAATGTCAAGGAAATGGAATCTAGCCTCATTTTTTCCACCTTGGAATTACAGAGATATATGATAGCTCTATCAAAAGTAATGCCAGTCTAAGTCAGAATGTATGGTTAAGCACAAAGAAATAATTAGGAAACTGTCGCAGTGGGCAAAAAGAGGTATAAGGAATAGTAAATGAAGCTAAGCCGAGAGAGGTATAAAATGGCGAGAACCATGAGAAAAGTGAAAGATGAAAGTTATCAGTCAGCCCAACAAGACGAATATGATGCAAAGCAGAACAGCTTTTAGTTAAGGTAGATCTCAGTTTCTTAACATTTTGCGAGGAAAGATTTGCAAAAGAATGGAGCAATGTGTGAAAATAAGAAACAGAAGGAGCAGAAGGAAGACAATATGGTAACACATGGTTACAGTTCCAAGACTTGAGAATATATTTCTTGTACTATATCCCTTTATGTTAAAATGCATTCTGTTTATTCTGGCTCAACGGCTCAGCTGGTACCATAGTGTAACACCCCACCACATGGTAGACCTAGGCTCAGGAGCAAGCCTGGGCCAACAGAGCTTGGGACTGTCACGGAGGTGGTGCTGTTAGCTTTAGTGCTGGCGAAGGCAATGAATTGTGTTTCTCAGAGAATAGCATTAAGAATGGAAAATAATCAGCAGAGCAGGAGAAAATGCATTTCAGAACACCAAAAAGACAGAAATTATAAATCTCACATAGGTCTTGCTTTCTTAGGAAAGTGAGAACATCCCTTGCCCACGGTTTTCTGCAGGAGTGATAGAAGAAGCTGGAGCCTGTACTTTAAAAGTTGATTTTCAAAATGGATTTTTATTTTCTCCCTAAATATTTCACGCATTAGTATGGATATGGAAAGTGAATAGAAATAAACAAGATTGCTAAATTTACAGCTAGAATGATAGCTAGTTATGAGCGTGAACACTACAAACAGTGTTCTTTGGGCTCCCCTTGTAATCTAGATGGGACTAAATATCGGAGCCACATCTGCTCTCTGTTGGAGCTGCCCTGCCTTCTGAGTTTTAAGGTAAGTTGGAAGTCTGTGAAAAAGATAAACTCGCTGGTTTCAGTCATCCTCTACAGCTAGCTTGCAGAAAGCTCTCTGGAAACATTTATTATCTTGCAGTGTCAAAAAAGTGGGGTTTATCTAACTTCAGTGATCTAAATGTATCAATTATTTATTTTAGATGCCTACTCCAGAATGAGGCCCATCTCTTCTCCTAGACAGAAAAGTCAATTAGATTACACCAGATGCTTGATTTCCTGGTGAGTAATCTCAGGTGAGATGAAGCCTGCTCTGTGTATTTGATGCCACCTGCACCCATGTCTCTCGAGTATACCAAATACTGCAGCCTGAGAGAAATCCAGCTGATTTATTCTGGCTCTCTCAATAGCAATGACACATTGATAATGGAGAACAAGTGGTTCCACTCAGTAAAATTCATTCCTTGGTCTGTACTGTGGTAGTGCAACCTGATGAATATTGTGTAAATAAATGTGGCATGGACAAGTAGGGCTCTGAATTGTGAGCTGGTTCTTTCAAATCAGCTCAGTATCTTCCCCATAGCCAGTAGCTTTTGCTTTGTTCTAGGCTTGTGTTTTAGACAAAGCATTCATACATATAAATACACACTATTCCAAAAATACTTCTTATCACAGCTGTGAGATTATGGACTTTTTTGTTAACAAATTTTCCTGAGGAAATAATCATGCAAAACATTGTTTTTTGGAAGCAAACTGTAACTGTTTCTGAAATTGCTTCTTCCACCCTCCCCAAACTTGAAACTGCTGAGGAGTTATCTGTGAGTTATTTCTGTAAAACACATGTAAATGGAAAGCATGGACAGGGCCAGGAAAGAAAGAAAGAGAGAGAAAGAAAAAGAGAGAAAGAGAGAAAACAAGGTTATAATTAAGTAAGATTTAAATTCTACACATAATTAAATCAGTCAGCTTAGGGAAATAAGTACTTTTACCCTGACAACGATGGCTGCATTTGCTTTGCCAGATCTGGGACAATGAATCTTTAAGTTATTGTGCCATTTCTTTTAAACATTACTTCAAAAAATGTGGGAGGGGGGAGCATCTAAAGCAAAATTGCAAATGCAACTTTTGATTGTTATGATTTATTTTTAATTATCCTTTTCTCCTTTTGTCTTAATTGGACAGAGCCAGTCTAAACTTGTTCTGTGCAATTAAGAGCAGTTACATGCATAGAAAATTGAGACCTATTTTAAATCTCATTTGGACTGACTCATAGTTCAGCTTGCTACAGGAAAATTAGAGCAAGAAAATATATTTAAAAAGCTAATGAGCTTTAGTAAAAATATCCTCAACAAAATGATGTGCTGGGAAATTTTACACATTTGCTTAAAACTGCATCAAACAGTAGATGGGAAAGTGAAAGCATTACCAGGCTTTCATAGGGGACACCAAGGCACATGTTATCAAATCCTCTTAAAAAACCGTTCTGAAGTTTGAGCTATTTATTTCCAAGGCAACTAAACAAATATTTTCCAAATAACTCATACATGCGGCTCAGGCGGGGGCTAATTCTGTACTTGCTAATTTCCTACCCCTCGCCAGTGCAATTGGCACCCAGTGTACACAGCAATGCACTTTCCAGTAGTTAAGGTAACAAAAACGCTGTAAGGTGAAGGCTGCGCTAAAGCACCTGCATAATGCCCATTAGTGCTAATAGGGGCTTGGGAGAACATATCCAATACCTCCATAAAAGGCCTCACACAGCTTAGGATAAATGCGCAAAACAATAATAAATTAGTGAACCAGTATGAGAATAATCGTTTGAAATGAACCCAAATCCAAATATTGGAAATTTCTGGGGTTTCATGTTACACATGGGACTCATTTCTCGGATGCTTGTGCTAAGGTGCTTGGAAGGAGGGAAGAGCATCTGAATCCATTCTCCTGAAACTTGAACGTGAAATTCCGCCTGCTCTCATGGCTGCCTGAATGCAGCTGGTGGCTTGGGATGCAGAGGGAGCTACAGGGACAAGGAGCAGCTGTGAAAGATCGGGGTATAACCCTGTCCCCTGAGGCCCTGGGCACTGCCACTCCCCTCGCCCCTACATCGGGTTCTGTCTGAGTAATGAAAAGCCATCCCAAACTCTTCTCAGCCGTGTGCGTGTTTGGAGGACTGAGTTACCTGTTTGGGAAGAAAGTCAGTATCCTGTGGCACAAAACTTTGCTTGTAAAACTTTGTTGTTTTTATTTCTTGGGGCTTGAAATATACCAGAAGTTTTGTATTTCATAATTTTTATTTATAATATTTCTTATTCATTGTATTTTATTGTGTGCATCCTTGTCATCTCCAGTCTCCAGGGAGGAACATCAGGAGGAACATGCAGCAAATCAAAATTTTCTCTTTGCCCATTAAAAAAAAAAATCTTTCCAAAACCCAAGACACTTGAAATAGCCCGAAGCTGCTTGGTAAAACTGCTTGTTTGTTTTAAACACCCTGTCTTTTCCGAACTCTTGCTTGCCCCCTTGCCTTTCAGCCAAAGCCCTGAGCTAAGGCCCAGCCTTGTTCAGAACGTGTGGATTTCCACCAAGTCAGCCGAAACGCCAGTGCGAACAATGGAGAGCTGGCTCCGCTCCAGCCCCAAATATAGCTGGGAGAGAGCTTGCTGAAGCCTGCCAAGTACTCGGGCCCTCTTAAAGAAACGAAAGGCCTGAAATAGTTACGTGACCTCAGTTTGCCTCATTCGTTTCTTCGCCCCGCACAGTTTTGGAGGTCTCCTTTCTCCCGTGTGACCAGTTAGACCGTCTGCAGTTCACGGCCACTGCTCGATGTAGGAGGCTGTGCATCCCTTGGTGAACTTCCCTTCTGAAAGAGGCCCTTTCAGACCCGTGGGGTCCTGCAGAACAGGCGAACAGGCTGCCTGTGGGTGACACTGAAGAACTCCCGAAGAACTAACCTTTTTTTTTTTTTAATTTTTTTTTTTTTGACACAGAATGATTGATTTTATTAGTGGAGCATGGATTGTCTTCCATAATCACTGCAACTAAACTCAGGGGAGTGTCATGCTGCCCAAACATAGGCAACTAACCTGCCTGATGTCTCTCAGCTCTCTGTAGAGCTTTGAGTAGAGAGCCTTGCAGAGAGTGATGCAGAGTGGTACCTAACTCAGACCCTCAGGAGAGGCTGCTCTCTGCTTTTCGGATGTTAGAGGAGATTTAGACAGCTCAGCTTCTAGCCTCAGAATTGGAGCAGATGCCTGAAATTAGACAACATGAATTAGACAGCACGAATAGTGGCCAGATCTCTGGTGGAGTCTTCAGGAGCCTCCAGGTTATCGCCTGGGATCCTGATGGCCAAGGGAAGTTAGACTGGGCAGTCCTGTTCCCATAACAGCAGCAGGGAGAGTCTGTACCTTGCTAACGCGATGGTAAGCACAAGCCCAGAGCCAGAGCTGCAGCTCATCCCGGTGAAGGGAAGGCAGAGAGTGCACGGGACTCAGACGCATAGGCCTGGTGAGTGTCCTGCGCTGGAGCTCTGCCAGGGTAATGACACTCATTCACTGTGCTTCTCAACCCTCCAGACAGATGTTTTTCTTCATCTCTCAGATTCTCTGGCTGTTCCTCAAGACTAGCAGAGTCTTAATAAAGAGCTTCTATTTAATAAATGCTTCCATTTCTGTTGTTCCTTTCACTCTGCTCAATGATTTTCATGTTGTTTTTACTTGGACTCTCCTGTGCCCTCCTATTAGAGGGTCTGCAACAAAGACAGCAAAGCGCAAGCAGAGCCTCTCTGCGAGAGAGGCTTAAAGGAAGTCTCTGGTCTATCTAGGATGGGATTTAAGTTTGGGGCAAGAATTTCAATACAGCTCTTCTCCTAATTCATCAGAGAATTGAAGCTCATGCAGGAATGTATAGAAATTGGCTCCTGTGGACAGACTTATAATAAAAGACATTGCAACTATTGTACATTTTCAAGGACTCTGTACGAAGAAACAGCTCATGAATAGCTTTCAAAGTTACTTTTTCCCCTTCCTTCCTTCCTTCCTTCCTTCCTTCCTTCCTTCCTTCCTTCCTTCCTTCCTTCCTTCCTTCCTTCCTTCCTTCCTTCCTTCCTTCCTTCCTNCCTTCCTTCCTTCCTTCCTTCCTTCCTTCCTTCCTTCCTTCCTTCCTTCCTTCCTTCCTTGATAGCAGATCATACATTTCTTGGGGACTGATGGTAGATTATAACCGGATGATAAAATTGGGGCAGTGACAGTTGAGGCAATCTGGTTCCTGAGGAGCCCTCCCCTGAGCTGCTGATTTCAGAGACTAAAGAAGAGCTCTTGATGCTTTCACCCCAGCTGCACACTGCAGTATTCTTGCTTGGACCTGGAGAACAAGGTTTCTAAGCTCACAAGTGCATATTTACTTCTCACACCTAGAGGTGTCAAGAGAGATAAGGAAGGAAAAGAAATGAGATACAGCTCCAATCCTTCTCAAGCTCCAGGACATCAATGTCTATGTAGAGGAATTTATTCTTATACAGCATTTAAAGGGAGAAAGCATATTTCAGGGTACATTTTGTTAAGAGAACACTTCTGAGATGTTAGACTCAGATTCTCAGCGTGAAAAAATACTAAGTATCTTTCTTCTCAATTCGTTTCAATTCATAATGTTTTAGCCAGGCTTTTCTGAACCTGGGAAACATAAATGAAACATAAACCAAACCAAATATAAAAAGCTCTAGCTTGAAGACAACAGGTAGACACGGCACAATGTTTATATTGCAAAACAGCCTTTCGCTTGTGGCTGATCTAGCATCTAATCTCTGGATGTTAACACCAATGTGTTAATTCCCCTGTGATCATAGCATACCCCTAAATAGTTAGGAATAAAGGAATTTAGGAATTTAGGCTACATTGAGTACACAGTCCCGCCAAAATTTACAAGAACTGAACAACTGCGGCTCAAAATGTTTTTGATTTTTTTTTCCTGTCTATTTCCCATGGAAAGCTGCTTCAGAACCTCATTGCTCTTAGAATTTTTTTTTATTTCCAGTCTAAATTTATCCTTGGCTAGATGATATCAAACTGTCCTTTCTTTAAATAGTTCTTATCCCTGCCTAATGTTTATTTCCCAGCAAATGGCAATCCCATCTCCCTTCAGGCTTTGTTTTGATAGGCTGACAAACTAAACATTTTATTTTTCCTCCTTTGAGATAGGCTGTTCTTTCTTTCTTCTCACTATCTTCATAGCTGTTTTCTGAAACAGTTCCAGTCAGAGCACATCTATCTTGAACATGGGTGACCAGCACAGAGATGTTGTAATTCAGATAAGTGCCTTGTACTAGGACAAATACTTTCCTATCTCTGGTGAAGTATTTTACCTGACACATGTAGGATCTCACGTGCCTTTTCCCCCAAATATAAACTCTGCTGGTTCAGAAAGGCAGTTCCTCTTCTTCCCTTTTTGTTTCAACTGATGAACTCCAGATTGTAGCAGGAAACCTCATTATTCTGTTATTGCATAGCCTTACATTGAAATTAAAAATGAATCCTTTCATTAATTTATTTTTAATTTCTTGCTTCTTTAAGAAAGTACATGGTTGTCCTCCTTATATAGATGCCCTTGATACAGTGAAGTCTACTGTGACAGAATGTCAACAAACTCATCTAAGGATAATATTGACCCAAACATAGCTACTTTTGGAGAAGCCAGATCTAGGTATGATCCAGTCCAGTTGAACTCTTTCTGTCAAAATTTCCTAATATCTCAACTGCTGGAGTTCTCTGACCGTGGGTTAATGGTCAGGCAATGCAATGGCTCATTGCATTTTCTCAGCTTCTTGTTTAACCACTTTCCACTATCTTTCCACTATAGAGTATAAGCTGGTATGGGCAGAAACCAAACTTTTTTGTATAAGATTATACTGTGTTTCACAAAGCAAGGCTCTGATCCCATTAGGACTGAATTCCCAACGACTTATGGGAACCATAAATACGTCATAAACAGGAAACCAAATGAAAATACTAAATAAAAATTTAAGGGAATAGAAAAACTCAGACACAAAATTTAATTTTCAGTATTAATCAGTATTAAGTAAGGTGCTTGGATATCTTAACTAATTCTAACTAAAAAATAAAAACAGTTATTTCAAACACAATTTATAATGTGGGGATCTGATCTGGGACAATATGTAACGTGTATCTCTTGTGTTTAGGAAAGTAAGCACAAGACTTACTGTGACATACCTTCTGCATAAGAGTTGCTTTCCCTCAACCAGAACATGGTTTCCTTCTAGAACTAGTTGAAAATGGGAGTTCTGGTTTCACCAGACATCCAATCATCCAAAACACCAATCAAATATTAACTCCAAATTTTTAAAAACTCTGAAAAGATTTACCCATGTGGCTCTAGCAATTTTTTTATGAATTCTTTAATTCCTTTTTATATATATATATTTTTTTTCTTTTTTGCTTGGTCCTTGAATGATATAGGTAGCTGTCTGTGTGTTCTACAAGACCATTATCAGTATGACAAATCTAAGACAACTAGAGCACTCAAGGGTCTCAAAAAGGCACTCTAATACAGCAAAACATTTTGTAATATTGACTTTCTTTTGTTTATTGCTTTGTATTCAGAAATCACACTTTGAGACTGGCTTTATATTTATAGGGGAGAAAAGGTAAGTAGAAAAAATAAAAACAGTAGGAAAATCTGATTTCTCCTTATAAAGGGTCTCCCATAATAATATTGTACTGTGTTTTTCTTTCAGATCAGGTATCTTCCCAGTACAAACTGTTCAGTGACAGAGGACATTCCTTTGGTCCCTTCCTCCCCAAAAATACTACCCAAACCAAAGATATAACTGTGCTGTACCCTGGGCTCCAGTGTCTGCCAAGCCTTGTAGTCAACAGCCAGAGGTGTTTCAACCCTACTTACTCAGCTATCAGAGTAGATGAATATTTAACTAAGAGACAAGAGAGCTATTTTATTGCATTACTTAGGGGCAGAAAGACACAGAATTTACTGTACACTCACCCAGCTGTAGCTGCTGAGGCCGACACAGAATATACAATTGCACTGAAAACACTACAGCAGCACTTTTAAATGACTGCTAATGGTTTTGGGGAACATCTCAAATGCAAGATGCAGAACACAGGGTATAAATGAGCCTTTACACAGCTATGCGGCTGCTTTGAGAGCGTGTGAATTTGGTACCATGCAGGACAATATGCTAAGGGACCAGCTGGCGGAGAAATCTCCTGTTCTGTGTATTCAGGAACAATTGCTATTTAAGAGAAAAACTAACAGTGATCCTCACAGATGACTGGAAATTGCTCACAGCCCTCCATCAAAGCCTGAGAAGGTTAGAGGACAGGAAGATTTACCTCAGCATTCTGCACAGGTAATTTTGCTCTTGGCTAGCTCCGATCCACCAAAGAACTACACTATTCACTATTTTTGTTTTCAGCCAGGATGACAGGGACATATTTGCAGTTCTACAGCAGGTGCCCGGCCAAGTCAACAAAGTGCAAACTATGCAGTAAAAAAATAATGTATAAAAAAGGTCACTTTGCCAAGGTATGCCGCTCCAGCAAGTTTCAGCACCTTCCAGAGAAAATTTCTGAATCCAGTGACCGGAGTGATACTATGCTCACCAGACTGTCAGTAAAACCTTCGTGCTGTCTCCTGGTGATGCATGCAAAGACTTTTCAGATGGTTCTCTGCTCTTGTCCTGACAGTCATTACTACATCTATTTCTTTGAAAAAGAAATTTTTTCAGCCTGTTCTTTGATAGCCTCCAGGTGTACACTTTTGTGCTTGTGATGAAAGGTCATTCTTCCTAGCAGACTTTTCCAAATCAGACCTAAAATGTCAGGTCACTTTGCTGAAGGGCTTCACAACACGTGTGCACCTTGCCCTCTAACAGGAGCAGAGGCCTCACTCAGTGCCCTCTCACATGACCATGACTGTCTAGCTTTTGAGCATGAAGGAGGTGGAATTAAATATCCTGCAGTTAACTACATGTGATGCTGAACATGAAAGGCAGCTGTCATTAAAAGCTGGTGCACTTGCTGAAATTATGAGTCCGTTGCTTCAATTTCAGCCAAACTGAAGCTAGAGGTTTCAAGTACTCTAAGATCCAACAAGTTTCACAGAAACTTTTATATATCTGCATACATATCTATATAAATCAATTGTGTGCATATATGTATACAGAAGTAGCCAGGAAAGATACATGCATAAGCAAAAGAAAAGAATTTTATTATTATTATTTCTGCTAAGGGAAAAGTTGCAGGGTAAACTCACCTGTACTTGATACCAAAGAATCTACATGGGTGATACTACAACTCAAATGTGGGAAAAGCATAAACTGGAATTTGTGTCCTGGTGAATACAAGATCCCTGTGCACAAATACCAAAAAGCAATTCATTAACTTTGCTTCTCACAGGAATTTTTTGCTCCTTTCATGCCTCAGTTTGTTTAAGGCATTGTCCATCCGCTGAGAAACTGGATGGGAGAGTGTTTCTCTGGTGAGTAACTCCTAAATTCCTCTGAAAACTCCCATGGGAGAAATAAATAATGTGTTGCTCAAACAGGGAGACTGAGTGATAAACAGCAGAGACATTGCTACGCAATTCAGCCTCTCTTCCATTACCCCAGTAAGTATGGGTGCATAAAGAGGGAGCTGTTTTGCCAACCATGCCTAAAAAGCAGTTAGGAAAAAAGTAAAGAAAGAGAAGGTGCTGATTAACTGGAAGGTTGTTAAGGAAGATGGAGAATTTCCTCCACAGAATGTAGTAGTAGTCTTACATCAAGGCAAATGAAGGTGAGCTACTGATAGGAAAGTGGGATTTTTTACATAAGAAACAACTTCACATGCAAGACAACTAATACAACCTTAATATTTATGCAGAAAGCCAGTCTGATTCACTTCTGTGACCTCACGGAATACAATATATATATATGAAATCACAACCATGACTGTGTTGGATCTGTGTTGATAGCAAGAGCATATATACATGCCTGGTCACATGGCCCCTCTACACATGACCTGCATGTCCAACCTGCACAACAGTCTGCACTTGTTCCCCGCAAGTTCTTCAGGCCATTTCATATCAGCTTAACACTGCAAAATACTCTCTCAATGGTATGTCAATTGGAGTCAATCAGAAGGTCATCTATTTACTAATCTTTACAGAGTGTCCTGCAGGACAACAGTCATGGACTTTCTTGAAATGGAAAAGGGGATGGAATCTCAGCACTCTGGAGCTTTTATGAAGATATCCTCTCTGCATCACCCAGATGCTTAAATCAGTGCTTGAATATCTCAGATGGTCTAAGCAGGGGATTGAAAACAGGAGGACAAAGCAATTTGCTCAAAACAAGCAGCTAATAGTTGAGCCAGTTTGAAACACATTTGAATTCTTAATTAAGCTCTCCCCCCCAACCCCAGAAACTGTACTTGTGCCTCCTGGAAACCTTATAGAAAGAAGGAGAGAAAAAAATAATGGAGACACTCATTTTTCATTAATTAACCATCTGGGACTGAGCTCTGTAAAATTCTTATTTTAAAATACATTTTTTTTAGTCCTTAAAACAAGTCCTTAAAACAAGTACCATTTCTTTTAATAATTGAAGATCAGAATTCCTTTAAGACTGTGGGAGTTTTTCCTACTGATTTCAGGGGTTCTTAGATCTGGGCCCTGATACCACATTTTCAAAGGTACATTAGATGGTAGAAAACCAGTAAGGAGACCAAATCTCACCCTTCTTCGTGCTAAGACCTCTGAACATATGAAAAGATGTTGCTTAGCAAACCTCAAATGTTAAAGGCTCAGGTTTCAAGTCAAGGCTGTATTTGCATTCCCTTCATGGTCAAGGGACTTCTATGAGAGCAGTTCTGCTGCTCAGCTGATCCTCTTGTGTTTCCCTTGAAGTTCTACAGTTACCTGAGGCCAACAAGAATGCAGATCATGGGTGACTGGGAGAGCCCAACCACTCAACCATTCCAACCATTTCAACAACCATTTAAACTCTTGGGCACCTTACCCTAAAATGAGATGAGCTGCTTGTGGACCACCCCTCTACCTCTCTCTTTCCATAAACTGTGCAGAGAACATCGTGCAGTGCTAAACACAGGCACCTCTGAAGTGTCCTGATTAAAACCCAAGACCTTGTTTACAAGGAGATTGACCTGTCCTCCAGGTAGCCAAGGATAGCTTTTAAAAAATTTTTTCCCCCTACATTATTGCAGCATGATTCTTCACTTAAAACAGGAAGGTTCAATGCAAGTCAAAAGTTGTTGAATATGTTGAAATTGTCCTGGTTGAATAACATCTTTTTTTTTTTTTTTTTTTTTTTTTTTGAGAGTGAGAGGCTCTAGCATACTCAAATTAGGAACGTACACACTTAGCAAGGAAAGGCTTCTTTGGCACTTCTGTATCTTTTATTGTGCCTAATTAAAATTTGCTGAGGATTCCTTAGCTTCACAAGCTCTTAAAAAAAGAACAATTTTTGCATTATCAGCAATTCCTTCACAGTGAATATTTCAGCAGCTGAAATGTGAGCGTTGCACCAATAACGAGGAGAGCAGCTCCTGAAACTCCGTTCTGGGTGATAAGATGTTGAATGCAAGTCTAGAGAGATGCAAACAACATGTAGGTCTCCTTATCCCCCCAGCACTAGTGTTCCCATGCTGCTGCCAAACAGAGAGTAGGGCTGACGTGTCCTTTAAATATAAGGCAGATGAGCCTTGATACTGAGACTTTGAGATACTGGAAACTTGACTACTGGGCTAAGGGTTTTATCTGGGGTGGGGGAAGAGCAATTAAAGCCAGAGTAAAGAAGTAAGCTAGTGAGAATGAATATTCAAGAGCAGTAGACCTGGGAACTGGCTGAGTAAGTCAGTAGTAGATGTGTGCAAATACAGGGACGGTAACATCAAATGGGTAAAACCAACACCTACAGCGAGGAGCTCAGTTCAGAAGTTGATGGAGAAAATCTGGGAACATGTAGGTGACAAGGTAGATGTCACTATGAAATAATTATACATTAGGAAATGTTGAACTGCTTCAAGTCATCGTCCCAAGGTCTTCCATTTCATTCACTAATAATTATAAGCTCCAGGATGTTTGAGGGGATTTGTTAAAAACAACAAACTTCGCAGCTGATGCCTTCCCAATGCATTGGCTACCCTGAGTGATACCTGAACAGGGTAAAATATATCATGCAAACATGCTTCCATAGGGCTTACAATGCGAGCACATTTTGAATCAAGAAAAAGAGTGAAGAAAGTCTCTCCCTACCTTTCTTAAAGAAAACAGAATGACTCATCAGTTCTAGAGATTGATTTTTCCTCCCTAAATATTTATAAAGAGTCTGCCATGGTGCCATCGCTCCTTTTTCAGCTCTTTCGCCTTACAGGTTAATGCAAACAAAGAAACAAACAGACAAAAAAGACAGAGAGAGGAAAAAGAAAAACAGATTTTTTTTTTCTGCTGAATTTGTAGATCCCCATATAACATAATAGTGAATTCTTCCTGATTTAGCATTCATTTCTCCAACCTTATTCCTTTCGCAGACACAACGCATAGATCATGGGTTTCTGCATTTTTTTCCTGACGTTGGCTAGTAATTTACTCATGAGAATCATCTGACTATAGACACTGTGATTGTTCACATCAGTGTTGCTTAGCAAATGGAGGGCAGAGTTGGACCCTCCTGGGGTCCAGCTCTACATAGTTATGGAATCAGTGAAACATGTGATGAATACATAGGAGTGGGAAGGGAGAAAGCAAAATGAGTTTGTGAACTGGAAAAAATAAAAAGAGCATGTTTGATTATCTTAAGTCTCTTGTGTCCCTTCTATCCATGTCTTCAGAAGAGAGAATATTCTCTGGCAGCTATCATTTATTATTTACTTTTATGCTTTAATTATTTGTGGAAATCCTTGGCTTCCACTTGTTCAGCCAGCTCCTCTGACAGTAAAGTTTACACATTAAGATGTGGGAGGTGAAGCTCTGGTTCAAT
>PTEX01000003.1:5789379-5814314 GCA_003342815.1 Eudromia elegans | reverse complement strand
GAAGGAAGGAAGGAAGGAAGGAAGGAAGGAAGGAAGGAAGGAAGGAAGGAAGGAAGGAAGGAAGGAAGGAAGGAAGGAAGGAAGGAAGGAAGGAACACTGCTTCAACTCCTGGTGATGTAATATTGACCATCTGCAATTTTTATGCTTCAATCTCCTATATATTTTTCAAATAAAATCATATACGGATGATGATGAGATCTTATCTATTTCCATTACTTTCTGGGCTATTTTATTTGAGCCTTCGTGCTGCTGATATAACCTGTCTATATTTGAATTTAAGTTTTGACTAAAGGCCAAAAATATTTGACTTATTCAAATGGCACTTGTGTTTTTTTGTAAAGCTTTTACTTCTTATTCTTTCTATTCTATGCTCATCTCTCAAACTTCTCTGTTTCTCCTCCTCTTTTTCCTGACATCTCACTCCTTGTAGACTGACATCTGAATTTTCTGGGGTACTTTGACTTTCTTTTTCTTTCCCTTTTTCTTTCCCTTTCCCTTTTTCTTTTTCTTTTTCTTTTTCTTTTTCTTTTTCTTTTTCTTTTTCTTTTTCTTTTTCTTTTTCTTTTTCTTTTTCTTTTTCTTTTCCTTTCCCTTTCCCTTTCCCTTTTTCTTCTCCTTTTTCTTTTCCTTTTTCTTTTCCTTTTTCCTTTTCTTTTCCTTATTTTTTTTCCCCACCTAGAAATTATCTCTGGGTGCAGTTTGAAGCTTTTGGAATATTATCAGGGATTTCTGGACATCTGGAAATGCGTTTGGAGCAGCATGGGAAACTTTATACGCCTCCCTGCCCACATGCAGGTGATGCCTCCAGCACATGTACAAGCTACCACGCGGCTCCCAGGAGCACTGGCCCGCTGCGGATGCGCCACGCAGGTGGTCTCAGAAAGGATGGTAATTGCAGCACATTTGAGAAAATTACACTTTTATGGTGTGTGTGTGCAAGTACTGTGAGCAGCGACTGCAGGAGTTGTGTGGGTCCCATCCTGCTGGGCTCATTTCACGCACACATGCAGTGCTGCTTCCCAAACAGGTACAGGTTGCACGGACAGTCTGATTTCCAACTTACATTCAGACACTCCTGAACTTCTCCTTTACCATCCTTCCTCTCCCCTTCCGTGGAGACTGGTGGAAATCTGGGGATACCCTGCTACCCTTGGGACACACCTCAGCTAATAAACTCAGGGGCAGATGGGAACTCAGGAACTTATGTCCAAACACTTTCAACCTAGTGAGACCTACAGTGCTGAGTGATATTTAGGTGAATTTTCTCCCTCCTTTCTTTTCAGAATTGTGTTATCTCACATGATAATCGTTGTCAGGAATAAGACCTAGGTTTGGGTTGCAAAAGGATTTTAGGTAATATTGAAACCAACTGAGCATTAAATACCTACAAGAAATTCAGTCTCTGGGCTTTAGTGCTGATGATCCCTCAGTCTGCAAGGCGGGTTAAGAAAGAGGTAAGTTTTATTACTCAGAATTTGCAACTTTAGAGGCACTAAAGATTATATATATGTGTATGTATGTATATCTTTTTTTTCCAAAGGTATCACCTAGCAAAGCAAAGTACCCAGAATCCCAACCAAACTGCTATATATGAGATCATGCTATTATTGTTACTGTTTCCAGGACTTTCTCTGTTCTTGAAAATTCCTCTGGGGGAGAAGTCTTGATCCTTGCCCAACAGAAATCTTTATTGATATGTATATATTTGTCTGTTTCTCTTCCACAACTAATCCAAAAATCAGAGCTGCTTTATAAAATGGATACAAACAGAGGAATAACAGAAGGAAGATAAGGTGATTCCTCAGGAATCCTGGGTGCGATGCATGAGCCGGGATTCTGGGAAAGAAACCTTTGTACTTTGACATAATACATTTGATGTCTAAAATTTCAAACCAAATGACTTAAATAAATTTCACAGATGCTGCCAGGAAGTGTTCTAGAAACCGTAATGGTACATGGAAAATCAATGTTTATTATCATTTTAACTGAAAAATTAAAAAAGATTTGCCATAAAATACAAGTGCTTTGCAACATTTTGCATGTTCAGAGCGTGCCCTCTAGGGTACTGTTAATATGGTGTGTCAGATGAATGATACATTCTTTGTGTAATTATAGAAATGTAGCCAAATCTTTTCTGTCTCCCTCTCTCCCCCTCTCAAGCGGTGGCAGCCCGTAGCCAGAGCTGATGGATCGTTGCTAGACCTCTGCGGTGAGGAATGTATATTTGCAGAAGTAATCTACTAATTGGTTATGCAGACCATCTCCCAGATGTGTCCCTCTGCCTAGTGCTGGGAAATCCAAGGTCTCACGTCTGGAAAGGGTAATGCAATAAAAACCTGTTAGCGTGTAGTGATTGAGGTGCAAGGTTTGCAGCGGTGCCTTGAACACGATGCCGTCCAACACAGGAGGCCAGAGCTGCTCAGGTTTGGGCAGGACAACCATCGGTTTATTAGTACCCCATGGCCCGGTGAAGTTGCCTGCTCAATGTGTATTGAATGTGGAAAGGCTTAAATCCTGCTTTTAAACAACTTTTCCCAGTTTGTTTTCCTTTAGTGGACACATTTGATGTTGTGACTCGCTGGATGTCGCCTGGCACTGTAGCTATGGTGTAGCATGGCAGCTTTTCCATGAACTTTCAACTCCTTTATTATTCAGTGGAAAGCCAATAACAGAAAATGGAGCCAGCACAACACAGAATGTTTTGCACATGTGTCATTTTTTTTCCTCTCTCTTTAAAATCATAAAGAATCTCAGCTTGCATATTTTGCTGATAATGTATTAATGACCGATAAAAAAGCTCCCGAGCCATTTTACACTACCATTGATCAGATGCTGGCCTTGTTTATACATCATAAGCTTTGGGAATTGACTCTATATTAATTCATAAAAATATCAATAAAAACTATAAAATAATATAATTAGTAAAATGTTAATAAAAAAAAATTTAGCAAAATGTTCCAGAGACTCATGACTTTGTGTTACTAATACAAGAAAAAATCCTGAAAAATATTTAATTTTCTGTGGTATGGGTTCACTGGGAAAAGCACATTAAAACCCAGGTACTTTAAAAAAGTCAATTGATAAAATTCACAATCTAATATTTTTGTGTGGTTGGACCAGAGTAATTAGCCTGATGCTTTCTGATGCTCCAAGATAAAATTGGGTAATTACACAACATTTTTTTTTTTCACCAAACTGCAAACAGGCTCAATATTTTTCTTTTACCACAGTTAAATCTCCATATTTTTAGTGAATAATTAATTTGAGACCAGCACATCAAAAGATGACTCAAGTTCTGCCAAACAGGTTGCAGAACAGCCACTCTTCTTCCTGACGTTTGCACAGAAAGAGTTTATAGTTTCAATTTTTAAGTAATTTCACTGAGCCAGAAATTAATCACAACCTGGAAGATTGGAAGCACTGGAGTCTTGGACTTTCAAGAGTTACTTTTGACTTACTATAGCATGAGGGAAAAAATAAATCAGATCTACGTGTTAAGTTCACCCAGTATTGTATTCTGCTACGAAGGAAGGAAGGAAGTTGCTATATTTCTTAAAGTCTTTGTTTAGTGAAATGAATTATATATATATATACACACACACAATATATATATATGTGGCACCCTGAAAAAAAAAAGATAAAAAGATAAGATTTTCATTTGCATGATGGGTGGTGCTCATTTCAACTGAAAAGAATTAAAGTGATCATCTATAATTCTAATATATCTAGCTAACGGGCAAGTATGAACTGGTGTGACCATGACAAAACATTTTAGAGGGAGATACTAATTTCCATAGCAGCAGCAGCCATAAAAGACCCCTTAAAATTGTCTTCTATATAAATTTTTTATAGACGATTTTTTTTCCCCTTAAGCTTACCTGCAGTCTAGGAAGTCTTGTGTCTTATAATACACTTCACTGAGGTGATGGTACGATTCAGGTGACAGCAAGCACAAAAAATGGATCGGAATTTTTAAAGTAAGGGGACAACTTGAGAAACAAGAGAAAACAAGTGAGGACTTGCCAAATAAAGAGCAAATATATAGGGAACTTCTGAGGAATTCAGACTGTGCCTGTGCTGGAAACCAAGGCTGAGAAGTTTAAGAATATATTTACTTAGTGCCTTTGAATAAAATAATATAGAAACCTTACTGGGTTTAAAGGGTAAATTGCTTTTCAGCCTCTAAAAAACTTGTTCTTTTCTGGTTTTCTTTATCCACTGGAGTCTAGCTATTTTCTCCAATGCTAAATCTTTTGAAATGATTTTTTATTCTTCTTACATTTTCTTTAAAAGGAAGATACCAGTGGGAAATTTGTATTCCTTCCGCTGAAAGTCTCATAGCAGATGATTAATATCTGCCGCTTTGATAGGCAGTATGCAACGTCAAAGCCCCAGAAGTCGAGTGTTTTGCTGCTAGGGCTTCTCTCTGCTCTGAAACCCGTGGCTCACACCAGCTGGAAGCCTGCCCGTCACCAGGGCATGCTGGAGATTGCCTAGTGTTTTGGTAAAGAGAAGGGGATTAAACAGATAGGCACAGCGGGGAGATGGCTTGAAAACAGAAAGAACCCAAGATTGTAGACGCAAGATGGAGAGCAGATCCGTTGGAAAATACAGACTGTCTTGGCTGGAGGCAGGGCGGGAGAGAAAAAGAGCACAGGGAATAAAGGGCATCGAGAGGAAGGAGAATCGGAAGCGTGAGAACAGAACTTTCCTCTCCGGGTGTTCGGCGTGAGTGTGCTCAGCACTGCGGTGTGATTTGCCTTCCTTGACAGCCGGGTGCTTATTGGACAAAAAACGCTTGTTATTTTCCACGTATTTGATACCAGCAACTTCAGCTCATATCCTTGCCGTAATGTAGCATTGCATGTTTTGACTGTTGTTTTGACCTACAGAGAATCATGTCCTATTTAAAGGCCAAGAAAAGTTGAATTTGGAGCTATACTTATGCACACTAAGTAAAGCATGGCCTACAGATATGTTCAAACACTGCTGCCTAGAAACTGCAGGTGCAATCTTTTTTTTCCAGCTCCTTAACATGTTAAATCTTACAAGGTCTCCATGAAGTAATGAGGGGCAAGGGGCAAGAGCAAAAGGAATGATGTAACAACTGAGATCAACAGAAACCAAATGTCTATTCACCTATTTGAACTGGACACTTGCCAAGTTAGACTGTGCCTACTTTAATTTGTTTTGTTTTGTTTTGTTTTGCTTAATAAATAAAAGGAAGGAAGGCTGATACGTTGGTGATAACAAAGACTTCCAGCTGCCAGGCTTCTTTCTCTTTCTCCTTCTGACCCTGATAATTACCACCTGGCTCTTTCTCACTGGCATCATGGGCACTTTTAGCAAGACTGGTGACATCAAGGCACCTCTTATATCTCTTATACACAAGACCTATTGCTGCTCAAACCTTTGTATGTGCTGTTCATTAGCAGAGGCACACACAGGAAGCTGGTTTCTCAAAGCATTTTATCTGTTCTCACCTTGAACCCAAGTTTCTAGAGCTGCTGTGTTCTGTGGCTTCCCCTTACACGCAGAGGAGTTAAGTGACGGTATTCTCTGCGTAGCATTTGTTGATATGCTGTAACTTTTTTATAGGTAACCCTTGTATCATGACAGATTGCCTATTTAAGAATTTTTATCAAAGGGAACAGGAGAGGACGTGAAAAGCAGGTTTTATTTAACTAGCTCTTGATCCTATGAAATATCCAGAATCCTCACCCTGACATTAACCGGAGGCTGAGTTAAGGATGGGAGGCCCTTCATGAAAGGACTTAAAGGGAAAAAAGATTCTCCCACAACAGCCTTTGAATAGCTAGCAATACCTTGTTTGTTTTGCTTTCCTTAGGAAGACATAAAGAGCAGTTTGCAGCTTTGCTGTGGCAGTCTGGCCCCCGAGATCAGCCTGCTGCTTTGTGTCACTGGACTCTCTCCAGCAAGATGAAAATGGGGAGTATACTTCTGCTTTTTTGTTGTTGTAGTTTTCTTTTGTTTTTCTGTTTGGATGCAAATGCTAGTGTCTTTTATTAGCTTAATTCTATTGCACGTTTACAGTTCTGGCTCTAGACCTAATTACCACTTCTGGGAAACTACTACCATGCATACTGTATACCATGCTGTTCCAACCCCAGTGGCTCCCATTTCGTTTAAGGTTTCTAAATATTTTAGGTTCTACTCAGTTCAGACCACAATCACACAGCAGCAACCCCTTCTCCCTATCTGCTGAAACTCATACCCCCAAAACTGAAATTCACTGTGAACCAGAAACTCTGCTTGTTGGCCAGGGTTGTTCCCTGAAGTGCTACTGGCTTGTGCATCAAAGGTTTCACTACACAAACTGCTTGATTTAAATGAGCTGAAGAGTGTAAAATGATTGTCTGTGCCATGCTGTAGCAAAAATTTACAGACTGCGAAATTTGTCTAGGGAAGAGCAAACTGCTGTAGAATAATCAGGATTTCCCCAAATGCTTCACAAAGCCTGCCATGGCACCGGAAACAACATTGGTTTAAACATTCACATAAACGGTTAGTTTTGATATCAGGTAAGAAGTTATTTTAGGCATCTTGAAAGGGTACAGGTTCAAGATGGAGTAGGAGGAGAAACACATGTAAATCCCGGAGATTTTGGAGAAGGAAAATGAATAGCTCTGCACGCCTAAAATGCTGCTTCAGTGGTGCCAGAATTATTCACTGACTTGGCAAATAGTTCCTGCTAAAAAAGTTCAGTCACATTGACACCGTTATTTGCAGCCCTCCCAAGGTGCTGTAAGGAGGTGTGATGATTGTGAAGCAAGGCCGTGAACGCCCGCAGAGACTTCCATGTGCCTGGCAGCACATCAGTCCTCACGGCACCCTCTTACCCCAGAGCCCCCAGAGCCCTGTCTGACCTACCTAAGTACTGCTGGGCTACCCTCTTTTGCAGCCCCTTCTCTCCCCAACCCTCCACCAAACTGTCTAAGTATTTGTATATTATGTGATGGCTTCAAATGCAATTCTTACTTCCTACTTTTTTGTTTGAAATAAAGAAGGATTTTAAGGAAAGATGCTTTTAAAGAAGGCGTCTTCAGTAGGCATCCCAATCCTTGAGTAAAAGACTACAAAGGGTGATTCATCTCTGATAATTTTCAAGTGTTTAAATTTAGAGTATCACCTCTAACATCAATTGGCTCTAACCTCAAATGGAGACCTAGTCAGTGCATTCAATGGGACCTGGAGAGTTAATCCCTTTTGCTTATTTTGGACAGTTTCTGGCTGGTTATCTGAGCAGCTCTCTGAGACCTGGTGATGCTCTACTGACTGTAACAGGACCTTAGACCCTTAGGGTTTGATAGGTGAGATGAAATTCAAGCTTTGTCTCCATTAAAATCCACCTTTATTCTCCACCTTCAAACTATGGAACCAGCTGCAGAAATGCAGATTTCTTTTTCCAGTCCATTACTTAAAATATTAGTCATGCAGCTTACAACAAGACTTGTCTTATGACATTTATAATTTATTTCAAAAAAAAGATAATGATATATTTTCTCTCTATTGCTTAGCTTTCAGTGAACCTGGAGAATGTAGTCAAAACATATTTTATCTCTCCATTTTTGAAGCCAAATCAAAGATTTCTGCAAGTTTTTTTCTCTTTTTTTTTTAATTTTTTGTACTGAAGGGTATAGCCATCTGGTATTGCTGTGCAATGTTGACTTTTATGGTGGAGCGGATGAACCCATTTAATGCTGGGAAAAGCAAACAATCATAGGTACTATTAGTGTAGCCTGACTATATTTTTTCCAGTAAAACCCTTATTTTTATTAGCAGTACAGATTTTGGTACTGTAGGCAAGACCTTCATTCATACACCAGTCAAGTCAATCTAAGAAATGATTCTCTGTTGTTCTGCACTCCTCTCACAGTTCATTTTAGGGTTTGTTGCCATTCCTGTGACACACAAAAGAAGAAGAACAGCCAGTGATGCTTTCAATCTATTCCTCCCCAGCATCGGTCATCCTAATGTCCTGGCGACGTTAGGCTCATAGTTGAGTACTCATTAAGAAAACAGAAAATCAACTTGAGATTGTGTTGTTCCAATGTAGATTATAGAGCCTTTGGTTAAGTTTTCTGCAAATGCTAGTCAAGCTTAGTCATTCTGCTTCTTCATCCTGGCCATTTTGTGTATAGCTGCCACACTTCAGGCTGGTGTATGAGCAGCAATGACCCTTTTTATGGGTCTGTTGTTAAAACTCAAACATTATGAGATTCATCAAACTAAGTAACACTGCTAATCCTGTAAGAGTCTCTTCTTACCCAATGAATGATTTATAACAAAAGAGTCGTCTTCTTTATTAAAAGGTTCTCATGCTCTAGAGGCTCTTGTGCTCAAACAGATAAGAGCTGCCACTGTTGCACCAGAAGAAATATGCTTTTCAAGGGAACAAAAGGAGCGGAGAAAAGTGTATCAGTCATTTGCTTTCCATGATTTTCTTTCTTTTTCTTCTCTAGAGATTAGTTCGTGCAAAAATGTGTTCATAGTTTTACCATGAAGATTTTGAATTCAAGAAATACATAATTGCTTTACTGTTTAACTGAATCCATTATTAATTTATGCCATCGTATTAATATTTGTCATGCATTTGTTTTGGGAAAGATTAAGTTTACATAAAATTACAAAACAAAATGGGACACATTTTCAGTGCTGTCTGATGACCTGATCGGCTCAATTCCTGCACGGATTTTATATATCTCTGTATTTTCATGTGTTTTTAGGAATGAAAACTCAGATAATTCTGACTGAAATCTAAATGGAGGATATGCTGTAAAATTCAAATTGTGGGAAAACAGCTGCTGTTTTGTTTGTTTTTGTGAGGAAACACAAAGGTGATAAATAGTTTTATGTGGATGTTCAATAAATGAAACAGGCAAAAATTCTGGGGAAACAGTCATACAGCTTAAGAAAAATAATGTGAAGGTGTTTGAGGACTTTTTTTTCCTCCTCACGTCTATTCATTTTAGAAGACTCTAAAGCACACGTTTTCTCATAAAAATTCTGAACTTCATGAAAGTAAATTTTCCTCAGTTTGTTTTCATGAACGAAGACCCTTAAACTGCTTATGAAGAGAGTCTATCAGTTGCTATCAGCTGCTAACAGTCTATCAGTTGCTGTGCTTACTGACTTCCGATGCTGCAACACGACTAACTACAACCAGCTGCTAAATATGGTCTCAATCCAGCAAAGCACTTTGCCATGTGCTAAACTTTGCCAGGGTGAATACTCCTGTTAAAGTCACTCTGACTTCTCACATATTTAGAGTAAAGCTGGTGCTTTAGTGTCTAGGTGAACTGGGCCCTCCACATGTGTGCATTCCCTCTTACACATACACAGATGCTGCTAATATATCTCTTACGACACCAATGGCAAAGACATGCAGCTAATTCCTCCCCTCAAAAATAAAAGAAAAGAAACAAAACCAAAAAACAGGTCATGGGAGAAGGGCAAATTTTTAGAAATCTAGGATATCTAGAGGATATCTGTGCTGCTCTCTAGGAAAAAAAAGTATCGGTGAAGTCATTTATTTATGATCTTTTAAGTATGCAATCATAACATGGGCTCACAAAACAGAGTCTTTATGATGATGGATGGGTTCATCAGCACTCTTCCACGTTGTGCTGTGCATTTATATATGGATTTGTGCTGGCTATTATCATGTAATGAAATCTATGCAGTAAATAATAATTGCAATAGGATACGTTAGGTACCATCCAGAAACGCTTCCCACACGTAATTACAGAGGCTGTCATGCTGCAGGATGACGCTTGCTCTGGGATGCCTGTAGGTGCGTGCAGGCCTAGAAGGAATCCGCATCCGAGGGCTTCGTCAATAGTCACCCTGCGTCTTGCTAGGTGTCACAGCATCACGGAGGGAGCTCCAGTTTGAGCAATGCTTGGTCTTTTTGAGCTGTGAAACCCCATGAAAACTGTCAGGAGAGCACGGGCTCCTTGCAGCCGGGGACGGGGAGAGGAGCCGCTTCCCCGCGCGCACTTGAGCGCTGATTAGGGAGCGCGGTGCGCGCGGGGGAGGAAGACAGCTGGCTCATCCTCATTCCGGCGCCGCTATCTTCCCCTCTGTTGAGACTGCTATGAGAGTGTTTTATTCATTTCTCATTACGCTCTATCATACCTGTCAAGTGGCTGTCACAGAAATCCGCGAGACATTTTCTAGTGGCGTCCTCCCTCTCTGGAGATTCCAGCTGGAGGGCAGGAAGAGGAAGGCCTGGAAAGCAGGAGTCCTTGCAGGACTTAGAGTGGAATTAAGGCATGAGAAAGGAGAAGACTTTCCCAGGAAAAGATTAGTAACTGGAGAGAACAAGTGAGGGAACACACAAGTGGACTCAGGGAAACGAGGGGAACAACCACCCAACACTGCTCCCTCATGCTTTATTTACCTTTGATTCCCCTCCTATTCACTTGGTACTGCTCAAACTTTGAAGGGAACTGCCTTGGCCTTTCACAAGCTTCACAAAAATCACAGTTAAGTAAGTGGAGCATAGAGATACAGGAACAAAACAAGTGCCCTTAGGTAGGAAAGACCCTGATCTAATTTACAAAATATTGTTTTTGTAGGACATCACTGTTCAGAAGGAGTCTATCCAGGGCTCACATTGATTCTGTGGTTACTTTGCATCAGGACACACACGTCAGGTTTTATGTATTTTACTTCTACATAAAGAGATAAGAAAGGGAGTTTGGACATCATTCGAACGTAATTCCAAAATGGGCATCTCTGGAGCAGCAATTGTTTTCTGTGTCTGACAGTGCCGTTGGGAAGCACTTGCTGCACAAAAGGAAAGTGTGAGGAGCTCTATTCTGGCTGAGCTCACGGCGTCATCATTACGTGCAGTGATGTTTACACGCAGGAGCAAAGTACCAAAGAGCACAGAAACACACGTGGAGAGCTGCTCCTCAGACTCTGCACTCATCACACTCTGTGAAAGACGGAGATTAAGGGAGTCATCAGAACAGGCAGCCTTGCATCTGTCTCCCATACTATTTACAGTTTGAAGTATTCCACTAGCGTTTTTTTTTCCCTTTTCTTTTTTCTTTCTGTAAAACTAACATCAGTGTTTACCTATAAACAGACACAGAAGTCACTGCTGGCTATACTCTGCTTTGTATACAATGCTATTATATAGAGAGCTCCAGCAGCACGTCTGTCTGCCTAGATGTGTGTGTTCTCCTACTCCAGCTGCCAACAACCTAAATTATTCAGCAAGCCCTGATCATGCCAAGTTTTTAGTCAACAATGGAGATCCTGCCAAAGAGCTAATAATGTTTAAAAAAAAAAGCAATGTTTGCGACAATTAACAGAGCCTGCAGCCTGCAAAGAGAGTTGGACTCATTTGTAAAGGAAAATTTAAATGATATGCTTCATTATAAATGGTCCCATGCAACACATTGCTAATCAACCAGAGCAGCTTCTTTTTTCCTCCTCCCTTCCTATCAGATAAACCAAACAGCAGCACGAGCCAAAGTTCTTGGCCACTGCTTGCTGCAGCTATAAATGTGGTGTGGTTATCTATCAGTATCATAATCGGCTCAGATCAAACTGAATAATTAGCACTAAAGTGGATGAATAGAGCCCCAGCCTCTTATCCTGTCTATTAATAATAAGTATAACTTCACAGCCAAATCAAGAGGTATGTTATTGTACCCCTGAGAGCTTGTTTGGGTAAAACCCCATGTGACCTCCCCAGCACAAGCCGTGCAGATGGGACAGCGTGTGCCTGTAATGATGAGCTGACAGCTGCCAACCTCCCCCCCAGCTCGGCAGCTCCAAGTGGGAGCGAGAGAGAAGATAAACAAGCCAAGCACAAACACGAGAGCCATTTGTAGGGACTCCTTCCTCCCCGCATCTTCCTCACCCACACCACCTCAATTAATAATAGCAGGTCTTCGTACAACAGATCTCTGCAAACTGATAGCTAAGATATGGTATTTCTGGCCCAGGTTCACTATGAAATTTGAGTCATGTTTAACGGCAGCACTACGATGACTACAAATTGCTGAAGTCTTAGCAATAATACTCAGGCATGCTCTTCTCATTTAAACCCTGGTACATACCTACTAATTATTGTGCAGTGTCCAATGCAATAATTATCGTTACACTTTGGACTGCATTACAATATTAGCCTCATTTTGGGATCTCAAAAAGTTTTAAGCCACTTTTAACTAATTAGAATCAATTCAATTTTGCTTATTTTAGTAATTGGAAAAGTTAACTCATAGGAAGAGTTTCAAGTTTGCAGGAGAAGTGATTTTCCTCACTGCTTGGGAAATGCTTCCCACCGCTCACCTGCAGTTCTCTGCTCTCACTCCCATTGTTTCTGCTGGTGAAGCTGCCTGTGAAGCCCAGCAGAATTTTTAGTTTCATCCCCCCCAAGCTGGGCTTTTATTTACCTTAGATGACAGCACATTTCTGAAATAGTCCATATCCGCATCATTTGTTTATGTGTTGGGATCAACCTAAACCAGGCAAATTCTGATCAGATTTACTTTGGTTCTTTCCAAAGTGTCAGGCCAGGGTTTTCCTTGTGATATTTTCCTATGAGATTTAATTTATGAAAAGAGATTTGGGTTGCATTGTTACTAGAAGTCGCTGAGATGGGAAAATGGAAAAGGATTACCTTGTTTTCCCCTGACAAAAAGAAAAAAAGAAAAAAGAATAAAAAGCTGGTAGTGGGCCTAATATTGCTGTCTGCTGGAAGAAGGGAAGACAACTTCTTACCTTTTATTAGAAGCAGATGAATGTTGCCTGTTCCTGGGACCTGGAACAGAACAAGAGAAGTCTGGATTCACATGAAAGAATTAGTGTTAGTCTGCTACTGTGTATAATGGAATTAAACCTGCTTAGCTGATTTTTTTTTCTTTTCCTTTTTTTTTTTTTTTCCTTAATTTTGGCATTACATCTATAATAATGCAGTTTATGTTTACAAATATTTTAGCATTTGAAAAAGACAAACGCCATGCTCAGTGTAAGGGAAGCTGACATCTGCTCTTAGCCATGGCAATCTATTGTACCTTTCCCCCCAAAACATGGACAGTCGCCTGCCCGCTGCCAAACAAGCCCGACCGGGCAGGGCTGGGGCCGTGATTCCCAAAGCCAGCACTTTTAGGCTGCTCTAAGGTCACATTTGCACAATAACCTGAGTATGTTTCGTGGCATATGGCAGGAAGAGTTATGAAATACAAGTCTTTAGGAAACTGTTTGGGTTTGACCCTGGCATGGTTGAGCCATAAACCATTGGAAAACCTGCACCGACTTTAGAGGAAGCCAAGCCAAGCCAAATTTCTAATTAGAAAAAAATGCTAACGCATATTTTTATTTCAAAATGGCTTTTCTACAAAATGCCATGTCTACCTATATGTAGGGAAACAGCGTAATCAATTTTAGCTATTGGAACCAACAGCTTCCCAAGGATGGATTGACAGAAGTGGGGGAGAACTAAATAAACAGCTTCAAAATCAGATGTTGGAAGTATTTTTCAAGTGTGTGAGAGGCACCTGTCACTATTGACGGTGTCTTACCCTAGATACTGCTTTGTTAGGAAAAGCTGGGAAGACCAAAGTGTGAAGGCAGAGCTTGCAACAGAAGGCTAAATCCTGAACCCTGGTGCTCCACCTCTCCAGGATGACAGTCAGATTAAGCCGAAATGATTCCTCTCTCGGCTTTGTTGTTTTCTGCACCCCTTCTTTTGTGCTTTTATAATCCACAATGAAGTGCTTAATAATGGAAATCAAGTCCGAATTTTCATGCACACCTTCCAGCTTTGTCCAAATCTCATTCATTGTGTTCAGACTGAGAGCAGGTCTGCTATTTCACTTAATTCAGTCAATCAGAGCTCCAAAGATTTGAACCTTGAATGGATCTGGCTAATGACCTGAGGCTCGAGCCAGTAAATCTCTCCACCTCTCATCATCTTTAAGACGACAGGCTGAGATTCACTGTTTCTGCCATTTTTGTCCTCCTTACCGTTCAGCTGATTTCTTTCTGCACATCCATCTGGCATTATTGTGCTTAGTTAGCAAAATTCAGGACAAATAAAAAAGGAAGATAATTTCTTCCAATTCTAAAGTAGCTGTTAAGCTACATCTGCCCATTCAATTCACCACCAGCAAAGACTCCAGCTCTGCCAGACATGCAGCTGTAGTTGCAGCCGTGATTCAAGTCTGGAAACTCATTCCCAGACTCACTAAAAACCTGCTGGAGAGACGTGCAGTGAGTAATATTTTTGTTTTGTGTATATACGGATTTAATACAGACAGAAATTTGGCAAAATACCCTGCTCCACATTTCCAGCCTTCTATCCCTGTAGACTAAGTGTTACAATATACAGACATATATGCTTACAGACACATATATGTATACATACTCAGCTATACCAAACTACACACATGCAATCCCTCCTAATCATTTGGACAGTTGCTAACATCAGTTCCCTGTTAAAAAACAAGAGAAGGGAAAATAATCAATTTTTTATAGTATATTACCTACAAGTGCATACATGAGTTTGGTAACTGTGCTTTTGTTGCACATAGACTGTAAAATATTTATAGAGACAATATGATTTGGGTCAAGGCATTAAATAAAGTAAAAGTTGCTTTATTCAATATGTGATGAACACCATCCATATTAAAAACCAGGGGGAAAAGTGTTCAAATGAAAAAATATGCTTAAAACAAATTCAATCTGTTCAATGTTCATAAATGTTTTAAGAAATGCAGACAAACAAGTGTTGAAATCCATATTTACTGTACACAACTGAAAAACTAATAGTATTTATTTAATCCAGAGGGAGAAGTGACTAAAAAATTAGAATTTGATGATCAAGAAAAAAAATATTTGTCCTTGGAAATTACCATAGTATTTATTGTCAGGCAATCTACAATAAGGTTATAGCTCTTCTGCTTGTAAATTAATAAAGCAGTTAGGTCAACATCGATCTAAAAAGAAAATATTTCCTCCAATTGTGAGATTATTTGTAAAGCATTGATGCTAAGACATTTCTACATTAAAATAAGTGGAGAATGCAAAGTGAATCTTCTTGGCTATGAGGCCTCTGTTTCATAAATAATAAAGATTACAGAAAGATGTAATCCTATAAAAAATTATGAACAGGCTTGCCTTCAAGAATGTATGGAGCCTCAATAGCACTTCGAGCTGAGAGACTGTAAAAGAATAG
Organism: Eudromia elegans; assembly: GCA_003342815.1. Taxonomy (NCBI): domain Eukaryota; kingdom Metazoa; phylum Chordata; class Aves; order Tinamiformes; family Tinamidae; genus Eudromia; species Eudromia elegans. The sequence continues at coordinate 5,799,096 of PTEX01000003.1, read as the reverse complement.
CAACTTAAACAGTCAAGTGTATGAGACACTGCTGACCCACTCAGACCTTGCCCACATGTGAAATATAATTCACAAAGATATACAGGCTGTGAAATTCTTCTTAATTCAGGTAGAAATGAGGCATTACTTGACTCTGTTACCTAACACGCATGGGAAATAATCAACAACCCTTCACCCTCTCTGTGGCTTCCTTCCCACTGTTTTTGCCTCTCATCACATACACCTTAATGTTCTGCTTTCTCCTCTTTTTGGCTCCGTGCACCAGCTTGTCAGCTTCTCTTTGCACCGTGCTAGATCCTGCTCATTTCTTATTTCCCTTTTCAAAACCCAACAACTTCACAATGCTTAAAAAGGCAGCCGGATAGTCACCACCCAGGGCTCACGCTGAGAAGTGAGTTACCACAGCTGGAAAGTGCTCGGAATGGTTCACCCAGCTGCTGGGTCACTGTAATGACCATTTACACCTTCTGAGCCTGATGTCATTCTGTGGTAAAATGCAGGAGCACGGACCTCTTTTGGTAACACTGAGCTGCCAAGCTTTACCTCACATTTCCATGAGCTAGCCACAGAGACCTGGCCAGGGGTCATGGCTTAGCTAACAGGTCATTATTAATTAAGATGCAGTAACTTGAGATTTCAGAGAGCACTTAGATGTAGTTTTATTTCCTTTAATCTTTTAAAAATTAAAATAAAAAAAATAGTGTCTTTGGTGATTTCAAGAAGGTTCTAACATTAATTAGAATTTTGATAGCTAATTGTGACTCAGGCAATTTTAATCCAGTTTCTGTTCATTCATACTTATTTGTTCAGGATATTTTTCATTTGCTGTGCTGCCGTGTTTTTATCTTCTTAATATATGTTCCACAGAAGTATTTATATAAAATAAAAAGGCAACTGAACTCTCATAGAGATCTATGAAATAAATTGATATAGATTTCAGAAGGAAATAAAGTATGAGAGAGAATTATGGATCTTGTTTAAGACTCAGTTCAATGACAGAAAGTCTAATGCCACTTGACTTTGCAATATCTGCCCAAGAGTCACTGCTAGAGATAATATTTAGGAAAGTTCCGTTTTTTCCTGTATTGCAGGAAAAATCACTTTAGTAGCATTTAATCCAGGATAAAAGACCCAGGAATTTTAAAGGTCCTAGTAAACCCCTTTCAAGGTACCTACATAGAGACAATCTGCATTTAAAAGGTAGTTAATGCCCTCAAGAACCATCAGCACAATGTCATAAAATCAGAAAAGCCATATTTAGCCATTTTAAGAATGCATTATGTATTTCTCCATTTCATTTATTTCTAGATTTTCCTGGACTAACTTTTTGAAAATTGTTTCCTACTATCCTCAGAATCAATCATCTCTCCCTGCTTGATTCCCTGATATCGCAAAATGTAACTGTATTGTCACGTTTACTTCTACAAAAGTTGTGATATTATGAAACAGTAAATATGTGAAATATCTATAATGAAAAAAACTGTCTGCACTTTAATTCATAAATTGTATAAGTTTATACTCTATGTGGCAACATAACCCAAATCTATAGTAATAGGTAAAATCCTCTCAAAAGGCAGCTGTTTGTACAACAATATCTTTAGTAACTAACAACAGAGAAGGAATCATGTAGAAAGCAAAAACGCCTAGTTAGATGTGTCTCTGCTTTGTTCTGGAGGTTTAGGTAGCTACCAAAGCTCAGTGCAGACAGCAGTGGAAAGATACTTTCTAGGCAAAGTGAAAAATGTTGGTCTTTTCCCTTTCTTGGCACAGAACATCAAAGTTATGTACAGTTTCCCACCTCAGTGTAACAGACAAACTCTGAAGACACTTATTTGGATTACAACAGGAACATGGTCTTCTGTGTTCTTATATTCTTGCACTTCTGACAGTCACAGACCTGGCATCAGACTGCCCTGTTTTGTATGTTTAGATCAGAATCCGTAGGAAAGCAGTAGTGTGGATCAGTCAGGTAACTCTGCTCCTCAGCCTGAAACAAACCCCAAATCAAACCTGCAAGCCACCCTGCTCTTTGCATGGTTGAAGTCTGCAGAAGGATTGATAGGCTGCTTCTTCACTAGCTCAGGCATCTCCAGCGTCAGAAACACAGCTTGTTTAGATACTGCATTCGTGGTTCTGGTGGGGCTACCAAGCATCTAGTGTGGGTCAGATGGCTGGGACAAGTCGACAAAAAAAGCAAAATAGCTTTCATCCATATTGCAAACAATGGTTTTGTACTTTACAGCTTGTGATACTGGTGACTCTTTCTTACCTGTCTTGTCAGAAACTGTGCCAGTTTAGCTTTCTCTCTCATGAGGGACGTCTGACTTTCCATCAGTTTGTGTGACTGGAGAGCACTGCCCCAGAAAGGTTAACATGTAAGTAGGCACTCAGCAGTGTCCTGCAAATCCATGTCCAGGGAGGGGGTTCCATGTCCAGCAATGGCTTGCATCTTGTCTCTGATAATTGCTCCTATTTTTGAATCCTCACTGGGTTTCATACAGGTGCTGGGGATACATTTACTTGCACTATGTTTATTAGTCCAAGCATTGTTACCAGCCCCTTAGTAAAGCTGGTAGTGCTGTCTGTCAGCTCTGGAGCCCGGGATGATTAACGGCTTCCTGCAGCTAAGCGCTGGAGGGACAGCGGCTGCTCTAATTGGAGCTCCCTGTCAGCTCAAGCAAGTGTCTCCTGCCCACCACGCTGCAAGAGCGTCACCCCGAACTCACTGCTCCTCCGAGCGCTCCTGTCATCGCTATTGATTCAGAGCCACGTGTGAGCCTCACGGCAGCCCTGTCTCTAAGGTATATCTACGGTATAGCACTAGGCTTGCAACAAACCCCCCACCACATCACCACTGCTGCAGACAGCCAGGTAGTTTCTTTCTTTTTCTCAGGGATATAGATTTTTTTTTTTTGCAGTCTTTCTAAATAATCTGGTAAATATATACCTTTTAAAAACTACATTGTCCACTTTTTTCTTTTTTTTTTTTTTTTTATTGTCCTTAAGTTACAAGAGTGTCTCACTGAGATTTCCAGCCCCTGCATGACGAGTACAAGGTGATTAAACACCTCAGTTATGACATTCAGGAGCCCAGCTCAGCCCATATCTCAGACTTACCACGAAGTGATTTTGGCTGTGCCACCAGTGCAATCAAGAAAATAAAACCAGAATAAAGCTGACCCCAAAGAGGATTTTCTTCTCAGTCCACTTTGTACTTTTGCCTGTGCAAAGAAAAATCGGAAAGGCAGGAGCATACAGCAAAGCTTGTTAATGCATATGCAAGGTACAGGCAAGGTGTAAGCAAAACCTTTAACTATTGTTTAACTGCATAACTGATTGAAGAATTTATCATCACCATTATATTGCTTTCATTATGTTTATTTATTTACTTTGTTGATTTCCCCTATAATTCTATAACTGTGATGTATATTTACATTACATTTAAATTTAAAATATTTTTCTAAAATAAAACTATACTACTTATATAAAGATATATAAAAATGTCACTACATTCATGTGTAACAACAAAGCTGTATGAACTAGGTGCACTGGGATTATAATACTGTATAGACTACTTCAAAGAAAACACATAGGCTTTCCACTGCACAAAGTTGAGCCAAATACTTCAACCACTTATTTCAAAAGACTGAAATAGTCTGTCCCCTGAGAACATTAGATACCTCTTTCACCTTACGTGGTAAATCTTGTTTTATATTCTGTAGATGCCAGTCTTCTGTCTACGACTGCTTACTGATATTCAGCCCTGCGGGTAGACTCCTTTGGTTGTTTCTTTCTTTTTTTCCTTCTGCACTGAGGTATGGGAATGATATTCTAAAGTTCAGAAGTGCTGCTGTAACCTTGGCCACATACACACTGGATTTAACTGTTTCAGTCCTGCTTTCCTACAGGAAGCATAGGCAGACCTATGGTAAGTATTTTTACCCAAGTAACAGATAGTCATTTACTTAAACAGTTAATGAATTTACAAGAATTAGCCGGAGGAAGACAGAGATTGTAAAGCCTGTGAGAGAACCCGTAAAGAAAGGATTAACTACTTTTTGTTAATAAGCAAAAACAATGCCGGACGGTAAAGGCATGTTGTTTCAGTAAACTCAGCCTACAGGTGCACAGAAAAAAATGAGTTTTGTCCCATTCCCAAATCTGCTACAAATGAACGATAAATATCTATTAAAATACTGGTGTTTAAAAAAGACAATGTTGTGATCTACTACTAGAAATTTGCTACCATTAGACCTAACAATAGATTATCAGTGCAATAAGATTTTATAATAGATATATTACTTCACAACCGAGCTAAAATGAATCCAGACCTGATCATGTGGATTAGCTGAAAACCAAGTCAGAGCAGACACAGTGCAAGTTCCATACCTGGTGTACTGACAAGCTGTCCCGTTAAAGCTTCTGAGAGCATGTGCCTTAAAATCTGGGGGCTGAAATGTCAACCAACTCCATGACTCTTACACCATTGCAGGGGTACTTGACCACCTCAGCATCCTCAGCTGGGGAATGAAGGCATCACAGGAAACACAGGTTAGGTAGGAATATAGGAATATAGGAATAGCTAGCAAGGCACACACCAGCAAACATGTCCTCTGTCCCTGTGCCTCTATCCCCCTCTGTCTCAGAGAACTCCTGAAATGACCAAGAGAAGGTCCAGAGGCAGCCAGACAGGAAGTCTCTGCACAGCAGACCTTGTGCCTTCCTAACTGCAGACTAAACAAGCCTGACATGCAGTTTCAGGGTGTGAGTGACACAGTCAAGAAAACAAAGTGAAGCAAAAAAGCAGGGTCTTTGCCCTGAGCACTGAGGTCTGTTGGAGGGGGGAAGATTATCACCTTGCACTTGGTGCCAAAGATACCAGCATCTCTCTTATCTTTAAAATATTGTATGGGCAATTCTCCTCTCTGGCCAAAAACTCTGCCTGGCGGTTAATTTCAGAGATATCAACTGGAAAGGGGATTTGCCAGCTCTGCGTGGCCCACCCCAGATCCAGCAGCTGTACCCGTGCACCGGCAGCGGGAAGGCATCTGTGAGGCACAGCACAAAGCCCGTCCCCGAGCTAACGAAGAGACAAGGGCGCTCGTGCGGCCCAGCTCCGGGAAGGGGTTCGGAAACACTTCCTTCCTTTTTTTCTTTTTTTAAAGACATGATGCAGATCTAACTCCTATCTCTCCACAAACACGGTCTTGGTTTAATACGCTTTTTCACGGTATGGCTTCTCTTCCCTGCGGTTTTTCACACCGGTCCTGGAGAATGAGTATGAGATGTGGAGCACAATGTCACCACTGAGACTAATTCGAATTCTGAGTATGGACGGTGCCACTTCATACACTGTGCAGATTTTACTTGAAAGAGTGATGAAGTGCTCGTTTCTAGTGCTTGGGAAGGCGGTTAATGGAATCATTCAAGGTAATTATAAAATTTCTCCAGAAACTTTGGCTCAAGTCACATTTCCACCAAAATTTTGAATGATCAAAATTCTGTCCTGTGAAGGAGGATGAGATCTGGATCCAGATTTTTTTCCTTTTGATTTTTCATAAAGACAAAATTCATTTGCAAAAACAAAATCCAGATTTTATATATATGTTTAAATAACTTCATCATTTCATCTTTTGTTCATAGATATTTGGATCAGGGTCAATTCTAATTAAAACATGCATTCATTCCTGGAGTAATAATTCATGCAAAGCATTTTATATTTGTGGATCTTTCAAAAAAATCAATGTCTTCAAGAAGAGTAAAGTAGATCTCACTTACGAGATGGCCTGTGGCTCCACCCCTGTAAGCAGATATTGAAGAAGAAAGCTATTTACAATCACATAGCAGTGAAAAAAAAAGGTTGCCTGATTCTATCAAACAGATTTTGTGGAAAATGGCAATGTATTTGTTAGCTGCATGGAGGAAGTAAATCAATAAACTATATTCCAAACTGCACCTGAGACACACAGAGTTGCTGTCTCTCTCTCAGCTGATATTCTTGTTGGTACAGTAAAAGGTTGACGTGATTAATAAAAATGAAGTCATCTTTGCTGGGTTAAAACAAAATCAAATAGATTTTACAAGAAAATAAAATCCATTGTTAAACTTTCTCTCTGAAGCCTCTAAAAAGAAGAACCTTGCATATCATAATATTTTGCCTTTTTTTTTAGTGAATTAACTAAAAGCGAATGTAAATAGAGGTAGAGTTCCACCTACAAGGAAGTTTTACCTTTATATCTGCTTTTCAGTGAAACCTGGTCTGCAAAACAGTTATTCATGCTGTTTTAAAATTCACAGTCTAAACCATGAGGACAGACACAAATGCTTCCACCCTCCAAATACCTCAATGAACTTCCTTTCTCTCTGAAATCAGATGCAGTTTGTATCCTGATCAGTCGTTCCAACACCAAGGAGAGTTTACTTTCTTTAATAAATGAAATTATGTGATCTTATACATGGCTGACAAGTGTGTAGTAGATGTATCTGAAGATTTCTGAAGTAGAAACCTGCCTTGAACAGAAAAGAAAAAAAATGGGAAATAAGACCTCCAAATATTTTGGCATTATAGACAGATAGATTACTCTGCTAATATGAATAACTGTTCATACTTTAAATTATGGGACTGGCTAAAATCAGTATCCTGATACAAATACATTTCTTACAATGCAGAAGGATCTCAGAGTCCTTCATTAAACTTTCCAGTCTGTGAAAGGGGCACACCTGTGGGCTTTTTACACGGTTCCTGAGGAACAGGGTTATGCTGTTCCATGCAAATAAGAAAAGTCTGTGTTTAAGAGTCAGCACCATCTATATCTATCTAAATAAGCAGATAAACAGGATGCAGAGAATAAAAGAAAAAGGAGATTTGCAGACCTGACAGAAATTTCTGCTCACTATGTAGACATTACCAGTTTCAAGTGATTTTCTGGTAGGTTTTGCAGGAAAGAGAAACAGTAGCTAGCATGAAGGAGAGATCTGAAGATGGAAAGAGAGAAAGAGAGAAAGAGAGAAAGAGAGAAAGAGAGAAAGAGAGAAAGAAAGGTACCTGCCTACTGGAGGTTTTCCCCTTGGCCTCTTTTTAACTTCTGCCTCAATCTGGTATGACTCAATATTTCTGGAGTCACTGTTCCAAGTGACTTGCCTTACTTCAATTTAATGTAACTGTGCCTCCTTGCTGCTATGAGAGTTAAACAATTCCCTAAGCTTCTGCCAAATTAACCACAGCGAGAAAGATGCCTTTCCGACCCTGAAAAGAGGGAATTGGAGCCCCACAATCTAAGACTGTTCCTAGTTGTGGAAAGAGAGAGAGAAAGGGACAGGTATGGAGAGAAAAAAGCACTTCTGGAAAATGGGACAAAAATTTAAATTAATGGGGAGTGGGTAATGAGCAAGAGGACAAGAAGGTCTCACCCTGTAGAGAGTGGTAAGCAGAGCACTCCTGCAAAAGTTATCTCCCATGGTAGAAAATGGAGGTGGTTTAATAATATTAACTTAGCATCCAAGAGGAAAAGAGCAATAGTCTGCCTTGCAAAACGTGTCGAAGAAAGGTGCCTAAAGAGCAGCACCATAGCAATTATTCAGGCTGAACCTTAATTTTGAATTGATCTCATGTGAAATGTCCCAGTAACTTTTAAGAGAGAGATGTTTTGATTAATGCGGATTCAACTGTAAGTTTTTTAAGTAGAAAACCTTCTTTGAATGTTCTATTTTATGTAAAAAAAAAATCATTTAGGAAAATAATTCCAGGCAGCTGTGATATATATTTTGTTGTTGTTTTATTTATATTTTATTATGTTAGTAAATAACCAAGCCTTGGAAGATTTGTTGTTTTAGTAACTAAATTTTAGCAGTGAAAATTAGAAAGTGAAGACGAATACCTGTTCTGTACGTTGAATTTTATATCCACTGTATGTGAAGATAATATACTCCCAGAATTTCCTCTCTCCTCTTGTCTCATTTTTTGATGAGCTTCTGAAAATACTTTTATCTGTGGCCCTATCTTTATGACATTCTTCTGAAGAATGAGTGCTGTAGCAAATGGATTGATCTTCATAGCAAAGTTAGAGGTTAGGAAAACAGAGAAGAAACTTAGTCGACCCTTCTCTTTGCCTCAAGGAGCCGTTTTACAGACCATCGCAAACTCACTCGTAATCTGTAAATCACAGATGTCCATCATTTTTACTGGGTAGTGTCTGTACCAGTAAGGGAGATAGGGAGCTCAAGTGTTTGGTTGCTGAATTCTCCGTATAATCCCAGAATTATAACAGCAGTTAGAGGAGCTCCGTGGGGTAAAACATTCACACAGCTACTTACCCAGGAGACCTTATTAAGCCTAATAGTTCAGAAATGCTATGAGCATCATATAGAAATTAGAACCAGGCATTATGCACAGACAAACAGACATTTCTCTATTCTCTCCACTTCTCCTAGTGAACTGCATGGGAGATGGGAGCATTCTTTATTCTCCCTACAGTCAGCACTGTAGGGAGAAAGAAAGAAAAAGAAAAAGAAGCACTCATTTAAAGCCTACCCCAAGGGAAAGTTCTTGGCCCTGGTGAGTTTAAAGGAGATTTCTATAAAACCTTTGCTTAGCCCTCGTCTTACTTGACACACTCCACTCCTTGAGGGATTCAAGTGGATTCGTTTCTGCTGCTCTTGGTGCATATACTTAACTGTATAGATTATACAAATGGTATCTCCTGTAAACTGATGTTACTCATCTGTGAATATAAAAAAAACTCTTAAAAAAGATAACTCAGTCAATAACACAGCTGTGAATTGATAGGAAGTGGTGATCTCAACCAAACGCATTTCCAGTCAGTACGATGCCTTGCCAGGTTCACCCCAGTCTGCAGTGGCTCAAATTCATTGTTTCCAGAAACAACATCCAGTAGGAACACTGCATCCCCAGCGCTGAGATAAGGCAGACATATTACCTGCTACTTACCCGGTGGGGTAGTGGGGTATGACACATCAGCTGTAGGCAGCGATGCAATGGTGCAGGAGGATCAGTGGCACACAGAAACATTCAGGTTCTTGGGGCATCAACTGAGGACTTTGGTAAATTCAAAACCTCAGGGGAATCTTAGATCTTTTATTTTGGGCATGGCAGCATGCACGTGATACTTAATGATATTCATATCCTAGGGTCTATTTTCCTAAGAATGATTTTACATTGTAATCATTTTAATTTTATAGACTCACTAGAAAAGTGATATCCCATTTTATGGCTTCTATTTGTCTTTTCAGTCATACGTTTTGCAGATTAAAATAAGAATGGGTGACTGATATTTGTGCAGGCAGTGAGTGTTACAAGATCCTTGTTTTATACAAACAGATTAGTGACAAATCTTAAAAGCCCAGCTAACTCCACTAACACTTTTAGTTCTCCTTTTAATAGCTTAAAATAAATACTGCTGGAAAATGACAAACTTAAATGTGCTTCTCTGTACAATCATCTGAGTGTTTCATATTTCAGAGATCTTAGGAAAAACTACTAATGAGGACCCATAAAACTACATTTATAAAGCAAGTAAAACACATAAGTGGGTTCTTCCTGGGACAAAGTTGTTGCAGCTTTGGCATGTGGAAAGTGAGATTTTAATAAGTGTTGTTTAGAGTGACGATCCTATTAACAAGTCCATAGCTTTATAACAAGTAAGTTGCATGCCACCAAAAGCCATGCTTCACAAAATCAGACAGTTCCTACTTGTTTGC
>PTEX01000003.1:5768131-5789118 GCA_003342815.1 Eudromia elegans | reverse complement strand
TTTATTACTACAATATCTGTATAAATTAGGATATTTTGGATTACTGTTTAGATGGAAAGTTCTCAGGATGTTCCAAAGTGCATCTTCTCTCTTACTAAAAAATAATAAAGTGCGCTAGCATTGTGCTTCAACAGATGTTGATGTAGAATGTAATATTTTGCTGATAAAGTGGGATTTTTTTAGAAGAAAATTATTAACTGAAGATGCTATGGAGCATTACAAATGACTCTAAATATCCAAACTCAAGTTCTGGCCAAATTCCAATTTGGATAATGTATTTGCTTCTTAGTTAAAGTTAACCTATCTTTATAATTAGATATACTGGAATACTCTAGTTGAATAAATTTTAGGTCAGTGGAATTATATTAATTTATACCAATGAGGATCCGGTTCGGTCTTTTTCTTCACATCTCACCCTAAGATCTCTCTAGGGAGGCTATTAATAGGTTAGCAATACCATGAGGGAAGGGAAATGGGGAAAGGGGAAATTGGATAAGTCTTCAAAAATAAATTTAATCCAATCAGTACTACAAAGAGGAATAAAATTCTGGCCACGTGGCTACAGCACAGTGTCACCATAGAACAAAATTCTTCATTTTCCTTAGCACGTTCTGTATTCAGTGTTTCCGTTTGTGCCGAGCAGTTGGTATGGTAAGCTCAGCGCACTTCATCTGGATATCAGCGCTTTCCCTCTGCTTCCCTGTGTTCTCCTGCCTATTTTCTGGCTGGCTTCACCTCCTGCATCCTGTCTTGGAGTCAGGGCTCTTTGGGGCAGGAACCTCATTTTGTTCTACACTTGTGTTGCATTGGGCATCACCTCAAGGAGACCTGTGGCACGGTCTGCAGGTGTGCGGGGCAGCCTCCTGCTCTGCTGGGCCTGGACTCCTGCCCCACTGTGCCTGGGGCCAGGATGGGAGCAAGGAGCGAAGCATGAGTGCATCTACCCCCCTCTCGCACTGCTGTGGCTCATACTATACATGCACATGACACAAGCACATACACACAAATTAAAACTGAATTTCCTCATTTTTTGACCTGACATTTAGAAACAAGGGGACGTAATTTCCATCATCCACTGTTTGATTAGCAATAGGTCTCCAACCTGCCAACAAGCCTCATGCTAGCTGTCTCCCAAGTCTGTGATGGCTCATGAATAAGCACAGTGGGTGCTACCAACTTGACTCCCAGCTGCTCCCAAATATAAGTAAACCTTGCTCAGGAGCATGTGTCAATGGAGTTCATGCACGCTACTGGAAAATGTTCATTGTTCCAGGCTGTCGATGACAGTCTCAGGATAAATAAAGCACAACATTGTTTCTAATTACAGAAAATTTAATAGATTCCCATTTCGTGTCCCATGTCAGCATAACATTTACGAGTAGTGTTAATTTATTTTAAGTACGTTTACTACATGATGAGTTTTCAGCCAAATGTAGTCTAGGCATTGTTTGAGTTTCATTTACATTTATTTTATATTTGCTGTATTTCATGGTATCAGGGTATAAATCTGTACATGTGTGCTGGCAAATACTATTATTACTTTTTAGAGAGAGACTTTTTACAGGAACGTATTTAAAAAAGAAGCTATGGTATCATGTCTTTTACCAAAGCCATGAATACTCTAATAATGCTTTCGGGATAACTTCTTTGTTTGTGCTAGATACCATTTTTATGTATTATGATTTAGCAGTGGGCATGATGTTAATGACTGTACACTTTCCATTCAGCAAGCAGTGCTGTTGGATCCAGCCTGATTTATAAAACAACAACACAACAACACTAGTTAGGGCATTGTATTCTACTTGCCAGATGGTTAACTCCCATGGGTTAATGAGTATACCCAAATTCTAGATGATTTAAGATGTCCTGCGGATATTTCCTTAGGTACGAGGATTGCTGGCTGTTAATTTACATGTGTACTGTATTTTTTCCTCTCTCTATTGGTCTCCTGAGAATTCTGAATTTCTTTTTGCCCATAAAATGCTAATAAGCCATATTTAACACCCCCCTTTTTGCTGCTCTGACCATCAAAACATTGTTTTCAGATTTCAAACACTTCATCTATTAGATTGAGTTAGTTCCACACAAAGGGCCAAGAACCGAAAATTTATATTTGTGTATACATGCATGCATACATGAACTCACACAGACACACGCACACTTCCCTTTTCAGGGGGTGTGTGCTATTTTCATCTATTTTCATTGCACCTATTTTTGCAGCCATTTCTCAAGACTTCATAAGCAAAATTCATTTAAGCATATTAAGAAACAATCCAGAAGAAATATAAGGTTTGGTTTATGCCAGAGTAAAAAAAAAAATATTTAATGTCAGAGAGGAATAAACCAGAGAGGAATCTTATCATTCTTGGTAGATGAATCCCAGGGTGTGGATCCTCTGCTAATCACAGTGTTTTCCTGAAATTGTGGTGCTTCCTGAGTGGTGTGCTACTTTGAAACCTCCAACCTGGCATCACTGACATAACTTCACCTTGAATGAAATGAGATTTAAAAAAACCATAAAGAGCATTCATCTGCAGAGAAAAGACAGAAGTTGAGTACATCTTTATTATCCTTGTATATGGAGAAAAAAAAAGAAAAAAAGAGAAAAAAAGCAGTGAGAGTTGCAGGGTGGAATGTTAGAAGTTCAGTAGTAGATGACATGGAAATAGGGCAGCTTGCTGTCTATCATGCTGGCTATTGGCCTTCTGCTTACTAGTCCTTTTCTATTATCAGGTTGCCTAAGTATATTCAGAAAATGTAACTACAGAACTTTGTTGAAAATGATGTGTTGGGAAAGTCAAAGACGGTCTGTTGGCAAAAGAAAAGAGAAAGCAAGGATTGAGGAACAGTTCTTTTATATAGAAACATAGGTGCTGACATAATGAAATAGCTCACAGTCATGTTCTTTTTGGCAGCACTTGCTAGTGTAAAGTTTTGTGAAAGATATTCTAATGGGAAGTTTTTTCCTTCATCTTTTTTTACCAATTTAATGGACACACATGTTCCCTTTTACCTACACAGACATTTAATCTTCATTTTAAAATCCTATTAAACTCTTCACATAAACAATATCTTGAGGCAATGAGTTTCACAAGGTCAGCACACATTGCATGCATCATATTTTCTTGTTTTAGATTAAATATTTTATCCCTACAATTTTTGTTAGCTCTTTCCTCACTTTTGATGAGGTGATGTTTTTATTTGCTTTTCAATTCCCTCTTCAAAGCATTTATGTATCTCTTCAAATCCAGTCATTTTCTGTGTCCCTCACTTAACCTTTCGTGTTCATGTCTCCCCAGAACAGCGTATTTGTACAAAGCCATACAAGCTTAGGGTCCTGGTGCATGACTGCAGTTCTTAAGCATGAGGACTATGCATGTTACTCCTTTCCTGCTACTCACAGCAGCAACAACAAATGATCCTTGTTTTTCCAGTCACATACATAAGTCTCTCCAGCACCCTAGAGATATACACTGACTACCTCTGTATCCTTTCTGCTATTTCTTTGAGTCATGATGACAAGAACTCAAAATAATATTTATTGAGGGAAAGCCATCATAACTACAAAGAACATCCATTCTGTTGCATCCTGTAGGCATCTAATGTTCTCCTTTGTTTTCTTTTTGCCATAACTGCACGCAAACTGAAGGTTTTCTTGAGCCATCCATTTAAATATTTGTATTTTTGTTTCCAGAGTCATCACAGTTAATTTCAATACCAGAAGTGTGCAAGAGTAATGCAGACTATTCCTTCCTACCAGCATTACTTTGTGGGATTTCTGTTTCCCCTGGGTAAAGTGAAGGTATCTGGCAATACCATTCGAGTATTCCAGCAGCACACAAACCAAATGCACAAGGTCAGCAAAAAAGAGAAACCTTAGCATCAGCATATTGATTTACTGCTTCATACACTGACAAACTCACACCACCTCATATACTCATCCTATTGCTGAAGTGACTGCCCAATGTCTGTATAAATCTGCCCACCAAGTCCCAGAGTCCTGGCTTTATTTTTGAGCACAGATGATGCAGCAGGGGCTTGCTGAGCACTTCATATTCTGCCCTCCTTGAGGCTGGCAGCTCCTGCACACCTCTATGCACTCTGCAAAAAAGGCTTCACATTTTCATTCTGCTGTTATGGAATCGAGCGGGTGAGATAGGTCCTACCTTGCACTTTCTTTCTCTCTTGCTTTCTCTTTGTTTGAATTGAAAACTAACCAGTTTCTTATGAAGAAATGCCACAGAAAACCTGTGTTAATCCAGACACTGAGTTAGAATGTAGACACTGAGTTAGAATTTTGCAATTTTCCTCCTGAAGGCAAAGAAATGATTGTAGTAACTGTCAGAATACAAGATTAAAAACAAAAATTAGTTGGCATTCTCAGTCTGGTGATGTTCTGCCAGTGCCGTTTCTCTCCATCCATCTGCTGAAGCACATCAGTAAATCCAGCCAAAGGCAGGGAGCACCATAGCGCGGGTCCTGCGCAGGCAGACAGAACAGAAGCGCTGCTGCTGGGCTGCCCATGTCAGCCTCAGAACAGCATGCTGGAGGACACGAGGTGCTGAGATGTGTGTGGTACCTACATGTCTGCCAGCCTGAGTCAGGAAACGGTAAGACACCATTTGTTCCTCTCTCACCCCAGGTTAATAAAACCTGCTTCTCTGACTGTGACTGTCTCACTTCCAGACATGGGTGAAATGGTTAAATTTTACTAAACTGGAGTTTTCCTTGGCTAGGAACCTTTGAAGCTAAACTGTATAGGTTAGGGAAAACCCTTCTGAGGATAGAGATCAGTCCCAGATGAAGTCACTAACCTCTCAGAGAGCTGAGTAAACACTCTAGAAGTTCATACACTTCAGTTTTATCAGCTTCCTCAGGTCAGTGTTTCTCTTTCAGTAGGATCATTGTCCTCCAACTTCAAAACACAAAAATAAATGACAGATATTGCTCTGTGTCCCTGGAAACCTCAAAGTCTTGACACTACCACCAAGTCTGACCACATGGGCTGAGGTCTAAACCTCTAGGAACAACAGCCCAGTTTTCATGAGACAACTACAAAAGAAGTGACGTACGCCCTATAGGGACACCGATGCGTCAGCTGAACCCTGGTAGACACAAAGCCACCCAGTGCAGTATGTATTTTGCTCATACCCTGCACTTGCTGTCTCGACTTTAGGAATATCTTTAAGGCCTGATTCCAGGGGAGACACTCTCATCCTTACGGTGAGATGTAAATGTGGGGGCTGTAGCACAGACTCTCTGCCCACAAATAGGTTGAAGGGTGTCAATGCCAGATAGTTTGATTCTTAAACTCTACCTTGGTTCTTATAGATGGTGGAGAACACTGACATGACGAAGCCTGCTCAAGGATGACAAAGGTGCCAATGATGGGTTCAGTTCTGTAATCCTTTGACCTCCTGTGGCCATGTGGGACATGAAAAGTCCTACTTGAAACTGCAGATCTGCCTACATCCTTCTCACCATATAAATTCTATGGCTTATTCTCAAGGTAGCAAAGGTATAAAATGTATTATGACTAGCATTTCAGCACAAAAGCAATTCAGTATATGATTCTATTCTCATATATACTATCCTATCCAATGAATATACAGTTTAAAAAACCCACAATAATGGGATGGGAAATGAAGCAAGCAGTAAACAAGAAAAATATATACTAAGTGAGCCAATATATGGAAAGAGCTACTGCCTGAATGCCCATCTATGGTAATCTAATCAGCCAGGACTGAATACAATTCTGCCACCCAAACACAACATTATAGGATGCCAGCTGCATCTGCTTCCCCCTCCTAGTTATTCCTATTTCTGAACGAAGTACAAAACCAAGCTCTCAGGGCGTAACTTCTAATAGCATATCCAAATACGCAGTGCTGTGAGAGGTGTTACAAGCCTTTAAATTGCCATTAGCTAATCAGAATCATTGTTCAATGACCATTATCTTTTATTAAATGGCCACTGAATCAGAATGTTCATACTGCTTTTCAATTAAAATGTAGAATAGTCAGAATTACTCAATAGTGCCTATTAGCAGCACTAGGACCACTGAAACAGCCATTAGCAGGAGGAAATTTCGTGCTTAAGCAGATAAGTTATTTTTTTCCCATAGATGCTTATTTCTATCCATGTATATTTCAAAATACCTTTCCTATTTTATTTTTTTCACATTTTTTTTTTCACAAAGACATGAACATCCTCTTGTACTTTTTGCAAAGTCCCATCTCTTCTTTTTAGAAGGAGCAGAACAGCATAAAAATGTTCCTGAAGAGGCAGAACTACGGACTTGTTTCTCCATGCAGGGATGCTGCTAAAGTCTTTTCCATATCTGCGTCCATGGGGAAGTACGACAGCCCCCACTTTGAGGTATGGAATGGGAATATTCTCCTTGGCACAGGACCAGCTTAGCAAACATATTCTTGTGTATTTTTAGAAAGGTTGAGCTAAATCTGATAGTGATATGAAAATGCCTTTCAACACCAGTCATTAAAGATGCAATGATAGCAAATGTTCTTCTCACAGCGAGGCCAAAGAGATATTTTGTGATATTCAGTCATAACTACAAGGTGAGATGTTGTCTAATGATAAAACATAGCCCATGTGTATATGTGCTCTAAAGAAGTCTCTTGTCTCATACTTAGTATACGGGTACAGTAAAATAATGAATAGACAGGTAACAATGAGTTAATTCTCCCATAGGAAAGAGAAGCACGTAGTTAAATACTACATCACAAATTACCATTTTTATGTCACCACCTCACCATGACTTTAGCACTAACCCATCTCTGTCTTCACACTCTCATTAGGATATAATGCATATTCATGGTCCTGATTATATAGCCACTTTCTTGACTTGTTTTAATTGTGCATAAAGACATTGTGACAGGAGACCTGACCTTTTCAAGATCATTTTCTCTCCATTACTTTTCACAAAGCTATTAACTTGTCGCCTTCCATAAGATCGCAATAATTTATTTCCCATTAATAAAAAATTCCTGGTGCCATGCAAATTAAAATTTATTCAGCAAATAGAATTCTTTGGATTATTTTCTAATGACTTTATATACTTCCAGCTTAGGAAGAAAAATAATATTAATGGATACAGGCTGAGTGGATAATTGCATACATAGGAGAAAAATGAATATACAACTGGTGCTGTGGCTTACTGCACATCAATTACCCAGAAGAGTTCCTTTACTTCCTTTTTCAAAAACTTTATTAAATAATTTATTTCATTATTTATATCATTACAATCTTGAAATTATTTCCATTGTATAAAAAGCTTGGCAACTAGATGCACAAACAACAAATGTTGGTATTAGGAAACCCACATTAAGTAAAAATACCTTGAAATGTAAATTACATTACTGAGGGAGTAACTTTGACAAAGTTACAACAGCACCGCGATGGAATTAGAGAAGGATTAAATGGTGCAATGGTAAATACAGTTCCTGTTTCACAATGCTTTTCCAATATGTGTGAATTACCTTGAAAGTACATACAATGTTAATGATAAGTTTAGGTTTTCTGATAACTTTTTAGTTCTAAGAAGTTAATAAAAATATTTATTTAATAGGGAAAACAGAACATCATTACTCAGCAATATTTAGCTCCTTTTTAAAAAAATTTATAGTGTGATGTGGTAACGGTCCTGTTTACATAAAAATAGCTCACAAACATTTTAAGCCATGTATTAGTAATATGTAGCAATTACTGCACAGATATTTCAGTATTTAGAAGCTGATGTGAAAAGTGCAGATCATGTAACCGCAGACATTTAAAATCCCTGACCATCTAAGGGGGTGGTGGTGATGATAAAAGCCAGTGATATATTATTGGAATATTTCAAAACCTTAGAAAAACAAGACAGTAAGTTTTCTACTTCAAAGTCACAGAAATGTGAAAAAGGAAGCTCCTTTTGAAGGAGGAACTCTCACCCATCTACTCCTTCCTCTCAACAATTCCAGATTTTTCCCACTCCACTCTGGGGTGTCTACAAGCACCTGCTTAGAAACTCCTTAAAATTACAACAGTGCCAGATGTTGAGTTGCTTCACCATGAGTGGGAAAGAAAGGTGTTTGATTCATTAGTGAGATGGACTACAGTACAGAAACGTGGAGAGGAGCATTGAATTTAAGAAGATATGAGATAAAAATCTTTTGCACGGAGATAACTCATGTAGTGCAGGCATAGGGTTTGAGCCCAATAAAACTCACTGCAACCCCATAGCGCTTGACACACTCATGCCACTAAATGCTCACATTGCTGGCCTTGGCTTGGGATTCTCGGTCCTGTTGGATCGAGAACCTCGTCTTTCCATCAGGAAAATTAACAGAAAATTACCAGAGGCAAATTTAGCTCTTTGTGCCTGGAATAACAGTTTGTGACTGGAAGACATTTTTTGTAAAAAACTCAAAGCAAAGGAATACTGAATTATTCTGCCATGTTTTAATACGTAGGCAGCTTTGCTAATAATCCCTTTGAGGATTCTCTCTGTGATGCTTTTTTTGGTACATGAATTAGCCAGAATTACCATGGCCTTGTTAGCTCTGAATTTTCAGTACAGGTGGAAGGAAATTCTAGGAGTAAAACTGTAGGTGCAAAACAAAAATTAGAAAATGTGTGTCTAAGGCATAAGATGTTGACATTGTAGATGGATGCCAGAACAGAAACATCAGCTTTACTTCTGATATCTGAAATTAAACCGCCTCATAAGAGTTAGATGATTTTACAGATCTGCAATTGTGTGTTAGACCTGGGCTTTTGTCTGAAGTTTCTATTTTTGCTTCTGTTAATGCTTTAACTCTAGGTAGGGATTCTACAGCATATGATGTGCATTACAGTGATTTTGTACTTATACACCTTTGAAGTTGTCAAGTGAAGAATAAGCAACCAAACCAGGCAAGGCTCCTCTCCCTCAAATACATAAAATCAGTCGTCACATAAAAAATACTGCTTAAAAAATCAACTTGCAATTCACAACAAAAATCAGGTCTGACTTAGTAATTTATTTGAACACAAGAAAAAGAATCAAGAAATTTGTTGCTTTTCTGTTGACTTACACTATTTCAAATCCCACTTTCCCTTTTGCTGCAAAAATTTTTCCTGCCTTAACATAAGTAAATGAATTTGTCACCCCAATAAAATAACTCATATAACCCATGTTTTTTCCATAGGGCAGATGTTCTGATATACGTTAAATTCACAGTCAGACCTAACCTAGACTTTTTATACACCTGCAAATCTCCTATGAAAACTTTAATCGTATAACATGAATCACATATTCAATAATATAAAAAAAGTGCTGCAAATTATTGCAGCTATTCCTTCACTCATACAAATTACTTTCACAAGTACGAAGTGGTCACTATTCATCCCTGAATATTTATCAGCAATAACCACACTGGTGTGTGTAAGTGCTGCAGAAAATGAATTATGCTTCCCCTTTCACAGGATTGTTGCCTTACTGTTGTTAATAGGGTATCAGGACTTCTTTATATTCTTTAGAAAGCTTTGATTTCCATTGCTGAGAAAGAGTGATTTAAATGTGCGAGTTGGTACAAGTTTTCTGAATAATAAGGCAAGGTCATTTCTAATGAAAAAAGTTATCATATGGCTCGCAGTTAATAGGTCTTTGGTAATATAGACCAGATTTTTATGGATGCTCGGGATGTCTGGAAAGATTTGGCGTTTTCTTGTGCAGTAGCCTGCATGTAGCTGCAGGACTTAACATGAAATAGTCACGTTAGGGATTTGAGAGGAAGTTGGAATAAGTCAGCTTTCAATTTAGACTGCATTTTAAAGATTACCAACGCAGTAGGCTTAGGAAGAAAGATCAGGCCACCAAATTACGTTTTCCCTGGCAAAAAAAAAAAAAAAAAATGATGGCGAATATGAATATTTTTGTTTACTTGCAAAGAAAGTTTGCTAATTCTCAAAAAAAAAGTTGAACCAAATATCTAAAAGAAAATTTTTTTTCCAAAGCACTGCCTAGAAGGCTTTATATTACATTAGCACAGTCCACTACCCCATGCTGTCCTCTTTCTAAGTGCCAGCACCAAAAATGATGAAACACAATTTTTTTTTATGATGAACCTTTGCTGCAATATTGAAATAAGCAGAGAAAGGCTGGGGATTACTTGAATTTGGCTTCCTTAACAACAACTTAGTTTTCCAGTGGTCATCTCTCTGCTATACTTGTTAAAAAACCAGAATCCTTACTAGAACATGGTAGCAAATCTGTTTCCCCACATGACGCTCACTCCTCATTAAGCTGAATCCAGTAACACTGCAGAGGAAATCTTTATATCCTGGCCCACTTAAACAGTCTAAGTGAACATGACACACACCTATTTCATAATGCAAATGTAAAGATGGGGCTCCTGCTCCCCTTTAGTTGTGCAGATGGATATACATCGCAGGCCTCCCACACATCTCCATCCAAATGCACAATATGGATGTTTTATCTTTCACAACAGGAACCTTCTGTTCACAGATATGCCAACATTCCTGAGAAAATTTCTGAGTTTTGCAGGATGGTACCCTACCTGAATACCAGATAGTGCATGCTGTCATACTCATATAGCTGAAATTCAGCTATAATAAAAAGTATTCTATATGGTTATCAAATTTCAGAATCTACGAACGATTTCTTGCCTTATTAACATGAATACAAGCTTTACCACTGATATCATCTAAGTTCTACTCGAAACTTGATTTTACAGCAAACTTCAAGTATTTTATATTTATCTATATAGACACTGGATTTTACATACAAAGCTGACCCTGATTTCTCATTTTGTAAAAAAAAAAATGCTTTGTATTCCCCAAATGATCTTATGTCACATTGTTAAGTAAATTTGCTTCTGTTTGTTTTTCATGGAAAATACAATCATGGACCTTTTTTAGTGCTGCTAAGAAGATGCACCTAAGTGTAGGTCTGATATGCTCTTTTATGATTCCTGATACTACTGAATCAAAGGCTTATCATTAAAAATAAGCATACTATCAAGTGGGAAAGCAGACTTATATTGCAATTATTTTCCTATTAGCTGTTGCCCATTGCTCCTGACAGGTATAAATTAGATCTCTCTAGGTTGCCTACAGATTAATGAGTTCCAAAATTGGCATTTAATTGTCTGGGAGTAAGAGGAAGAAAAAGAGGGTATCTGCAAAAAATCTGTATACACCTGTGATTAGAAGACACTCTCCTTTCTTTCTGTTTTTTTCTTTCTCCCTTGGCATCACTTGGGTGATAACTGACACTTCTATCAGAGGATTCCTTTCGACGCAGCAGAAACTTGCAGCTGAGGCAAGGCCAGAATTAATAATCTGCGTGAGCAAACACACAGCTGCTGTTTGTGGAGAGAGATTCTATTAACGAACAGTGAATTCTCATAATTAGCTGAGCGGTTTCTGCAGCTGCCTGCCTGACCCCAGACTACACAAATTGTGGGTGGTGTTCGGCCTCTAAATCAATCTTACCTAATTACTATAAGCATGTTCCTCCAGTCCTAATGACTGGAGGGGGAGGGGGGGGGAAAGAGGATAGACATTTCCTTATCCATTCAAATGTTCTTCTTATTAGATTCTCCTTTGTGCCTAAATTCATATTTTTTCTATTAGCATTTCTAAGGGTATACAGGTGTGGTTACAAATCAGAAGCACAGAAGTATAATTCATGTCCTACAACCATGTGCCAGTGTACGTCTGCTTTGCAAACAGTAGCAAAATGTGTGCTCGTTGGAAGCATCTGCCTTGCTTCAATTCACAAAACATAATTTAAAGCACACATGTCTGCCTGGATTCAAAGCCTTTTCTCTGCCCTCCTTTCTCCCTCCCCCCACCAAATTAATGTGACAAAAAATGGAAAATCATGAATGGTTTTGCCGCCATGGGCTCCAAAGCAGTTACTTACTACTACCTCCTCACGTGACAGCCACGTAAGACAAGAATATTTATCACTCTGGGGAAAAAAGAGAAAAAACCCCTGTTTTCCCTGACAGTCCTTCGCTCAGCAAGGGGCTCCGTGTTCCCCGGCTAAGGGGACTGCGGATCCAAAGGGCGCACGCGGAGCTGTGCTGAGCAAACCTCAGGGCACCTCTACCTGTGGCAACACATCAGGAACCACAGCTGCCCTCCCTCCTAAAATGCCTTCAGGATGTGGAACTGCCCAAGGAGACGCTGGGGCACGTGGGCCATTTTGGTATTCACAGGACAGCAGTGCTCTTTGGCATAACTTGTGTCGGTGATGGGGAAAGTGAGCTGGAAATAATCTCAAATAAACTATGTGTGTTGGTTATGACTAATTTGCCCTAGAAAAATACAGTCTCCAGAACCAAAGCTTTAACCACCTCTGTCCATGTCCGCTCTTAGGGGCAGGCTGCCTTCTGTTACGTTTCTGCATGCGCTAGGCTCACAGCAGTTTTTCCTGATGGTAAAAATACTGATTTCCACAGTCGTGGGCTCCTTGGGAATCACAGCTTCTGTTCTGGAGTCTTTTTAGAGATTTGGCTTGTTATCAGAGCGCTTCTTTCTCAGAAGATCAAGTCCTAGGCTCCGTTGCGTTTTTCTTTGCTAAGAATTCATCTAGGACAAACCATTAAGGGCTTGAGTACATCAGCTGAATCTGATTCTGCATTAATCTAAACAGTAACTGGATCTAGATAATAAAAAAATCAGACCTTCTCTATGATTTTGAAGTTTGCGAAGACAGTAAACTTCATTGTCTAGAAACATTAACTTTCAGGAGCTATATGTAGAAGTGCTATTTTTAGAGGTATAGAAATAGCAGCTTTCTTGATCAGTACCTATGTGGGTAACTCCTCCAAAATTCTATTCTACAAGACTGAGGAAGTATTTTGCCAGGATCATAAACATTAGGGATTGAACTGTCACCTGCTCTCACGGGACCAAGTTCACAATGCTGAGTTTTGCACCAAGGCAGGAAGCAGCACTGCAGAAGCCAGCAGTGATGAGGAGCACAACAAACAACTTGCAGGGCCATCAAATTATATAGAGATGCATGCATATACAAATAATTTTCCAAAGTACTACTGCTTGTGATCATTAAATGTTTATTTATAAACTGAAAAAGTCTTCAATGGATTTATAATTCACATTATTTATGGATTGCTTTACAAATTATTCCTCTTTATAAACTGTTAGAAAGTCTGAAAACAGCTGACACTTGAAATCAGATATGTAGACTTAATTTGTCATTTCCACAAGTCAAGTATTTTTTTCTATTTGTTGATTGGTTTATTGTGGAGCTGACAGAATGAATTTCAAATTTTCAATCTTAAGATCCAGAGTTGAAAATAATTTGTGTTGAAACAATTAAGAGCTGTGTTTTAGAATTCCATTATCACAGATTCATGTCATGGCTAGTAAAGTTCCTGAGTGTTTGTAAAAAGAAAATGCTATAGGATCACAAGCACAAATCTATTTCAAAGAAAGATGAACAATTCCTAGAACTATTTTGTGAAGAAACAACAACTAAAATAATTTTATGTGATACATAATATAAAGAAATAAAATATATTACACTGTCAACATCACTTTTTCTCCAGATAGCAGATCTTTTTCTCCAGAAAGCCCTTTAACTTGCCTAACTAACTGCAACACTTCAATTTTTTCATGCTTTCATAGTGATAGAAAATTTCATGTCATGTAGTTTAACAATTGTCCCTTAATGTCAAATGCGGCAAAGAATACCATAACAGAAAAACAAAGTCACCCCACCCTCTCCCTGAGTTCATGGGCCGGTAATGTCAAGACAAGTCTGAGCACTGCATTTCAGCAGCCCAGTTGCACTTGGCCTCCAAATCCAGATCACCTTACCTGTGTACAGCTCATGACCTTGGAAGAACTGACTATATTTGTTTGTAGCTGTTTGTTAGGTTGTACCTTCAATAATAAGCAATAAAATGGAGACTTCATAGCTGTCAGTGTAGGCTGTCCCATGCATGTTAATAACACACAATAGATGCTGGTTTTGTTATTCTTATTTTAACATATAAGGTTCTGTTAACTTCAGCAACAACGTAAGGCCTGCCTGACATATGCTGCATAGATGCACATAGGTTGCATTCTACGTCTATAGAGAAAGCAGCCTGCTCCAGCCTGCTCCATATACCTTCTTTGGGCTCCAGAAGAACCTATGGGCAAATTTCCTCTCTTCAGTCAGGGAAAAGTGGAACTAACTCTTTAAGGAGCTTCCTTTTGCTTTTGAAGAGAGCTATCCTGAAGGAGAGCTAGGATCTAAATGGAAGTAGGTCTGAAGTTCATGTGTGTGCACAAGAAAATGTCTGTTTGGGAGGTACACTAGTTCTGCGGTCTCTGTCCCTAGAAGAAAAGTCGTATCTCAACAACCGGTCCAGCCAATAGGTACAGAGATATTGCAGTCGTTATTAGACTTTCTTTAAAGAAAGGGAAGGAACTTGCAGCTTTTTTTGCTTTTGCCATATCTAGTCTGGGCTATGTCAGGAAGAATGTGGGAGCCCTGTATGGGTTCCTTCCCAAGGTGTTTTCTGGATTCTTGTTTAATTCCTGATGACATTGAACTGAAGAGTGGGAACCTCTAATGATCCTGAGAGAATCACCCCTGGGTCACGTGTAGAAACTGGGCTTCACAAAAGGCTTAGGACCAAGCTGTGGACAGAATAAGCACGATCAAGGAAACATCAGGTTACCACCACTCTGTGGTTTCAGAGTATGCAGCAGTAAATGAATATGGTTTAATTAAAACATACCCTCTTGTCCGTCTTTCCACGTACCTGGGGCAAGCCAGTTTGATCCTGTCTGATTGATTACCATGGGAACAATGTTGTAGGAGCCCATGAAGAGATATGGGTTGAAATCCATAGTCCTCTACAACGCAATTCATGTTAACCCATGAATCTCTTATTGTATCTCTTCACACATATTGGGCTTAAACTTTCACCTGCCCTACAGCTCTCCTCTCCAGGGAATCTGCAGTCTCAAAATCTGAATACTCAAAGAAAGATAAAAGTCTAAACACTAGAGTTGTGTCCTGTGGACCCATTCCGCTTTACTGAGTCAGTCTCAACCTCCAATGAGCATGAGAGCAGTGATTAGTCTATGGGGAGTTTCCCATTGGGCAGATGAAGGCTCATAGCAGCAGATGTACATTTTCTGAGTGGATCCAGCACCATCTATTCAAGTAGGAGTACCACTATCAAGTAAAGTTGTCTTGCTTTATCAAAGGATGATTTTTTTTTATAAATATGTTTCAGAATCAAAGCTGAATCTGACAGGAATAATATCTACTTTGAGGATAAATGTTCTTGACACACAGTGTTTTAAAGAGGATGGTATAGACAATATGCTCATGATACTAGAAACATCAGCACATGGGATGTTCTTCTTACTACAGCATTACTTCCACACTGTATTTACTAAGATATTTTACTTGGTAGTCTGGTCATATTTTGCCTAATGCATAAACTGAAACTGTACACAACTTACTTTTTTCCCCTGGATGTCTCATTACAAATGCTTACTCTTTAAAGTGAGCAATTATAGAAATTTTGAACAAAAATGAGTTTAAAACAAACACTCAACCATACACCTCCTGTACTCTTTCCAGTTACAGACATAACAAAATGGTCTCATGTTACCTGAAAAAATAACAAAGAGGAAATTTGAAATATTTAATCTCATAGAGAAAGTTGGATTCTCCTCATTGTGCAGACTTTGAGCACACAGAACCAGAGACAGCAATGGCTGGAAGGGACCTCAGAGCTTCCTCCATCCATCACTGTGTCCCTAGGCGAAATCAGACAGACTTGGGTCAGGGGGTTATCTAGTCTGTCCCTTAAAGACTTCTGCTGAGGAGATGCCACAGTCTCCTCAGATACCCTGTTTCTTTTTTTTTTTTTCTCCCCTCTTTTTTGACATTGAAATATTGTTGTCCTACTTACCTCTGGTCTATGTTTGACAGTTACCAAACCTGTAATTTGTATCCCTCAACCTTCCCCTTACCAAAATAACCCCAGACTCTTTGGCCTTTCCTACATGTCCTATCTTTTGATTTTTGTTTTTTAAATCATTTTTATCACTTCCTTCTTGTGTCCTCTCTAGTTGGGTTGAACTCTTGATCTAAGGTACCCTGAAGAAGCCACAATGCTCCAGCTGAGTATTCCAATAGCAAGGTGGCCTTGCTGGCAGGCAGCTTCAGCTACCTCACCATACATACACTCCTATTTATAAAACTCAGGAAGATGCAATTGCCTTTTCTACAGTACCTTACCACTCACATTTGGCTTGTAAGTCAATGTCATCCCAGAGCATTTCTTGCAGAGCTGCTGCGAGTCTGTCATTCCTACCAAACCCATATTGTCTCTTCCTTATTTTTCTGCTTTCTCCTCATTTTATAGAAATAGTTCATTTGGTCACTTATTGCAGTATTTTCTAAGAAGTAAATTTGAAATCATGGTCTACACTTAACAATAGACATCACCTATATTTTTTAACAGCTATATTGAAGATGTTCCCTGTTTCTCAAACTGTAAACAGAATTTGTGTTCCTTCGTCCGAGCTTTTAGGTATCCTAGGGCAAAATCCATGAGATCCAGCTGATCTGAAAGCATCTAATGAGTGGTCTCTTTGACTTCAATGAGATGCATGTTCTCAAAGTTAAGCCCATACTCAAATGCTTTCCTGGACCAGGGCCAGAAAGCTCAGCATTTTACAGAACTAAACTGCTTAAAGTTAACATGACCAGCAGTTGTATTATAAAAAATACAGGACTGCCCAAAGAGGATGTGCTCACATTTTATGTGTCTTATATGTGCATTTAGGTATACATAAATTATTTTATAGTGCATCAAACTTACCTAAAGAAAAAAGTGAAGCTGCTTTTCAGACAGCAAGAATGATCAGAACCACTATTTTCAGGAAAAAAAAGTCTCTAAATGATCTATTGTTTCACCATTATCACTGATAAAGCAGTAATTTCTTGCATCTCTATGATGCAAGGGCTATGTAAAAGTGCACCTGAATATACAGAAAATAAACTAGGATAGCGGCACTTTTGTGCAGCAGAAACTCTGGTAATAAGTAGGTAAAAAGATTGTGGTTTTCTAAGGGCTGCTGAACTGTTTGTGGGAAGTCCTTGGCTTTCTGGACCGCTTAATTCAAGACCCGTATCTGCCACAAAGGTAACAGAATCCAAGTGTAAATTTTAATAATTGCAGCAGTGATTACTTTTAGTTCTTGGCAGTTCATTACTGACTGCACAATTCCGTAGGCTCTCGTTAAATGGTCCATGGAATAAGTCAGGCATGGAATTAACCTATTTTGAGTTCCCTGAAGCTTATGTCCCATGAAGGAGTGTTCACATACCTCTCTTGGGACCAATCCTGAAAGCCCTTCCTCATACGAGTAATCCTTACCCACACCAGGCTGCTGTTGACTTCAGTGCCAGCACTTGTGTTAGCAATGTCTGCACTCTTGAGGAATCATTTGCTGGATTGGGTGCGTGGTTTTCATGTTCCATTTGACAAAAGCAAATTACTTATGGGCACAGCCCCAAGTCTACACGAAAAATTACCCTTACTTGTTTAAAAAGAAACAGTGTTTCTATTACATTCCTACTTCCTTTATAATTGCAAGCACATTTGGGCTCTGTCCTGACTGAGGCGAATGCCAGCGAGACTGGGTGCAGTGGCTGTGAATCATTATTAACTGCACAGCGCTGTTCAGATGCCAGCTGTGATGATCCGTGGTCTGCTAGAATTCTTTAGGGAAACAACATCTGGGAAAGGCTAAAGCTAAACAGAGAACTAATAACTATTAAGAATTTACTTCTCTTTTTCAAAACTTCTCTTTTCAAAAGTTCTACTTAAAGAAAATCCAAGAGGAAATCCATTTTTTTTTCCGCATTGTTTCTGCATTTAAGTCTAAAGTCTGAAAGAATAACAAGTTTCCAGCTGGCTTCCAGCTTCCTTTCTCAATGAGGTCAGTGGCAGAGTCAGAAAGTTTAAGATACCCTCTCTGAGGGGAGGCCCAGAGGATGCCCTTAAGGTCATCCATGCTATGGCATGGCACGTTGTCCACAGCCTGTAGTCTGCATACGAAATTGCTCACAGAGTTGAGTGCTGGAGCCTGCAGCATGGGCACAGACCCTTAGTGCAAAGAGCTTTAGGCTCACGCTGATATAAATGAAAGCAAAACAGATCCCCAAACTTATAACTGAAATGGGCTCTTCTACGTTGCTATGGCTAATCTGTGTGTCTTCTCGGTGCCTTTAATGCCTGGCCTTTGGAAACTCATCTGAATATTGTAATGGGAAGATAGTATTATAATACTCTCTCTGTGGAGAACAAAGCTAGTATTTTAAAGATAAGCTGCTCAGTTCTTTTTTTTCTTCTGTGTCTGCTTTGGTCAGCATTTGATTAGAACCTGAAAAACTAGAAAACTATTTTTTCTTACATGAATAATGTAGCTAAACCTTCCTCTATTTCTGTCAAAGAACCAGATTCACTGACATTTGTTGAAATTTTTATTCATTAGAAGAAAGCAGAAAGTGGTCTAAGTATAACATTTCCCACATTTACTGCAGTAAAATCTATTCGGACAGTGGGGATTTTTCTCTCTTCCTTTTATTTTTGCTTCCTTCCTATAGTGCACAGATAAATGTACAGTTTAAATAGAAAACAGATGTTGTGCTAGTTGGTGTTATCCCAAACTATTTCTCATAATTCTGCAAAAGTAATTGGTCTAAGCCAATAATTTTTATTTTACTAAGAACTTTATACTGAGCCAGATACTCTAATTATTTTTCTGTTCTTGAAAGTTGTGACTTTCAAGAAATGATAACTCAGATTTATTCTCGTAATTACAATTTAGATCTTCAAAAGAAGAAGATTAGAAATTGATATTTCAAAAGCTCACTCACCCAGTCCATATTACGGAGTTCAGGAAGTCCTTACTCATAATGTGTAGGCCAAATTAATTCACTGAGATTCCTGAGGTGACTTGGGATTTTGAAAAGCATAATGACACACTTGGTGAAGCCTTTGCCTTGCCAAGACCCAGCCTAAACCTTTGGCCAGCTCTGTGTACAGACAGTTCAATTATCTGCCAATACTGAAAATGTGGCATCAGCTATCAGTAAACACGATGGAGGTGCTGCTGTGTTTCTTTCTATAATAAAATTTACTATATGAATTTTTGCAGCACTTAATTCTATAAAACCTTAAAAGCACTGCGAACAGTTGAGGACCTTCATAGCAGGTTAAATGTGAAAATAAAACAGTGTCATGAAGGTAGAACAGCAGGGAGAGTGCAAGAAGTGTCTTTCAACATAGTTTAGCCGTAACATAATATAGGGAGCATAACATGGAGCATCGGGACTTTCTGGTCCCAGGTCCAGTCTACTGCTTTCAGGAAAACATATAATTTAACCACTTTATACACTTGCAGGGGTCATCCTGACAGTAGCCAGTATCTTCTCCCTCAGACTCCAAACTGAATGGTTGTCCCAGACTTCAGTGTGTTTTACTAGCTGGAATTTATGCACACAGTCCTTCTTCCATGGCCATGTACATAGAGTTCATGTGATAAATAACTAGGAAGCAAACACAAAATCAATATGTGGAAAGCTAAAACTTAAAATGTGAGATAATGTTTTAATGATCCCACATAGGGCAATAAAGTCTTCAGGGGCTGAATGGGGGAGAAAGTAGCCAGAAACTTGGCTCTCCTGAAAAAGCAAGGAGCTCAAAACAACTGATGCAGAAGAGAAAGACAATCAAAAACAGATTGAGATTCATAGAGACAGAGCAATAGATGCGTCAAGCCCAGTCATGCACACAGCCAACCTAGTAAACAACCTCTAGGTATCATTTTTGCTGGAGTGCAGCCACCAGCTGCTCTGAGCCGACAGCGACCCCACTGAGAGGTTCTGCAGCTGACCTCCAGTGCTTTAATTCCTCTGCATGCATATTTTAACATTATTACAAAAGGTTTCATTTACAATTCACGGGCTGAGCAACAATGAGTACATTTCGTGGAGGTCAGCCTCAACCATTCCTCCCAGTGATGGAATTATAGTTTAAACAGCTGGAGCACAGTCCCTGGAGGGACACTGGGATATGGTTCCTTTACAGCAGAATAAATCCATCAGGCATATTTCATGTGTCCAATAACATTAATAGATATCAGAGCTTTTTAATATTTAATGAACTCACTTGGAAGTTGTTTACTAGGAAAAGAGCAATCAGAAAGGATGATCACAGCCTTTTGATCCGTAATGACAACAACAGAACCCAAATCTTCCTGCACCCTCCCGCTACCTTTCTGAACTCTATCAGAAGAACCAGCTTAGCGCATGACCTGTTTCATTTTCAGAATGTGCAAGAGTGTTTTAGTTTAGTGGTTCAAAAGTTAATCATTTCCATGTTTCCCACAATTTAATAGAGATACCAGAAACTGTCAAATAGCTTTCAGTTTAGTGATGGAGGAAACAGGAAAGGAAAGACAACTTGCAGTGGCATAAAGCAAACAGTGCGCCTGTAACAGGAGCCAGAATGAGCCTGGGTGTGATAATGAATGTTATGTCCATTAGCACAGAGATATCACTGAATGTGAGCTTTGGCAGTGACTCTCTTTACTAATGGCCTTTGGTCTTAATATTGCCATCATATGTTTCCCTTTTAATTTTGCTCTAATACTCAGTTTATGAGATTAGAGGATTTCAGCTGAAGAGCTTTCTTTCTTTCTTTCTTTTTCTTTCTTTCTTTCTTTCTTTCTTTCTTTCTTTCTTTCTTTCTTTCTTTCTTTCTTTCTTTCTTTCTTTCTTTCTTTCTTTCTTTCTTTTCTTTCTTTCTTTCTTTTCTTTCTTCCTTTCTTTCTTTCTTTCTTCCTTTCTTTCTTCCTTTCTTTCTTTCTTTCTTTCTTTCTTTCTTTCTTTCTTTCTTTCTTTCTTTCTTTCTTTCTTTCTTTCTTTC
>PTEX01000003.1:5733450-5767591 GCA_003342815.1 Eudromia elegans | reverse complement strand
CTCCTCTCCTCTCCTCTCCTCTCCTCTCCTCTCCTCTCCTCTCCTCTCTCTTTTTTAGTAAAGTTTGTTGAATTTGATTTCACTGGGAAGCAGGAGTTATTGTTCAAAGAAGAGATGTGGGTTGAAATCTACCCTCTATTCAGAGGTGTCAAACACATTTTTTGATATAGAGGATTTTTGCATTTAAGATGAGTTTTCACTGGATCAGAACAAATGTAAAGTGGCTGTAACAGGCTGTAGTGGTGAAGAATGTACAATGAGTGTGAGTAGGAGCATAAGAAACATTGTTTTTCTACCAAATAGGAGACATAGACTGCCACAGAGTTGATCAGCTCTTCCTGAATAAGTAGGATTTAGTGTGAGTGCCAGGGTTTACAGATGCAGGTTCACTATAAGATCAATAAAAGAGTGTAGAGTAGGACCCAGGAAATAAAGAGCACAGTCTGCATTCAGATCTAGGTGACGATCTGTTCCCGCGTATAGCGTCAGTGATACCCTTGCCTTGGCGAAGGCAGATATGAAGAACTCAGCCCTAGTGTGTTCAGGGGCCATGGCTATAGGCACCACAGCACTAGGCACCTCAAGGTGTACATCACCTGGCTTAAAGGGAGAGGAATTCAAAGAAGAAAGGTAGTGGCAGGAGGAGGGAAATGGGAAG
Source organism: Eudromia elegans (assembly GCA_003342815.1). Classification (NCBI taxonomy): domain Eukaryota; kingdom Metazoa; phylum Chordata; class Aves; order Tinamiformes; family Tinamidae; genus Eudromia; species Eudromia elegans. The sequence goes on along the minus strand of PTEX01000003.1, from coordinate 5,766,933 downwards.
CCTGCTGTTTGAGTGGACACAAATTTCTCTCACTTTTTTCGCAGCTCAACAAACAAAAAGCTCCTGGGAGCAGGACGGCTTTCTACACTCTTGGAGGTAAGAGGAGCAGAACAAGACACAGAAAGCCATGGTTTCAGTTGGAGGATGATGCTGAGGGCTGAATAGACTGCTCAAGGATAAATATGTTTAGAAATAAGAAGTAGGTTAGAGATAAGAGGTAGTTGTGCTGAGGATCTGGAACAAGGATAAGTAAGGGTGAAATTTTAAATTGCTTTAAGATTTAAGAGTTTGATACATCTACACCATTGATGCAAGTGCTCATAGAGTACATATATAATGTAGTAGTAATACAGCAATACCTGTAATGTGATAAAAGTGACTGAATTTGAGAATCCTGGCAATGCCTTTTAATATTAAGTTCCTGGATGAAGCAAATTTGGGGGTAGTGTTCATTTTCCCATCATCTTGCATTCACAATATTTATTAAGAACTATTTCTGACTTAAGAGCAACTTAGCCCAGAATGACAGACTTCATTTGTATTTTTGTACTGCATTTGTCAACATTCGTCAGTAACAGGCTGCATATATGGTGAAAAACTTTTAGCAGATTACCCAGGGTTACCAGTTTAGAAGAATGAGTTGCTGTGAAAATTGGTGAACTGTGTAGAGAAACACATTGCATGTGAAAGCCATTAGGATTGTTCACTTATGGGCTTTTTTTTTTCTTCTTCTTCTTGCTGTTTGGTTTTCAGATTTTCTGTTCCTTAAAAAGTGGAGAAGTAAGCAGATGGTGGATTTCCTGAGAGCCAGGGCTCTCATCATCAGCTCTGCTGATGAAGTGCTGTCATTCTCAGTGAGAAAATCACCACCAGCCTTCACCTTTTAAAAGAAACCATTTTCAGGTACAAACATTTAAAATAATTATAATCAAAGCACTAAACCAAAAGCAGATGTTCAGATATGACTGAGAAATATTTAACAGCTTTGACTGAATATACACAGATTATTTTTAACAGACACAGGGTACCTCTTCTATCCTGTCACCTTTTCCTCATTGCCTATCAGTGACGAATGGTTAAATAAAGAGCTCATCTGAAGTCTTGCTAAATGACTGATATAAGGAGCAAGTGAAAATACCTGTTGGTAGAATAAGAAATAGTAACTTTACATGAAGTTCTAATGTCAGATGCTGAGATTTAAGATGTACTTACAAAGGAGCTTCCCTGAAAGTATTTTATTGTATAGAAAATTAATAGAAAGAAGAAAAGAATGCTCTTCCTTTTTCTTATTCCTCCTTCTTCTTTTGATTTGTCAAAAAAATTAATTATCCACTTTGGAAATACAAAAAAAATATCCTGCAGGACAAAGGACCAGAGACCTCCCTTTGGAAACTGAATCCGCTCTGGAACAAAAATTGAAAGCAATAAAAGCTGAAACTAATTTCCAGATGGAATAAATTGGTTCCAGAGTTTCTTGAGATTTTGGCCAACATAGTGCACAGCTGAAGTTGAGCCTCAACTTGCCAGTTTTACCAAGGGAAAACATCTCAATAGGGATGTACTCCCCTTGAGAGTCTGTGTGGTTCTGCTTAGCCCCATCTATCCCTTCCTGCCTGTCCCCAAAGGCCAGGTGCAAATGTCCCCAGAGGCTGCCAGCAGCACCTCCCAGGTTATGGGCTGGCAAGACGTGACTCCCTGCTTTGCTACAGGGTCACCTAAATATTTCCCTGAATCCTGTCAGCATCCAGATCTGCACAGCCGGGCAAATTTACCTGACTGGAGCAGGGTGGGTCTGCTTTATTTATTGTTTAATTAAGTGTAATATCCTTGACAAAGTGCCTTATTGACATTGCAGCAAATTAAAAGCCTTATTACGCGACAAGCACTGTCACCACTCAAGCAAAACTTGGTTCAGAAGGGAATTTTGCCTGAAAGGGCTGTGGTAAGTGCCTATACTTTTTATCTGAATAATCTTCTCCATTGCAGCACACGGAAAATTATTCCAGGATGAGAGGATGAGATTCATCTCCAGATTCTATCTGTTGCCTCTCTGTTGAGATTGCCAACAGTGACAGACTTTTTGATGCAAAGACCTGTCCCAAAGGAAGAGCACCTCTTTTTCCAGGGGCCAGGTGGCCAGCCACGGTAGTGCCTGGCTGGATTTGCATTTCAGCCTGTGCTATCTAAAGTAAAAGATTCTGGTTAGCCAGTAAGTACAGAATACTTATTTTTAAGAGAAAAAGCCCTGGTTAAGTAGGGCATTATATCCATGCCATGAAATTACAGATCTCATTCCTTTCCAAGAGAAAAGAAGGCAAAAGGCCTTCTTAAAGCTTTTAAAAACAATAAAAACTGTTTGTTTAATAAGTGCTCTTCTGCATGCTTGCCAACAGCACAAACCATATTATCCAGAACAGTCATCTGTTTAGGGTTTCCAATGTTAAATAAAACCTCAACCAAGCACAAATTTGAGAATTAGCTGAAAACACTGCTCACTGGCAGTTTATTCCCAAGCATACAGAGTTTGTGTTTAGGGATAGTTTTACACGTGACCAGGAAGGCGTTTTATTAAACACCACAAGCCCTTCGCTCCTACTCGTAGGCAGGAACCATGATTTGTCTTGCATGATATAGTGGAAATGAAGGAGAAAATTATGCATTTATAGCCAAAGTATCCACCTCTGTTATTCACAGTTCGATTCTTCCAGGTTATGGTATAAAGTAATCTTGGATGGATAATCCAGGCTAGTTTTAGAGAAGACATCTATTCCTCAGAGAACAGTAGAAGGTGCTACATCCTCCCAGGGACACAAACGGGTTTGTCAAGGGCTGATTTATTCTGCAGAAAGGCTGGTGAACAACAGACTATTTCATGGGAATATTGGGTCTTCTGTAGCTACAAATAATTCTCAGAGCTCTCCTACTACATGAACATTTTTTTCCTTGGTTCAGGGATGGTGTGTCTGAATCTCACTCTAGCAGATGGCAAACTGGAGACTGAGACTTGATAGTGCCTCTGACTACTTATTTATAGCTTTTCTGATTTGCAAATTTTAAAACCCAGGTTACAGTTATCTTTTTAATAACTGTGTCACTGATCAGATGAGATCATTTTAATTCAGTTCCTACATAGCAACGAAAGCCAGAGGTGATCACAGAATCACAGAATGGTTGAGGCTGGAAGGGATCTCTAGAGATCATCTTGTCCTCTAGAGATCATCTGGCCTCTTCCTGCATGAACAGCTAGTGCACATGGTACAGGGTGGCATCCAGGCGGGTTTGGAAGATCTCCAGAGAAGGAGACTCCACCACCTCTCTGGGCAGCCTGTTCCAGGGCTCTGTCACCCTCACAGGAAAGATGTTCTTCCTTGTATGGAGATGGAACTTCCTGTGTTTCAATTTATACCTATTACCCTTTGTTCTATCACCAGCTACCACTGAGAAGAGTTTGACCTCATCTTCTTTACATTCTCCCCTCAGGTATTTATACATTTTGATAAGATCCTCTCTCAATCTTCTCTGCGCTAAACAGGCCCAGCTCACTTAGTTTTTCCTCCTACGAAAGATACTCCAGTCCCTTAATCATCTTTTTGCTCTACGCTGGACCTTCTCTAGAAGCTCCACGTCCCTCTTGTACTGGGGAGCCCAGACCTGCCCACAATACTCCAGGTGCGGCCTCACCAGAGCTGAGCAGAGGGGCAGGATCCCCTCCCTCAACCTGCTGGCAATGCTCCTCCTCATGCTGGCCAGGATCCCATTGGCCTTCTTGGCCATGAGGCCATATTGCTGCCTCATGGGGAACTTGTTGTCAACCAGGACTCCCAGATCCCTCTTAGCAGAGCTGCTTTTCAGACGGTCAGCCCCTATCATGTACTGGTGTCTGGGATTATTCCTGCCCAGGTGCAGGACCCTGCACTTGTCCTTGTTGAACCTCATGAAGTTCCTCTCTGCCCTGTTCTCTAATCTGTCTAGGTCTCTCTGAATGGCAGCACAGCCTTCTGGAGTGTCGGTCCCTCCACCCAATTTTGTATCTTCTGCAAACTTGTGGAGGGTGCACTCTGTGCCAAAGAGCACTAGGTCCAGTACTGACCCTGGGGGACACCACTGACCACACGTCTCCAACTAGACTCGGCGGCATTTATCACAACCCTATTCTTTTGAACCTGCTGCACCTCTCTCACTGTAGCGCTGCCACTGTGGGAGACCAGATCTCCTAAACCGCAGAAGGATTCTCATGGCACAGCACAGACATGCCTGCTTGTGCATTAGTTCTTGCTGAGCTTGGTGGCGGCTTTCCATCTCCAGAGACTACTGTCCCTAGCAGTCCTACCTGGCAGACTGGTTTCCAGAGCAGCTATCAGGCAGGGGCATTATCAGTCAGCTGGGAAGAAACACTATATCCTCCTCCTCCTCCTCCTCCTCCTAGCATGTCAAGAGACACAGTGAATAGGGACAAGTCTGCCTCTGACAGCAGCTGACAACCCTGATCAATAGCTGTTGTTTAAAAAAATACTAATTAAATTATTAGAGCCTTCACGCAACAACACTGTCTCTTCAAACCAGAAGCTGCAGAATAAGATTCTGTCTGCATGCCCAACCCCCCCAGAAAACAAAGGCAAAAAGTGTTTGGATGCTTTGTGTTCTTAAAGAACCAAATATCATGCCACTATAGGATTAGCAGTAAAACCCAAGGGGTTTAGTCACCTCAGAAAACATTCTTTTCCAAGCAGAACAGCACATGTTTGGGCAACACATATGTCACTAGGAAGCTAGGAAGCAAGAATTTTGTTTATCTTGCTGAGCAGAGAATTGTATTTAATAGGTTTGTGCTAAAATGCTACCATAATATGTATTTTTCTGCTCTCTCTCATCAACCAAATTAAAGATTTTTTTTTTTTTTTTTTACTGGAGAGGGGAGGGCAAAGGTGATGTAATGATCCACAATTTTCCCTCAAACACACTATCCATATTTTATTAACCAAGTGAATTATTTAAACGTGTTCACTTACACACATGCCTCCTCTTATACACATGCCATACATTCCTGCCAGTGCAGCCTACCTAGATGTAATGAGATGCTCTTCTTTGGATCTTATTGCCCAATCAGACTGTAATTAAGCCTAAGAAGATGCAGGTAAATGTGCAAGATGCCTGTTTAATTAAAAATGAAAATGACGGTTTACGTATCAATTCATGTTCTATTCAATTATCAGTAAGATTCACAAAGCAACCTTACCTTTCAGTAGCTTTCAATTAAAAAAAAAAACTCCCCCTAAATTCGTATTTCCATATGGCATGGTTACTTTCATCTCCACATGCAGGAGAAATGTTGGTATGTTACAAAAAATCCCATGAAAAACAAAATGATTGCATCAATTCATGGAGGAAAAAAAAATGCTGTCAGAACAGAGCAGACTGAGTCAATGTATAGCTTGCATATGGAAACAATGACATGATTGTTTACTCACTGGTTTAATGATATTCACTTTCTCCTAATGGCAATGTTGAAAATGTGAATGCCAGATGTTGAGCCTACAGCGCAGAAGCGACAAACACTGCAAGGTCTATAGACAGGAATTATCCTGACATCAAAATATAGTGTAACTCTTCAGTTTAATGCTGTTTTTTTTTATTATTTATTAAAAAATAGCTTCATGTCTGCAGTTTTAATTTCCATATTTTATAACAGTTCAGCAACAAATTTACATATTTCCTGGAATCTGCAGATATAAAAGCGGTAAAACACTTCAGGCATTATTAGATAGTAGATTATAACCCATTACTATTGTTTCAATTAGCAATGTAAAAGTGACCTGCAGTGTTCAGATGACCCACTAATGGATTTAAATGCTTTCAAATATTAATGCAGGTTTTCTAAAGATGAATCCCAAACCCATTATTCCTGGAATAACCGTGAGCTGAAAAGCTGGCAATGATTGTGCATTATGTGGAAAGGCTCATGGTTAATTAAATGAATACCTAGCATTACTCTGTCCACTTTAGTACTACAAAATTATTTCTCATTGATTTTTACATTCTGAGCCCGTGATTCAATTTACTTCTGCAATTTGGGTTGTTGTGTCAATAAAACAGAACTGCTCAAAGATGGAAGCATTACAGGGAGATATATACATTAAGATCCAAAGAAAACTGTATTTTTCCTATTTTTTTCCTATTGAAATATTATTTGTAGATATCACTTTGTTATGTATTATTAAGACAATTTCTGCTTGTTTCCATCTGCTCTTTCTTCATTTTGATACTCAGGAACTGGAATGTTAGTGTTTGCTTAAGGGTGAGTAGCTAATTTTTCAGAAAATTTCTCTCACTACCAAGAGCTGCACCATCAATACAAATCTGTTCTTTCATGTTAAATAACCTAGATGGGTTTGATTTGTCAAATAATCATGCTGTAGAGTTGGGGACTTTATAATTTGGTAAATACATGAGATTGAATTCTTAAATTGCTAAAATGAATTCTGCGGAGAATTCTGAGAAGAAAAATCAGTTAGGCAAGGATTTTTTTTTTTAGAAAATGCCTCTTCTGGCACTGTAAGAAAAGGGAGAAACATTTTTAGTGGATGCTGGAGAGAATTGGTGTGAATAAGATCCTTGGTGGGCTATTACACTTAACTGATGTTCTTTAGGATACTTCCATTGTCCAAAAATGGCCCCGTGAGTTATTCCTCCATATATTTCATAAGTCAGCTCATAATGTTCTCAAAGATCTTGGATTTGCTCACCTATAACTCTTTCCAGAACACTTATTTTATGGCACCTGAAAATATTTTAACTTAAACCCATTTATTCCTATAATACACTGTGCACAGGGTACATTTTCCTCACCTTTCTCCTGGGAGTTTAAGTAAGTTTGATTTCCAGGGTCAGGAAGAATTAAGGGAATTGAGCATTGCATGTCAAATTGGAAGCCCTCTGCAACCAGACAGGTAGGAATCAGTCTCCACTATGGTGGAGACTGCTGAATGACACTTGCTGTCCACTTGCTGAATGACAGCAAGAGCTCCACAGAAATACACTTACTTTGCAGCATTTTACTACTTTGTGCTTAACTGACTTATCTCAGTGTCGCTATTCTCAAGATAAGTTTTTTTTAACTGGTGTGCAGATCTTGGTTCCCTTATATTGGGGAAAATTAAGAGTAATTCTGCTATAGTCAGTGGAATTGCAACAATGTAAAATCAGCGCAGGTGAGAAGATAATCAGGTCCACTCTGTTCATCATGGGACACACGCCTGTAATCACTTACTTGCATGAGTAATGCTCGCTTTAGAAAGTTCACCGAGTTCAATCACATTATTTGCATGAGTAAGCATCCCATCATGTGTGTGCACCCTATATTCAGATGTTTAATGCCTCCAAAAGGGAAACTAACTATCAGCCAGCATGGTGAAGAAATAGAGATTATGAAATGGATTTATGAACAGGTAAAATCTGAATTAAGTTAGAAATATTACAAATGCACAAAAAGCAAACAGCATGGATTTGTCTTTGCCTTAGGGTGCTCCTTTTCAGAAACCAGAAGGTGTGCAGGAAAATTCTATTCAAAGTTAGATCATTATCATTTCAGATAATTAAATGGCTAGGGAGCTATTTTGTGTTCACCAACTAGGACAACGCATTTGGAACTAAAATGCACTTACGTGTAGCCTCGCTTAGAGCATTAGCCATTACTTGAACCTTGACCATGAGCACTCAGTGTGACAGTAACCAGTTTTACATCCAGACCCAGGTAAATGAGGATATATGCTGGTGATATGGATTAGAGACTTATTTTCTCTGCCTGCAGAAGGAAACAGACGGTTTGCAACTGGCTTAAGTGGCAAAAGGATCTAGCTTCATTAACAAAGGTAAGCAGCCCTGAACATAATTAAGATTTCCTGCAGAATGGGACCACTGTGTCAGGATTACTACAATGGAATATTTTTGCACCACACTGTTATCTGCAGGTAAATACTCTGAATGTACTTTTTGCTTTTAGTGGATGGGAATGTCATTTATTCATTAATTGTGAAAAAGAAAAAAAAACACAGACAGCCACTACATTCCTGCAATTAATTCATTCTCATTTTATTACTAGCTGGAAAACTGTTGGCTTTTCTTTCCCAGTTGGCAGGAAAAAAAGTAAATGCAATTACTTCTCCCTTGTTATGCTGTCCATAATGCTAGAAAATACAATGAACAAATTCCAACAGTTTTGCCCTGTGAGAGTGGCTTCCTGATCCAGTTGCAAAGTCTTGTATACCCTTCAGTTTTAAGAAGGTTGCTGGAGGCAAAGCGTGCCATTCCAAGATCTATTGTACCAAAATTGCCCATCCATAGTACCTTACCCACCACAGGTAGTGACATGCAAGCAAAATACCATTAATACTAATGGCTGTTTTCCTTTAGCAAGGATGATAGGGCTGGATTCAGCAAATCACAATTGAGTGATCTGGCCACAACTAACGAAAGTCCTAAAAGTCAGCTCTTAGGAAGGATTTAGGCACCTGAATTAGTGTGAAGGTGAATTTCAGGTAACACGTGAGCACTTAAAAAAATCCCATTTCCCAGGCTGCTTAAGCATCTGCCTTTCTGTGAGTAGACAACTTTGTCAATGAGTTACAAGGTCATTATTTGTCCTCTCTTGGCCTTATTTTGTCCCAGGAAAGATTTCAGTGCTATATTTTCAATGGCTCAGCTTCAGCAGGAAGGGAGCTTCTGCAAGGGAGCTAGAAAAGGCAAAAAGAGGACCTCAAACTTTGGTCATCTGCTCTTCAGGCTAGTGCACTTACCACCAAAATGCACTAAATTATGCATATCAGGATCCCTTCCCTCTCCCTAGGCAGTCATTTTTACAAGCAAAGCTTGTGCCACTCTGCTTGTAAAGACAGTGTTTTCCTGGAGGGAATTGTGGGCCATGAGTACAAGTCTTAGGTGTACAGAAAAGGACTGAAACGTAACACCTGCAGATAGTGTTGCAGCCTGTCCTCTCCATAGCATTTTTCTTGGCTGAGATGTTCCTCTCTCTGTCTTCTTCTGCATCTAGTACTCAACTTCCAAGCCATTGTTTATGGTAGCACTTGAGTTCCTAATCCTGGGCTTTACTGATTAGCACAAACCAGTAGGGACTGTGAACACACATCCTTTCCACTGGGATTTGAAACTGGGAGCGAAGAGGAGCTTCCCTGTTCTAACCCAACGCATGGCATGGACACCTTCTGGCATGCTTTCTTTGGTGTTGCTCTTAACAGAGTGTGCCGTGGACAGCAAAGTCCACTGTAGGTTATTTCACTGATGCTTTACAGCTATTATGTTCCCCACTCAGATTTGTGCAACAAAATTTAAAAATTTAATCTGGATGAAGTCTCCAACTCAGACTTTGCCAAAGTTAGATAGGTTGATATACACATAAGAATTTAGCAGAGATCATCTCTAGATTTTTTTATGTTTTAGAAATAAATGTTTCTAGTGATTGTTCATACAATCCTACCTTTTTGACCCATTGCTTTAAAAGTGGAATTTTGCCAAGATAAAACAACAGAATTCACTCCCTGCTAGATCTGTATGTGCTGTGAGTACAAGTATTTAGGATTAAATTACATGAATAGAAAAACAAATATCCTGTGTAAAAGCTATTTGGTAAAAGCTATATAGTCTAATTAGAAAGACAGAAACAGAAAATATTATAGCAATAAAGAATTAGAACACAATAAAGAATATAGATTTTAGAAATTTATTGTAGTCTACCAACACTGTGCATGGATTATACAGTTGTGTGGAAATCATTTGGAGAAATATTTACTTAATAATATACTAAGTGTAACTGCTGAAGACTAAAACAGAATCCATCAAAATTCTATATTTTTAATAAATAATGGAAAGAAGACAATTGTACAAATGATGTAGGGTGTATCTATAATTAGCATAACCAGAAAGCACTTACATAGATATATTAATGATCATTACTTATGAGAAATGTAACTGAATTTGGAAGAAATTTTTTTTTTTTTTTTTTTTTTTTTAACTAAGCTAAGTTCAGTTTGAATGGCTTTTTATGCTAGGATAAAAAAATATGAAACTGCATCTTTTGCAAAGCCTGAAGTGAATTCAGATCTTTTGTTATGGTTCACATATTTTCAGCTTCCCACGTTTAATCATAACAGCCTCCTTGTGGTTTAATTATGATCAGAGTTCTGAAGATGATTCAACCACTTGCGCTGAGAATTTGACTTGCATTGATCAGAAAAAAAATATCTTCGAGTCTTAATTAACCATTTAACTGAAAAACATTCTTTTCCTAAGACTCTGCCGTATGCTTTGAAAAACTACAGATGAGTAAACTGTGAATCATAACCTGGGAAAAATGTATAATAGCTACAGAAGCTATCTTATGGCTGTAAATAAGGTTGTAATTTAGTACATTGATACAAATTTAACCCCTTTATATATAAGTTTTTGCTTGGTTATCATGCCAAAATTGACCAGATTTGGAGAAGAAGTAGCTGGTAAGTAATGGGTTTTGAGTGTGGGGTATTTGCTGTAGGACTGTAGTCCATATAAAATTCAGCATGAGATTTTCAAAAATGCTCACGTGGCTATATCACCCACTCACTTCAGGGAGTCCAGGGGAAGGTGGACACTGAATACATATAAAAATCCTGTTGTCCTTGTGTGAAGTTTCTTGAATGCTCTGTCAATGGCAATGCAAAACTTCAAGGTATTTTGCTCTACTTTGCCCTCAGCAGTTCAGCTGAAAATGAAGCAAATCTTTTAGCTTTAGCAAATTTCACACACAATTACCAGTGCAAATCCTGAGATATTTTACAGCTTTTCTATCTCAGTGATTAATTTTAGTGGATTGATAGAAGTAAGTTCAGGTAAACAGTGCCCATAGGAAAAAAAAAATGAAGGGGCATTTTTTTTCTTTTTGTGTAATTTCATTAGTAAATTGGAAGGTGTCTAAATGACTGAATATATTTCTAAGATCATCCTTTCACTTGAATTGAAAAAACTTGTCATGTAAATGACTTGAAAGGTGAAGGTGGTTTGCTTTCACCTTTAAACTTGACCAATAACCAACTTGACCAGCGTGACCATAATACTTGACCTACAACCAAGTCCACACAGCTCTTCCATTTGCCAATTAAATTCTCAGCCATTTCAGAAATTTAAATTTAAAACGGGTGACGTTAGGGTATAATAAAAATATACATGCTTACACACTTAAACATATTCATCAAATAAAATAAAGAAATTTAAATAAACATGGAAGGTGACCACATGCATGCTTCTAATGCATTGATCTAAACTTCAGATTAAACTGATCTGTAGAGGTAAAAATATGCAAGACAGAAATGTAAAATTCAACGTTTTATTCTTACTTGTATGCTCTGAGAAAAAGGCTTTCAACAAAGATTCTCACTTCTGCTAGTCTCTAAAGTTTAACAATATTGGGAAAGAATTTCTGTGTATGCACAGATCTGTTCTATGTTAAATTTAGGTTCTTCAGTTTGAGAAAATACTAAAAATTGTCCAACAGGACTAATACAGAGCAGCTTGCACTCAGAAGGAGCTGCTGGTCATTATCACAAATTCCCACCTCGGTAGAACTCTGGAAGTGTCAAGTTGTAACAACTTAATCAAGTGCAGATCTTACAACCTTAAAGAATTGCGCATGACTTTGAAAGAAAGCTTAAGGACACAAAGGAAGCCAATCTAAAATTTGACATTATTTTCAGCAAATAAGCTCTTTTTTTTTTTTTTTTTCAAATTTAAGACTGAAATAAAAGGGGGTTGAAAATTTGCATGGATATTAGCGTGCAGCAACCTTATCTGAGATATGATTAAACTGCTGCAAAGCCAAAATTTGTTGTTGATAAGGAAGCTTAAATGTATTACACTGTGCTGTGTTTTGCCTCCCTTTCACTCAGAAAGTGTATTCATTATAATAAATTCACACTTTAGTATGCAAAATTCATTCATATAGCCAGAAGCTTATAAAAAGAATATAGACTAAAGAGCAAGTTGTATAATGAGATCTAATCTATGTAAAATAAGTCCCAGAAGAAATGTCCTCTACTTTGATCATATCCCTTGAAACAAGATCCCCTGCTGGAAACCACAATAAAATGAGAGCTTGGGAAAACTCGCCTGGTAAGCAAGTTAGGTTTTCAAAAACAAAAGCTCGCCAAGCCCACTGACCTCATGATCCCTGGAAAAACGTAATTAAGGCCAATAAAATCTCTCAGACACCCTGAGGCTTAATGGGAGAATAAGGATTTTTGAGGGGCTCACTGTATGATGCAGGAGAGTGGCAGCTCTCCTCTCCATCCCCGCGTGGCTGAACCTGCAGCCTGCTGCCGAGCACAAGACCTAAAGTCCTTTCAGGAGGAGATGGTGACACAGAGATCACCACACCACCTCACCACACACACACACACACACACACACACACCCCTCCAGGGGACTCGGCAGCCTCTGGGGGTCCCGGAGCACTTCAGCACTGATGGTGGCTCTGATTCATAGGAATGATTTCAGAGTCGTTCTTCACTGCAAGCACGATGGGTGAATCACCATCACCACCGCTGGGAGATTATAATGCTAAATTAATTTTTTAAAGAACTCTGCTGCTCTGGGATGAAAGGTGTTATGCAAATGTAAAATCTCCTTAATACGAACTGTGAACTGAGGAGAGCACATTGTAGTGGCCACCAATATAAATTACTAGCAAATACCTCCATACGCCTCAGAAGAAAACCCGCTGCACATACATTTCTTCAGTGACAGTAGTTCTTAACTATTCTGTTTTAAATCGCAATACCGTGAAACAAGATATATAAAGGGTAGCTTATCAGAGAAACACTGACATCTTAATAAAGAAATCAAATAATTAATATAGAAATAAGTTATTTTCTTCCTGACAAGGCAGGCAGTCTGAAAGCATTATCATACAAATACAGTTCTTTAGCACCCGCCAAGATAATCCCAGATCCTTGGTGCTCTGTAACAGCAGAGACTGAAGGTACAGGGCCTCAGTACCCCAGTAAATCTGTTTAAAATGAAGGAGTTACTCGCCTGCACACAGAAAACAGCATAATTAATTATTTAATTTACTGCAGAAATGACGAGCTGAACTGGCCGCCAGCTGGCCATCTGCTGTCCCCCACACGTGGGACAGAGATGAAGCGAATGAGGATGATCCAGTGTCCTGACTACTTTGAGCTATTCCAGCTATCCAGAGTTTCTCATGCAGTGCCTCAAGCATGTCCGAGTTTATCAAACCTAAGCACTGCTCTTCTGCCTTCGATAACGAGGAATTCTGTGTGGGCCAAAGGCTTGTGTCTGTCTGACAGCAATACACAACAGCCACAGAGGTACCCAGGGCAGGGCAGCAGCAACCCACCGGGAGTCCCTCATTCACAGGCAGGATTAGTCCCAATGCCAGGGAATGCTATTACAGAATCACAGGTGGATTGAGTTTGGAAGGGACCTCTAGAGATCATCCAGTCCAACCCCCTGCTCCAGCAGGGACACCCAGAGCACGGGGCACAGGGTGGCAGCCAGGCGGGTTTGAAGATCTCCAGAGGAGGAGACTCCACAGCCTCTCTGGGCAGCCTGTGCTAGGGCTCTGTCAGCCTCATAGGAAAGAAGTTCTTCCTCACATGGACGTGGAACTGCCTGGGTTTCAGCTTGTGCCCATTACCCCTTGTCCTATCACTGGCCACCACTGAGAAGAGTTTGGCCCCTTCCTTCCTACGTTCTCCCCTAAAGGTATTTATCCATGTTGATCTTTGTAGGGCTTTGTACCCTACAACCTGCAGAGAAGACGTGACCCCATCTCATCCCTTCCCTTTCCCTCACCCCCTGGAAGACAACCAGAGTAGACACAAGACTTCAAAGGAGAGCCCTTGGCTCCTTTATTTCCATGGGCACTCAGAGACAACACTGCCTGGTCATTGACAATGAAATGATGAAATCTAACGATTGTTTCAGTATTTCTCAAATAGCTTTTTTTTTTTTTTTTTCATTTGGCTTGATTTTCTATACACATAAACCAGTTGACAAATATTATTATCAAGGCTAGGGTATGAAAAGCTTATCTAATGTATGACTTGCTTTAAAGACTTTTGGAAGAATGACTTCTGCATAACAAAACCTCAGGAATACACAAGTGATCTTAACAAATACGGTATGACTGCTGTGTGGTTTCCCTTTGCCTTTGTAGTTTCTAAGACACTATAACATTATTTAATTAGCTAAAATTTCCTCTCTCTTGAGAATGGAAACTCAATGAAATGTCAACAATGCTGTCAGTCTGCTTCAGGCTAAACTCATTACACAAAGGCTCACGATAAAAATAGTCCAAGACAGATTATTTTGTTGCAAAACATAGGCCCACCCAATGTATGCCTAAGAAACATGGTGTGAAATCCACGTGAATAATATATTTTGGGGGTTAATAGGACTGTGAAGTTCTACCAAGCAATTGTAGATGCCGTGTACTTTCACAGCTTTATGTATGACCAAAAAAAAATAAAAGGAGGGGGGTGGATTTAAACCCCGCTAATGATTTCTGGCATCTCACATACTGTTTACTGAGGGCATTCTTATATCAGTCAAAGGCTGATATGACGTCTACATGTTTACTTTAAAAATTCATCTCCTCCTATCATTCGGAAAGTGGACAGATACAATATTTTAAACAAAATGAGGTGAGGAGTTAAAGAAAAGATTGTTCCTCTTTCTGAATTATAACTGATATTTTAGAATACATACGCTTTTTTCTAAGCATAATAAAATTTGGCATTTTCTATTGTCAGAGGGTTTATAAAGGCTAAATTTCTTGATTTATTTAAATAGACAGATAGGAAAGAGCAAACTACAAAAACAAGTGCTATATACTGAAGGCATGTGAATTACCTCCTTCCCAAGGATAATGCAAATTAGAAGTATGTAAAGCTTTGTCTGCACCTGGGATCTTTAATGAGGATAAAGAAAAATCAGACGGAGATTCTCCTGGGAAAAGAGAGGATCGTTATTTGAATAACCTGCAGTGAATTCTAATCAATGCAACGTGACTTTGAAAATGAATGTGGTCTTTCAACCCGCTGCACATGAGCCATAATATTAATCATAACTTCATGGTACAGTAAAGCCTATGACAAATGGTTATTCAGTGGACTAACGAAAAGACCATTCATAGTGGGAGGAAGGTAAGGGCCATATATTCAGTATTTTTTTTTTCTTGTGTGCAAAAACATTTGTTTAAATACAGGTATGCATATATGTGTGTGTGTGTGCGCACACAGGAACCCATATGTGTGTGCCCCTGCTTTAGAATATAAGCATGAAATATGTTTGTTTTCCTTCAGGAGTGACACGAACAGGCAGCACCTTATCCTGTTATGCTTCTAGGACTATAATCTAGTTTTACACTTTTTAACATGAAGCTTGGTTTCATTTCTGTTAAAAATGGGTTTTATGGATAAAGCAGTGATTTATCTACCAGCATTTGAATCATCCACTGTGCCTCTAAATGGCTGGAGGTAATTTGTGTATTCTCTCCACTTCTAAGCTTTGTTCACATTCTTACAGTTGGAGAGGAATTTAACATAAAGTACGGTCGCTGATTGCAAAGTAGAAACACAATGCTGATTTATTTACCTTGAGCACAAAACTGAACTTTCATATATTTTTTTCCATTTAAAGAATTAAAATAAACAAGCATTTTGATGTTCTCACTATTAATATATTTACACCAGAGATGCAAGCTGTGTCAAAAATAACACTTTCAAAGAAGCATTTTCTAAATGATAATCTCATAATGCATTTTGAGGGGTGAATTCATATTTTAGCCAGAGGGTTATTTATGTAGGATACAAGGAAGTAAATATATCTTATTTTGTTGATGTGATGTAGTGAGAATGTTCAGGTGTAAGCACAAATATGTGACAAACTCTGCCATAAAACGCTATGCACCAGCGTGCACGACGAGATGAGATTTTTTTTTCCCTCTGAATATCCCCCACTTTCAGAAAGCGATTGTCACTCTGGCCTGTGACAACTGTAGGTCTGGCTGGTCTGGAGCTCCACCAGCATGGAGGAGCCGGAGAGGCTGTAGAATTGGTACAACACTAAGGTAACCATATTAATAGATTCCTATATATACCAAAGTACAACTGTTGCCCACAGCAGCCCTCAGGCAAAAGCTCAAGAAGAGAGCAAGGTCCTCCAAGGTTAAGCTCAAGATCTGTCAGACCAGGGGGAGAAGTGAGTTACAGAGTTAAATGACTGTCTGTGGACACTCAGACCAATAGCAAGAACCCATCATATGGCTGTCAGTGATCCAGGGGAGGAAAGGCTGTTTTTCCTACAGCTGAAATATCAGCAGCATAGGAGAATAATACAAGCTGACCTAAAAAAGGAAGTGGAAAATCACTGCTGATAACTGGCTGAATTTGTGCTCAGAGTGCAAAAAAATAATGAAGTCCTTGGATGTTATACCACTGGATACATAGCAGATATGGTATCACAAAGTCTGAGTTTGGAGAACTAGTTCTTTTGATAAGTCTAGAAGACAAAGAAACACCCACAAGATAAAGTGGGATCTACTGGAGGGAGGTGTTGGCTACAGATAAGCTCAGGCTGAGGAGCTTCCTAAACAGAAGGGTAACGGGTGACTTGATCAGAGCATATAAATATGTCTTTGGGCAGGAGATTATAGACAAAATGTTTAGAGAACAACAACAAAAAAGACAATCTGATTTTTGAAGTAAGAATAATTAACCATTGAAATAAGGCATCAAGAAATTTCCACTACTTAATATTTTTAAATTGAGACTGGGTAGCTAGCTTTGAAAGTTATGGATTTGATATAAAAATCATCTGGTGAAATTTTTTGTTCTTTGTTAATGCAAGAAGTCAAACAAGATAATAAAAGCTAGGCACAGGTTTCTTTAGATCATGTCTGCCAATAGTACTGGTCATGAATAAATCAAACAACTTAAAAATATTATTTTTATTTGTATCTTCTATAGACAAACCAACAATCACAGAATCACAGAATGGTTAAGGTTGGAAGGGCCCTCTTAGAGATCATCCAGTCCAAGCCTCCTGCTCCAGCAGGGACACCCAGAGCACGGAGCACAGGGTGACATCCAGGTGGGTTTGAAGATCTCCAGAGGAAACGACTCCACAGCCTCTCTGGACAGCCTGATCTCCATACTTCTAGAAGAACAACAAGAAGTACAGCTTCTAGACTGTTTCCAGGCCTGAAAACACTCTACAGAACACCAGATACAACATTAGATCTTTTTTCTAGTGTCTTATAAGTTATAAAAATCTTTCCAAAAAGGATAAACCGTATGATTGTAGGCATATACCATATTGTGGCATTAAATTGCTATGGCTCCAACATGTGACCTAGTGGAGCTGATGGAATATTTAGAACTTTTGCTTTAGCTTTCCCTTTACAAGATCATAGATGAAGTAGCTAAAGTGACCAGAACCGTTTTCCACTGCAGTGTGCACTCATGCAGATCCCTAATAATGGCTATCAGAGCTATTGCAGTTATGTTCTTAAAAGAGTCTATTGGCTTGTCCAGTAGAACAACATGCTGAAACCAACCATGGAGCTCAGGAAATCTCAATCTCCCTGGCTGCAGAACCATAGAAACATGTAGAATTATACAGTACTCTTCTGCTCTGCAGAAAACCAATCTGGTTTTCACAGGGGTTACTCACAGAAATGCCCCAAACCCTGCTTGAAGCCTGGGAGTTTGGCTGTGCTGGTGGAGGAGGGCCACAAAAACTCTTATTGCCAGCAAGGGCACAGCACTTGGTAGACTTGGGCTTGCTCAGCTCAAAGAACTCCATATGCATTGGATCTGAGATGTAAATCCAGAGCAAAGATCCATGTGAGAAGACCTGTGTCCTGTTGAGAACTAGTGATGGAAGGAAGGAAGGAAGGAAGGAAGGAAGGAAGGAAGGAAGGAAGGAAGGAAGGAAGGAAGGAAGGAAGGAAGGAAGGAAGGAAGGAACGAATGAACGAACGAACGAACGAAGGAATCTGTTTGCTCATACTGTTCATAGAGTTCACAGCAGCAGAGCTGTGTGTTGAGACTACTTCATTTAATAAGGTTCCTTGTCTTACTCACTTTTCTTACCATGAGTGTTCACTGTTCTCTGCTGCTCTTTTTTTCTTGTTGAAGATACAACTCTCATCTGCAAGAAGAGAATTAGTGGCTGCGGTGGGGGAATATACTCACAGTCCTTGCAGCAGCTTTGAGCAGTAAAAAGTCAGACTGTCTTCTTGTCCTGGACACAGACGTAAGCAATCAAAGAGTTTTTGCACAGCTTTCATGCCAGATGATCGGTTACTCAGAGGAATATAACATGAGCTGCTCTGCTCTTGGTAGCCTGACTGTTCAAGGACAAGCAGGGATTTTAAGCTCTTAGAGGACTACTCTGATTCCTCTTGTGCTCTTCTGAAAGTCAACATGCTCCAGTTGCTTTTCAGGAGCAGAGAAATGATTAAAAAGAAGAGGAACCATTTTCTTTCAGTAAAGCAAAGAGGCAAGCTTACACCTTAAGCATGGAAAACAATAGTAAAATGCAATGTGATTTTTTCAATTATCCTTATTTCTCTGTATAGTTACAAGATATAATGGTTTTATTGAAAAATTATTTGAATCTTTATGAATTTGCCATTGTTTTTAGATATACCTCAGCATGCTCAACTTTAGGAGCAAGAAAAGATTTAACAAACTTAAAATGTTCCTGCCTGAAAGCCTAGGATAGAGATATCAGGTTTTCAGGCTTCGGTGGTCACTCTGTTTATACACATCTTCTGCGAAGCCCCTAGATTTTTCTAATGTTACTTCCTTTGGTAGTTACTATGGGCCCCTCTTTCTTCATCTGTCTTTGTCTGCTTAATATCACTGTGTTTTAGCTTTTCAGAGTTAGCCACTATCTATGCCTTGAGGTTGAATACACTACAACAAAAATTTTCGCCAACTGGAGTTCAAATGAACTGTTGTATTTCCTCATTCTTCATCTCAGTAAGAAGGATTTTGAGGTAGTAACTAAGAGTCATAGTGCCTGTGGAACAATTCTGAGATGATTAAACCAAGCTGCTCACACAATCAGCCTCTGTTTAAGCTCCATTAAGTGAGAGATGGTTCTAAAACTTTGTTTAGTTTTGTTTTTAACTATGCTGTAGCTTTGGATATTCATGGTTTCTATAAAAAGCCAAATCTTTGGTTAGATATGTCTTTAAACACAAACTATTTAAAGTTTAAATTTGTTGTATTTTTATGTCTACTTTTACTCAAATAATTACATAAAACTTGGCTGAGAATGAGATTTGGGCTGAAGTATGAGATATTTACAGGATAGCATAGGAAGAATTGTATGTCTCTGTTAATTTATATACTCTTTAAGATTAATTTCTAGTCTGTACTACTGACTTCATCTCTAAGAGATTGCAGTGTTCATCACCAGAATTTCATTTTCGAAGCTTTTCTGCAGTATTTCTGGTTAGGACTGGTCAGGAATTATCTCAGGTAGGGCTTCCTTGAGGCCTATGTGCGTCTGTCCCAAATGCAAGAAAGAAAAGAGAAATTATTCAAAAGAGTCAAAAGAGAATGAAAAATCTGTTCCTGCTGGAGTTGCAAGGGGTTTAGATGCTGAATTTAATGAAATCAGTATTCCCTGTGATTTTGATCCTAAGTCTTTTTGATGTGAGTGCCATAGGAGGCACCAGCATTGCAGCAGCAGCAGGAGTATGAGCAGCCCCACCTCTGTAGAGGGCGAGACCTAGAGGGTCCCGAGTGACTCTAATGTGTAGAGCTGATCTAGTGCCTTGTTTCTACCCCTTCCTTGTTCTAACTTTCCACATTTTTTCAGGTGCTGTTCCTTCCGCTTCTGCCACAGACCCAAGTCACCATTTCCGGCACTCAGATCCCAACATTAGGGCTCCAGAACTTCGATACGGGCCAAGAGCAACCAAGGATCCTGCCTAGCCTTGCTCGAGCCTCAGCCTTGCAGCTGCCCCCTGGCATCCTGTCCATCCGACATCGCCACGGTCTAGAGGAGTTCCAGAAATATGGTACAAAAATGGAGGAAACATTATCCCCGTTTCATGCTTTCTTCCTTGGTACAGATTACTATCAGTTTAGTCATAGAAGTGAAAAATAGAAACAATCATAGGGAAGGGATATCACGTGGAAGAAGGGCTGATATTCTCTAACCTGGCAGCAGAGAGGGTGTCCCCACCTCTCTTTCTGCTAAAAAAATGGCCCCTTGTGAGCATTGTTCAGATGGTTAGATATTTGCTCGCATGAAACTAAGAGCAAAGTGCCTTTGATAAAAAGAATGATCCTATTCCTCTTAAACACAGAAAAACCCCACAGGATCAGATCCAAAAGACACAGTTCTATAAAGGTCATATGTGTGGTTTCAGTCACATAGAAGATTATTGATTTATCCAGGAGTGACTCAAATGAAGAGCGGGTTCATGGTCCAGGTGAGGAAGGGGAAAAGGTAATTACTGCCTTATCACAGGCCTTCCCTGTAGATGTGGGCTATGGAAATAATCAGGACTGCTCTTACAGGGAGAGCAGCAGATGCACAGCATCTGGTCGCTGGTCTCCAAGGCTACATCCATACTAGTAAACTAAACAGGCTTAGGACATGTTTAAGCACCGCTCCATGAGACCCATGTTGTTTAACCCTTTCTCTGGTTTTTGCCTCGTGCCAAACAACCCTCCTGGTCAATGCCTGAGTACAGCCCGGGGGCGAGCACAGGTCAGCAGCTGTTCCTGAAAGGCTGCAGGGAGGAGACATTCCCCATCTAGGCGAGTTGAGCTGTGCTGAGCTGTGTGTGCTCTGAAGGATAAAGGGTGGGCTATAATTTACCCCATCTATTTGCATAGGCATAGGTTGAAAGAGACCTTAGTTTACTGGTTTCTTACTGTAAGTCCCCCTCCCCACGCTGGCACTATGTATTACTTTTAGTGTAATAAAACAGATAAACAAATTTCACAAAGAATGAAAGCATGTACTTAAGTAACTTTCCAGTATCTTTTTGATTTTATGGATGAGAGACCAGTCTCCAACTCAGCTCTGCTCCCTACATTTATTAAAACGGTCTTGTCTACAACTAAAGTCCTCCAGGCACAACCTAAAAGCACACAGATCCCTCCCACAGCCAGCCAAGATGCCGGTTCTTTCGCTACTAAGTGGAGTTGGGCACCTTTTGTTCTTTGGGACACAGAACACGGTGCTGGGACATTACAAGCTTATTTCTGAAATTGATAACAAAATCCTACTCTAATTTCAGTGAGCAGGACCTGGCCAGTGCCGTCTTGGAATTCCAAGTTCTTACCTCTTGGGTAATTATCTTCAGCTAATAATTACGTAATTATAGAATATGGTAATGCTATATTTTATTATAGTATTCAAGTATCTCCCAAGTAGAGTAGACTGATAAAAGTGAAGTATCTGGTGGGCTTCCTGGATTCTTTGGCTCTTCTACCTTTCGGGGTTAATTGAATCAAGATTTTAAAAGGGATAATTAGATTTTTTACAACTTTCTGCAGCGGCAAAAATTTAAACCTATTTTCACATTGAAGAAATTTGGAACGTACCCAAGCTGTTCTTTCAAAGTAACATCATCAAATACTATTTTTGTGTATCTGAGATTTAACATTTCAGACTCTTTCCTCTGCACCTTTTATTGTTCCTATTTACAGTGCACCTGAAACACATTGTGTAATTGGCAGAGAGCCCAGATTTTCCATTTAAGAACAGTTTGATGATTTCACTTTTTCTTTCTCTCTCTCTCTCTTTTTGAAAACAGCAGGTGCTCTACATTGTAAACAATGCCAGTCACCATAATATTATTAGCTTTTGCATTTTTATTACATTTTTGCCTCCCTACATATTTTAAACTTCATTGCAAGGCGCTTTTGGCACCAACTCAAAAAGCTTCTTATTTCATAAGGAAGATGGATACCAGTGAACACAGTGCTTTGTTGTCATTTATAATTAGAAAGCATAAGATTTACTTAATCATTAAACCACTCAATATTTGCTGTTTTTTCCCCTCATTTTCTGTGTGATACATCCACATCTGTCCCATGCAGTACACTAATTCCCTTTTCTGTAATATGGATTTTTCAAACATTTAACCCTTTTCATGGTATCAAAATCACCTTTTATAACATTGCTTTTCTCCTCCCTATCACCTTGCCTAAGATCCTGTAAACTGCATTTCAAATTTTTCACAGTTTGATGGGTCAATAGCCAGAGCTGACATAGCCCAGTGGTTCTGCAATTACTCTTATTGTGCAGTGAGAGTTTATATTTCATTGGTTATTAAAAATGTGTGCAAACAAATGGAGTTTAAGAAAAACAAATCAGAAATTCATTTAAAGAGAAATCTTGAAAAGAAACGACACAAGAAAGAACAGATGAAGGCTCCAGAAATCCAAATAACACAAGGCAAGAATTATATTATGAGCACATTCGGCTTTTCTTCAGTGGGTATATTGACTTGATTTCAAGACAGAGGTAATATCACTCGAAGAAAAGATTTAAGAGAATGTCATGTGCAATAAATATTTATTGTTAGAATTATTTGTGGTTTCAATGAGATCTTCATTAGCAAACAAAGGAAAAAAATCACGCTACTTTCCTGTTTATACAGCAAGGATGTCTTTGCTAAACTGCATTTGGAGCTACATTTTTTTTTCCAGATCAATTCAATAAGTGAAAGCCCAACAGAGAACAGATGCAATATAAGAGCAATAAAGGGAAGTAAAAAAAATTAAAAATCCTTTGTTCTCCCTGCAGTACATCCGTAAATCTATTAGTGTTATTTTCCTTTCTTCTCTTTTTTGCATCCCAAGCCAGATCTCAAGTTCTCTGAAGCAATCCTTAATCAAGCTCCCCAAAGGCCTACGACTGCATGCAGCAATTTCTCCCCTGCTCTCAGCACAGATGTTTCGAGCACATTCCATTACACCTACATGCCATTACAGCTAATGGCTTATTCTGATGAAGAAAGCTGCTTTCTGCTCAGTGCAGCAAAGGGGAAAATAGCCTCCTGTACAGTTCGTACACTGCAACAATGAAATGTGGGGGCAGGTGGTACAACAGAACTCCCTAATGTTAATTACATACTGTATTACCCCCAAATTTGGCTGGTCATTAATTATGCTAATTTACCTTCCTGAAAATTAGCACCATTCATGTGAGCATTTGAGCAGTTTTTAGCAAAATGAGCTATGGCATGAAGGTTTGTAAATGTAAACCTCTTGAACCATCCCCATGCAAGACTGCCGCGGGTCTGCTTGGGAAGGGGCACGGCCGAGAGCTGCTGCATCGTGGGGCACGTCCCACCTCCCGCGTGACCTTGGGCAGGTCGTGCCGAGCTCGCCTTGCTTTGTCTGTGAAAAATCCCGTTTGCCTATAGAAATAATCTGCTTGTGCCAGAAGGGCAGGGTTTGATTCCTGAGAGCCTCCAGGGCTGTGACTACTTCTCCTGCAGAACGTTAAGCTTCAGTTACTGGACTAGCTGGAGACATTAGATAAATGAGCCAAATGTTTTGCTCAGGCAGCGAATATTTAAACAAAACTTTAAAGAAAAAAAAAGAAAAAAAGTAACACAGCACAGTTTAAATGCTGCCTTGGAACTTGGAATAAAGGAGGAAAACAAAAAAGTTCACGATTTCCATATTCTGTAGAGGATCTAAGCAGATTCCACGCTTTTCTAGGAATGATCATATGGAAAATACAAAGTATGACAGCAGACATTTCTTCCAACTCCTTAAAACTGTCCGGGCAACCCCACAACGATTTTCTGTATACATTTAGATTGCATTAGGTCTCAATAAAGGTTGGTTCAGTAGCTTCAAGTGTGCCTATACTTATAGATTGATTTTTTTTATTTAACTCTTCATAAAATATTAATCTGCCTTCTTCCAACAAAAGCTAAGATTTTACCATATTGATTATAGGCCTAACAAAGCAAGGTATCAGATGTAGATGCAATTTGTTTTCCTATGAATTAAATACATTAAAACACATTTTACTCATGTTGAAATTGATTGAGTTTCAGAGTTAAACAAAATCTCTTCTCTCTGTTGTGAACTGTCTCCATTTCTTCCTCAAGGCTGCTGTTTTCTTCTACCCATCTCCAAGAAGCCATCATCATATTAACATAGATGACAATCTGGCAAGGAGGTGCTGATCAAAGATAAATTTCACACTCGCACTTCGCATTTTCTAATTACACCATCTGTGTCAGACTCTTTCGTGGCAGTTCTGCCCAATCTGTCAAATGCTGCATGCCTATGGGAATGCAGAGGAGCTGAGAAAATCGCCTCCATTTCCCTCACCAGCCGATCCATCACCCCAATCGGAGCTGGGTGGATATATTAGTCTAATTGGTGCTGGAATGAAGGTTCCAGACTGCATACAGGATGAGGTGTTTGGGGGATGCAAGACATGAGATTTACAATTTGAATCATATTACAAGGCTTGCCCCAGCTTGTTTCATAGCAAGCTGATAGCAAGCCATGCATGCAATAGCAGCATGTGGGGGAAAAAAAAAAAAAGAAAAAAGGAAAAAAAAAAAGAAGAAACGAGGAATATTTATAAACAAATAATGAATGAGACGGTGTCTCCTTTTGTTACTGTTGGTTTCTTTCAGAAATACTAACTCTAAATGAGTTAGTGCAGGTGAAGAGAATGCATCCTTGTTTTAGAATGTAAGAAAAATGAAGAATTACATACCCCAACCTACCAGAGACAGCCTGGTTTATTCTAACCGAGTCCCGATCCACTAAAGCCAGCAGCCCACCAAATAGAGGTGGTTCTTTTCACACTAGAACTATCCACAGTGAATGAGATTAAGCCACAGATGGTGAAAAGCTGCAGCTTTACTAATAAGGTTGACATTTAAAACTATTTTATCCTATCAACTTTTTCAGGGAAATTTATCCCAGCTTTGTACCTGTGCGTAAACAATTGCAAACTGCCCCTGGAGCGCGCTCAGGCCCGGTGGGGTATCTCCATGCGCCCGGGCCACCACGTTTAAAAGTGCAAATGGCTGGTGCGTCTGGCTGAACAAGGAGCCCCGTGCCTGTGGTCTCCGGGGTCTGCAAGCCCGCAAAGTGAGTGTGAAAAACCGAGTGGCCAAAGGGAATATGTGTGTGCATTAATGCAGGCTGCATGCAGAAACCCTGAGCCACATCTGGGATACGTGTTTTTTTCTCATCACAGCACACTTGTACACACACTATTGATAAAGCCTCACACCTCTTTTTTATTCTTAGCCTCATTTTATTTTTTTTATTCTTAGCCTCTCTCAAGTACAGTATTTTGTGTCGCAAACTTTGGTTTAATTTAATACAGAGCCAAAGGCATCACTGGTGCAAGAATGCTGTCGGTCTGCAGCATCCACAAAATAGTGGTACCTGAGTGCAACCCTTTTAACGCCTTTTTCTGCATTCAAAGTGAGCAAGAGAAAGAGCTGTTCAAATATTCATAAAGGACAGAAGACAAATATTTGGCAACTCCCAACATTTCAGTGCTAAATCATTTAGTAAACACAGGCTAACACCATTAACACAAGATCAGACAAAACTGCCCAGCACCACTCAGGGCTAGGTCAGCTGAAAGTAACCTTAATGCTGTAAATCAAGCTTTTACTGCCACATATTTGACTGAACTTGTGTCTTTACTTGAACTTTTGAATTTTTCCCTTTCAAAGAAATGTATAAGACAGCCTCAAGGTGGAATATGCCAGAATGACTCCACTTCAGAGGCACAATCAATGAACAGCAATTATCTCAGATATATTTGAGCTTTTTATAGACAAAGACCTTTGTCTGGGTGGGTGCTGTGTAACATAATGTGTCTGCATAGGCTACTTCTCTTTCCCCTGTGCATTTTAATTACACTGGCAATTTTTTTCCCCAAATAGCTATGAACGGAATTTCAATTACACTTATTCATGAGTGTGCAATGCTCATCCCTGCTTCCGTGAGCCTGTGCATGAGCTTTGAGAAGGTGGCTAGCAGGCACTGGAGACAAGCTGGCGTGTGTATGGGGACAGCACAGGGACTCGTGTCCCATGTCACGGTGCCCACACCATGGAGCAGCTGCTCTCTGACTGTCTTTCAATGTACGGGCAGAGCAAGTCACCGGGGTTTAGAAGACCAGGGTTTGGGGCAGATTTCTCCAGCAAGCTTTCTGTAATTATTATGCAAAGCAAAAGGCTGCATATTAGGGGAAGAAGGAGCTAAGTGAATATCATAAAATATAATGGCCAGAATTTAAACACTATATCCCTGCATTGCATTGCCCTATTCCTCCAGATCCTCTCTACAATTCCCTGCTCAGCCCAGGCTTCCCAGTATTTCCCTACACTGCAGTTCCTCACTGAACAAGAGGTGCCATTTGCTGTCACCGACTGCAACTGCTCAGGCTTGTGCCTGATGACTGCAGGGCCAACGGGCCAGGCAGAAAAGGCACAAGCTGAGCTGGTACTGCAGCCTTCCCTTTCTGCAGGGCTCCCAGCCAAGTACCTCTCTCCACTCGGCTACTGAGCTGCAGAAAATATGTCAGAGCTTCCTGCCTTTGAGACAGGCATTCCTATGTTGGGTTAAACTTGGCCAAGGAATGACGGACAGGTGGACAGAGATAATGCAGTTGTAGGACAGTGGGAAAAAGTGCCTGTGGATGGAGAAAAACAGACAAAGCTCTTTCTGGAGAACTATGCAACAATATTGACAAGGTGAAAGTATATCAGAAAAATTGGTAAAAATACAACCATTGTAAGTGCACCAGTTAAACAAGGCAGAGTGAAGCTGCGCCAGTGTGCATACATAAAGAGCAACTGTTTGCAAAGTGGGAGAAACTGTAGCTGTGTCTCTGATAAGAGAGAGATCTCTGTAGCCAAAGACATATTGACATGCCTGGAAAATCCTCCCTCTTCTGCAAGGAAGCCCAGGCACAAACTGTCTGCAGTGGGAGCGCCAATGAACCTTCAGGCAAGTCTTTCAAAAGTAAATAAACATGAAAGGGAAGATTTGCTTGGCTGCTGTTTTTGCCTTTGACAAACCTGTACCTGTTTGTTCAGAACAAAATCTGGAGGGGATGCTCTGGTGTCATCAGACCACTGATATCCTCAGCACTGACATAGCTCTCTCAATCTGCATGATTGTATTCAGGATGTATCCTGATTTCCTGAAAATACATGATGTTCTTCTCCAGGAAAGGAAAGCAGATTTATTCCTTCTGTGAATTTGGAACAATCTGCTCATGCAAGTGACAGGGAAAAAAAGCCATTTCTCGTGTTTCCTGTTGCTACCAGCCCTGCAGAACCAGCTTCAATAGAGAAAGAAAGGTTGAAGTCTTGATCTTTTTGTGTATTATCTAAAGGGCCACCTGCCAAATGCCTCTGTTTGAGTCCAATGAATTCTATGGTGTTGCACAGGTGTCAGTGAGGGCCTTTTCTGGAAGCAGTGGGACTGAGTGTTTAAATGAGATACTGAGCTCCAGAGGCCTTTATTACAAGCAATGAGGCCACGTAAAAGCCAAAAAAGGCTCACAGCTAGAAAAATCAGTCTACATTTGTAAGATATGCCCATGTGGTATGAGAACCATCATGGTGCAAGAGACTTGGGACCTGTGCCGTGCAATTCTTGCAGGTTTTTAGCAAGCAGGACTCTGCTTTCCGCAGACTGACACTTGTTCTAGAGCTCATGGGGCTGCAGCTAGTAGAGATATGCATCACTGTGGTTGAACAAATAAATATCCACTAAAGGAACCTGGTTCAGAGGAGTAAAATAATCAAGAAACATGGAAAACTTTACTGCCCATATTCAATTAACAGCTTAAGTATTGTTAGAAAGATGGTCCAATTTGGAATAATATGATTAAAAGCAATGGTTTAGATAACTTGTCTGATAACGGTGCAAGTACATCCTACAAATGCCCAGCAGTCCCATATCATTCAGCCTTCAAGGACAAGCTTGATTGATGGCAATGTATATGTAGGAAGGAACTCAGATGGAATAACCCCACTGTGCGCTGGTAAAGTAGTTACCTGGGAGGGTGACTGTGCCATATTATAGATCTGGGTGAGGACAGATACTGCAGCACTCCAAACACTTCTCTGATTCCCTCTCCTGAAGGGCAGCTCTGTGCCCTCTGTGCATCTGAGGAGGAGGAGGTGGCTCTTTGCTTGTTCCTTTTCCTTGTACCTTCTACTTCAAGACCACTGACTCTGTGCCATGTCAGTATTCTGCACTGCCTTTAGATGTGAAAAATTCTGTGTTGATCCGCAATAATTCATACTTTGTAAACTGCAGTATAAACCATTACAAACACAAGGAAATTCAAGATGTACCAGAAATTTAAAACTGGGATGATATCATCTCCCATATGCAGACACTTGCAAGTTTCTTTATAGTTAACATTCACCAGCAATGAAGATATCCTCCTTATTTACTTTTTTTTTCAAGCTCTGTCTCCTGTTACCATCTAGCACAAGGACTAAAAATAGGTATGCCACAATCATGCAACCCAATCCATGTAATCAAGCACTCCTATTTCAGTAATGCTTTTTATGTATAAATATTTCAAGAATAAAGATTATTTTTGAGCTTTCGAGTGCTCAAATATAATATTTACTCTTACAAAAGTAATACTTGGGAAAAGAATTCAGAGAATTATCCTTCTTAGCTTCTCAGCAAACAGAGACTGTGGTTTCTTTGCCATTATTAGAGAAATTCAGTGTACGGAGGTAAGTGTGTCGAAATATTCAAGACTGACAGATCTTTTTCATTCTACCTGCATTCCACCCCAAAACACACAAGCTCAACACAATTTACACTGGCATCAAAGGACATGTTCTTTACCTTAACTAGCTTACTCTTTTATAATTTGACTAATTCTTTGCCTATCCAGCTCTATGGTTTTATTTAGGTCAGTGATGAAAGTTCCTCGCTTCTGCTTTCACTGAAAGTGGGATCTGCCCCAAGAAATTCCCAAGTACACTTATTTTTTGTGCATGGCATAAATATGTTTTAAACAAGCTGTGGTGAAAATCAAAAACTGATCACACTGATGGTGCCACTTTTGGGTCTAAAGATTGCAAATTAAGCATAAATCTAATAGATGCCTTAAGTTAAGAACCCAGTGATTATTATTCCTGCTAGTTACAGATACAGAATATATTGATATGACTATATTGTTTTAGAAGATTATTTTGCAAAGAGAAAAGCATTCATTAATTTCCTAACTATTTTCTTGGTTATGCCAGCACTATGAATCAGCAAACAATTCATACGCTTAAGGCAAACATACACAGTCATAACACTTGTGTTCTAAACATCTGTTATGATCATCTGATACAATATGATTTTTATCAGCAACTACTCATAGTCTTCTTTACATGACACTATTATTATTATTATCATATTACTATTCAACAATATTACATGCTATAAAGAAGTATAGATGCAATTCTGCCTCCACTAAAAACTATGGCAAACAGTGTATATAATGGGACAAGATTGAAGCCAGCAGCCATATCCGATATCCTTGTGCTGGGTAGGATCTTGACCTGGCAAGATGTATCAGCACACCTTTGAATTTCAGCTCTGAATTCCCTTGAGTGGCTTATATTTTCTTAAATGAATTATGCTATTTTTATTTATTGTTCCACCAAGGAGAAAACACCATTGTTTTCTACTGCAGTTCCCATAACTTAATAGCTCACAGGAAAAGGTTGAAGTTCAATGTGAAGATTTTACATTTTAAGACACCCTAAGTGCTCAGAAATTCTGGAAGTGAAAGACTGACAGTATCTTTTTTCAGTGTCAGCTACTTTTGACGGTTCACCAGTAACTTTTTTTAATGACATGGTTCTTCACTCGTGTGACTCTGTGAGTTTTTCCCCTATTAAATATACTTAATCCTTCAAGGTAAGGATTCAAGACACCTTTGAAGGAAGGGAACCGTAGTTTTTCATAATGGAGAAGAACATGCAAGGAAGCAGTTGTAGCATATGGAGAAGAGGGGCCATGTATTTAAATTTAGATCCTAACAACAATGAGGTGAACAAATTCAGTGGAACAGTTCACCTGAGCAAAGTTACTGACATGCTTGAAAGTTTTTGGGATGGGCCTATTAGGAGGGGCCTATAGGATGTGCGTGGATTTCACCACATTAAAATAATCAGAAATCATAAAATATTCCAACAGTTATGTCAAGACAATGACTATAACATTGAAAGTGTTTGCCATGTTATTCTTGTTATTTTTCATTGTGACAGACTTTATTAAGGCTATTTATTGTTAACACATGGGTCCACAGGTTATTAATATTGCATATAGATATGCGCGATTCTTGTGTTATTGCCCAACATAACTGGGATTTCAGTGCAAAAGGCAGACTTAGAATTTAGAACACTGAATTCCAGATGTCTTCTCAGTAGACCTTCACTACACAAAGATGCATTATGTATTTACAGTTTACTACCTGGAGAGAAAACAATTAACATAGGGGTTGCACATGTCCAGCTTCCATGTCAAACTCAGCTGAAGAAATCAGCTCATACCACAGCTGCTCCAAAATCTATCACACTTCTACATTTTTGGCAGGATGTCACCTTAGGCATTGCAAATGGTATATGTGTGCTATATAATTATATTGTCCATGGATTTACGCACCTGTGTTGCATATTTCATTACATTTTCTTGGCCTGCTTATTAGGACTACATTTTACATGTCTAATAATACGATTCAAATTCTACCAAATACGAAACACTGACTTTAAAGCAGGGCTAAATGAAGCTTAAGTAATTTAACATGAACCAATGGAAGACAAAAGAATTGCGTTAATCATAACAGGGTCATAAAGAGGCTACTCTTCCACCGACGTTTCCTCCTCTCCTTAAATATTTGAGCTGCAGAGATACAGTTTTAATGCATTTATTTACAGACAATACACCAAAAAGCTTTTTCTTTTTTTCTTTTTTTTCTTTTTTTTTTTTTTTTTTTTTGGAAAGCAAGCATAAATGGATGCTTGCAGGAAATCACAATAAGCTTGGAATCTTTCACAGAATCAAATCAGAGTTCATACAACAAATATCACGCGTATTTTGTTGTTTCTAAACATCAATTGGCCGTATAAAAAGTGTAATAGAAAAATTAAAAATTTGTGATTACAATGACACAGAGCGCGTGCCAACAACTCTGTGGATGGCTTTTTATCTCATTCCCTTAGTGAAAACAGTTAACTAGGCACTGGTGAGATATTCTGTAACTGCGCAACAAAAAGCTGGCACAACTGCCAAGTGTGGCATGCCAGATGTGTGAATACATTCTGGAGAGCAGTATCAGCAGCTCCAACAGAAAACCATAGCCATTAATCTAGAGACCTCTGGGAGTTCAGGATAGTGCTGTAAAACCTAGACCCTGCCAAGACTGCATCAGATAAAGCCATCAATGCATTGTAAAAAAGACACAAAACCTATTTCATGGGCTGCACTGATCAAGCAATTACAATCATTGACTACATTAAGCAAAGAAACAGCGGGGTGCCCCATAAAATTGACTGCCAACTTGAATAATCAATAGACTCCATGTAGAGTAAATTAAATAACTGAAAAACTATTTGGAAAAGCTGAAGTTAAAAAGCCAATCTGTAATCCCTCATCCATGGAGAAACAATCCTGCATCCAAAAGATTCTTTAGTTTGCTTTCATTCTTGTCGCTGGGAAATACAGTAACAGTAAACTGAGCAAGGCATTCTTTATCTACCTCATTCACTGGCTAATAATTGTTCATTTAACCTGGGCATTCCTAATCAATGCATGCATTAGGATCATACCTCCCAGTCTGCCAAGTTTCAAACATGGGCCTAAATTGCAGGGCTAATATACAGAACGAGGGAACCTGGAGATATAGATGTACTCTGAGAGACTTAAAATGATACAGATTGCTTTCCCTGATGCAATGCATATTCACTTTGGCCTGGCTCTCCTGATTGTTTCCAGCATAAACCGTTTATAGCAATAGCCGTAATTCTGCAGCTGATAGTAGAAGTGGTTGCAAACGTTGTAACCGAACAGCTTTTCAGCAAAAGATGCTGAATCACCAAAAGTAAAGGTTATGGCTTTGACTAAAAAAGTTTTCTTTAGCGCAGAGTAGGAAGGTGGTAGAGATGGAAAGAGAGATTCCCCTCTTTCTCTACCTATCCAAATATGCACAGAGGGAGCTAATGCCTCCCCATCTGGTAGGCACCCAAGAACCCACGGGTGCCCTGTGGGTTGGTGGCTGGAGTACTTGTCTGGGTTGCAGCAGCCCTCTGTGAAGACAGAGAAGAAATCTGAACTCAGGTCCTGGCAAGCAGCACTACCCAGGCTTTACTTCTTCTGGATCTTGGGTGCTTTTATGAGAAATATTTCTGAGAAATATTAACTTTTGGCTTTGCTGTGCCACTGCATGTAACAGATCCTAAAATTTTCATAAAGCAAAAAAATAATTTTTTTAGAGTAGATCTGACTGGCTGCATAGAAGCTTACCGCAGGAGTGCTGTGGAATGAGCTGTGCAGGCTCAGCTGTCCACATACAACCTGCCAGAGCAGGTTGGAGGATGTGTCTTCTCCTGCCTGCATTGTGGCATGTCACCAGACACCACTTCCAACAGGCACCATTGGCTGCAGGACCAGGAGTATTTCTTTCAAGGATATTAACTTCTTTGCAGCGTTAGGATAGTTACGAGCATAATGCAAAGCTCGTATACAAGTTATTGTGTCCTAACAGGTAGTGTTCCTGTTGTTAGGACTTCCCGGGAACATATGCCACGGTTCTTTGTTGTGCGGCCAGCTGAGCCAAGTATTGGCACTGGAAGACTATCAGTGTCTAAGAGTGCTCATTAGTTTGTGCCTCATTACTGAGTGCAGTACCAACCTGAGCAAAACCACAATGTCACATTATAACTCCTGTCCCTGCTGGCCCAAGCACCGTTTCACGTGGTCACAGGTTTGTGTGTGTCCTCTGAATTACGTCCAACACTTGGCAGGAAACACTTATTCTGCAGCGAAGACACAGCCCAAAAGAACAATTCAACAGTGTTAGATTGCTCCATATTTCAAGAAGGAAAGGAGGCTTGTAAAAACCTCAACTAATGGCAAAGATTCTAATTTTTAATTGAAGAGAAAATGGGTTATTTTTAATTCCTGTTGTAAAAATAAGTGTCCCTTTTGAAAAAAATTAAACTTTTAAAAATCTATGTAAATTTTTTCAGTTTTCATTCTCCAGTTTTGAAAGAAAATTCTTTTTTTTTGCAGTTCTTTTCTCCTTCCTTCCTTCCTTCCTTCCTTCCTTCCTTCCTTCCTTCCTTCCTTCCTTCCTTCCTTCCTTCCTTCCTTCCTTCCTTCCTTCCTTCCTTCCTTCCCTCCT
>PTEX01000003.1:5608710-5733152 GCA_003342815.1 Eudromia elegans | reverse complement strand
TTCTCTTCTCTTCTCTTCTCTTCTCTTCTCTTCTCTTCTCTTCTCTTCTCTTCTCATTACCAAAGAAAATGCACAAAGTTGCAACATATTTTGTTTTTCAGAGGATCTGGAGAGATGTGATTTAGCAGTTTTTTTCCAGTGGTGCAAATATTTTTTACTCACCTCAACACTAACATTTCTTTTTTTTGTGGATAAATTAACACGTAAGCAAGGGTGTTAGGCTCTGTACCTATAGTAATAGCATGAGCTGAGTTCTTCATTGACAAATGTTTCCATTTTTTTCTAACTAACTGAAACATAATGTAGAATTTTAGATTCATTCAGTCTGGTCTGCAGATTAGGAGAAAACAGATGAGGAATTCAAATGAACTCCTCACTACACACAGCTTTTCCATTGGGCTGTAATGTTACTTCTAGAATATGTGCTGTACACCCAGAATAAATTGTGGAACTGTGATCATTACTAAAAGGTTTTATAAATCAAGATGTCTGGGAAATCTGAGGACATTAATTTATGCAGCAATATTTTGGGAATTTTATACATGCTTTGTCTTGGTGCACAATAAATAAGTTGTCAATAAACAGCCTGAGATAATTTTTTTTCCTCACTTGTTTAAAAAAATAAAGACTAAACCTCTGAAAACATGTATCTTATAAGCAAACTTACAGTAACTGCATATGTAAGTATGAGAAATATGATGAATTAAAAATGATTACGTGTCACAATAAAATTTTTCAACTTGTCTGTTTATTAGCAGGTTAGATGGTAACGCTGCCCATAGAGCAAGGACGGAGGGAGCATTAAGCACTGCAGAGACTCTGATAAAACATCCAAGCTAAACCTATTGTATTTACTACTTATTAGATTCTGAGCTGAAATAGATCTTGATTGTTGAGAGCCTGGGTATTTAAAAGCCTTAAAATCATCAATTGCATTACTCATAATTTCCACATCTGCCTGTTCCCCAGCAATTCAGGGAGAGAGAAGGTTGTTATAAAGAGTCTTTCTGCAACTTGATTACTGCGAATCTCGGTTAAAATGTGTGCTTGAAATGCCTTTAAGGATTTGAACTCAGCTGCAATTTGCAGCTTTATGGAACTCCTACATGGGTCGCTTTTTGGTGACAGTGAAAATCAAATGAGTGGAGATGGTCCACCTTACCTAGAAGAAAAGCAGGTCCTTTTTCACTCAGAGAATTCCCTCCATGCCTGCCAAAAACCCAGTAAATTCACTATCTTTTCCTGCATCATCTGGGAAGTGAACACATATTTCAAATTAAACAGAAATCGTGATTAACCCTGTTATTATGAAGCTAAATAACAAGCTGACTATATTTGTGGAAGACATTTGCAGGATGCAAGGAATGGTTCTTTCCTATTTTGTTACTCTTCTCAAAATATCTTTTTTTTATTTTTTTTTTCCCTGTGGCGCTGTTAGATCCTTATCTTACTTCTCAAGTCGGTGAGGAGATGCCTGTGACCTCTTATGGGAAATGGATTGCGCTAGTGGCCAGTACTTACCTCATTCATGATATCTTACTTATATAGCACTTGACAACTCAAGGTGTTGATATCCTGAGGTCCATTCGCCTCTAATAACAGAAATATGCTCTTCAGCAACCATACTGGCTGATCTTTATGTGTTACTTGAGTGATACCTTTATTTGAACTTTCTTTTGTAAAGGAAGAAATTTCAGAGGAAATGGAGACACTCAGCATGTTGCAGTGTAGGACAGTCTTGTGCAGTAGTAAGAGGCAGGCATCTGTGTCATATATCTAATGAGGAGACATGTAGGGATCACCCCTCTGCATGTACAGGGTAATATATTTTAGGTTACTTAACAAAAGAGTTAAGGCCAATTATAACTATGGTCCATAATCTACATGTCTATCCAGAATTAGATGTTTCGATAGCCCATAATTGTTCTACAGTTACTTCTTCCGACATATTTATTAGGGAACATTTAGAGGAATCAAGGTAAAAGTTATATAATTGCTTTAAATTTTCTTTTCTCAATTTGAGAGAAAGTATGACACAGTAAAATTTTCATGTATTTTTTGATGTTCATAGGAGATGTGTTAAAACTAAAAATTTCTTCTGAGTTTCCAGGGTGATCTTCTCGTGTGCATAGTCTTCAGATTTGCAGGGGGCAGAGAGGCAGTGCTAAGTTTTTTTTTTTCATGATCTCACTCACGTCTCCTCCTAGATCCTTCACGGCTTATACAAAGTCCTAGTAGTTCTTTTCTATTTTATGTAATTCTTTCCTTGTTATTCCTTATCAAGCATGGCCCAAACCTCCTGGTCCCTTCCAGTTCAGAAACTGTGAAATCATTTGAACCACAGGGAGTATATAGATACATACAGACCATAGGGCTTCCTTAAATGAACTTAAATTTGAAAAAAAATGTATATTTTTTGAACTGCTCAGTTTTCATACACATCTACAAATACCTCCTCTCTCTCATAGGAGCATTGCATAGTGACAAGGAGAATTGGTTTAATTCAATTTCATACTCTGATCTCTTTATTTCCTTATAGTCTTTTTCAAAGAAACAGGTTGCCATGAGCCAGTTCACTGTCATGTAAATATTACTTTTTCCTAGACCTACATTTTTTTCCTAGGTCTTATATATGATTGTTCTAAAACAATTTATCTAAGTGTTCCGGATCATGTTATTTCATGATGAATCTTGACTCTTTACTTCTTTTCACAATCTTCTGGCAACCTAAAGGTTTCCATAGCTAAAAGCTTACTTTTGCTTCCAGGCCATAAATAAAAATGTTAAGTTCACTAGAGCCAGGAAACAATTCCCACAAAACTTGCCAAACATCGATTGAACATTATGATGGCTTTTTCAAATATATGGCGACAAGTTAAAGATGTTTAAGAATATCTTTTAATTCAAGAATTACATTTATATATGAAGATACTATATTCAATTTTAAACCTCTCATACTCCCTCCCAGGCTATTAATCTGGTCTAGATCTGATTTCTCATGGTATCTCTCACCACAGAGCTTTCGGTCAGAAAGATACCTCCTGCCTCAATGGAGAAATACAGCATTTGCAAATGTTTCCTAAGACAAGAGGATTAATAAAACTATGCAAACTGATGATGAAGCAGTAAAAGAAAAATACCTGCAGCAACCAAAGTAGTTCTGCACATATTCTAGCATGCTCTGCCTGGACAGGTTCAGCTGCATTAGGATGCTGATATAAGCAGCTAATCTGCTCTGCTTCTCAGCTAAGTGGCTATATGACTTCTGCACTTGAATTATCTAGGCCAATGAGCTGCAGAAGAGAGTAACATCAGGACTGTCCTCTTCTACAGGACATGTGATCAGGTCCTAGAAGAGAAAAATTAGGAAACTCTTCATAAGAAAATTTAAGCTCTTATATTTTGGCTGGTGATCGTCGTGCACTGAAAACCAAAATGAAATTCAAGGGGGATCTAAGTATCAAAGATATATCACTAGGAATGATGGCTCCCTTCGCTATAAGGAGCTAGCAGCAGCTGTGTTGAGATGCTAAGTGCTATGCTTCTTCATTATGGAGGGTGAAACAGTGCTAGACAGCTATGAAAAAAAAGTTTAATTGGTGCAATTGATCTGAAAAAATTCTTGAGAATATGATATAGGTCTGGACAACAGACTAAAATAATGGTCAATCAAAGAAATATGAGAGATTACAATAAGACATGTCTCTTGCTGTTTGGTGAGGAGGCACAGATTGAAAATGCAAATTATAGCATCATATATATGTCATTGGTTTCAGAAAAAAATATGACTAATAATTAGGAGTTGGATCCTTTTATGAGTATGGCCAAATGAATGAAATAACTAAAAGTAAATTATATGTAAAAACAACCAATACGAAACAACAACGGGAAAATGTATGAAAAAATGTACGAGGAATTGTGCAAATGTAGAAAAGAGGGAAGTTCTGCCTCAGTTCTTCAGCACTGGGATGTTGGACAGACAGATGTCTCCACAGACTGTTTAGCAGTCAGTGCATGATACTATATTTTCTATCTATCTGCTGTGTTAATCATATAAATTAATTTGACTGATGAATTTGATCTAAATCAATTCAGTGATTAAAAAAATGGAGTCAGCTAGAGTTCCTTGTAGCTAGCTAGACACACTTTGACCAACTGATATTTATATTCAGTTACATAAATATCTGAAGATGGATGAGGTAAGTATTCACATGAGGTGCGTATAATACTGGCGGTGGTCAATGGGAGAGACAGAATCAAGGGGAAAGAAACAAACAACCTGTTTTTTTTTTTTCATTCATCCTTTCATCATGATTTTCGACCAGCTATGCATTAGAGTCATTGTCAAATTTCATGTATGCCTTTTGAGACTGTGATTGTCTGAGAAAATCAGCAGATACTTTGTTCAGTTTTCACTGAAGTTGAAGTTTTCACAAAGTTTTCACAAAGATATCGACTCCACATCCTCTACATTAATTGGGTGACAATCTTAAGAGATGATGAATAAACTCTTTGGACTGTATCACAGCTGAAGTCACACGAAGCCCGTCAGAACCTGGATCATGGCTTTTATGGTTTATGAAAGAGCTATATCCATTTAAAACAGCATTGACTATAAAAGGGAAAAGTATCTTGCAAAGGAGAAGGTGGTCCAACATTGGAAGTTTAGTAAAAGAAATAAAATCTATGTATCTGGAAACAAAGCTTGATATTCAAGTAAAATCTTATTTCCAAATAAATAACCCAGACTTATTATGCTAAGATGTTCAAAACAAAGATGAAACATATTACCATTCCAGTAACTATGATACTGCCAGCAATAGGTACTATTTCATAGCTGTTCCTACTGTCACAGAAATGAACAAAACAAGTGAAAAGTAAGACAATTTTTAGAAAGCTGTATGTATTTGCTGACTGAAAGAAACACCAGGTCTGTTTCTTATTTAGGAGAGTAAGCTCTACTCTGTGAACACCCAGCCTTCTGTCACCAGGCTTATGGGTCACTATTCCAATAGATCTGAGCTACAGATCTCATAAAATGAAGCATAAACAACTGCTTTCAGTACCAACTAAGTCTTACACCGAGATCAAGCGGTCAGCTTAAGTATTCACCAGCGTTGTGATCAAAATACTAAGAAGTGAAATTTTAAGCATGCCATTTAAAAAAAAAAAAAAGAGAATTAAAGGGGAGACTAGATACTTAGGCATCAGCATTCACAAGCATATCTATGTAAAGAAACATTAAAGAAGATTTTTTTAATTGATAGGCTCATAATCGCAGTTCTCTGAAAGAAATCAGTGCACCCAGCATGAAACATATGAGTTTTACAAACATCATTTCATTTTTTTTTTATTACCTACGAGCATTAGGATATACTTCCTTGACTCTATAATAATTGCTTGCAGTTAATTACAAATGAAACAGAAGTGCTGGTAATATTAGACTTGCACCCTGCATAAAGCTAGAAATTACTGCGATTACTCTTATTTGCTGAG
Organism: Eudromia elegans; assembly: GCA_003342815.1. Taxonomy (NCBI): domain Eukaryota; kingdom Metazoa; phylum Chordata; class Aves; order Tinamiformes; family Tinamidae; genus Eudromia; species Eudromia elegans. The sequence continues at coordinate 5,727,656 of PTEX01000003.1, read as the reverse complement.
AATATTGGGTCATAGATGCTAATTAGCAGTTCACAGCCCCCTACAGGAAAAACTCATTATTATGAAAATCTGTCTTGGTAGCCAAAGCCACCGCTCATGTCACTGTGAATGTTTTTGTCAGAGCAATTATAAGGTATGACAAAACTTAAGATTTGCTTTTTTACATGAAGAAAATTCTGAAGGTTAAAAATACAACATGCTAATGTAAAAATTAATTGCCACATCAAGAAAAGAGATCCTAACCTATTTTGCCTCAGCAAAATCTTAGTGTTTATTGAGTAGAATGACAGCAAATGTTTATTAAATGTGCATACAAACACCTTTTCTTTCAAAATATCTAAAATGCAAGCAGAGTTTCTCTGCAGCTAGATAACAAACCAAAGTAAAATGGAACACTAGTAGCCAACAGAAATGAATATTGTAAGGTCATGCACCTAGAGCAAAGTATACCATTTATTATTCATCAATAATTTGGGGGAACTATTCATTTCCTTGTAAACAAAGGTCTACTCCAGAAAAAAACAATAGCAGAAAGTAAGTAAATAATATTTACCTATTTTTTTGCAGAGTTTATTTGAAAAATATGAAGCAGGGAGTGCTGTTTTTGTGTGACTTATTAAACCTTTCCACAGCACATGCATCCAACTTGATATGCTTCAGGGAATGGAGATGGTGAATAAAAGAGCAGCTAACCATAACACTAGGGTGAAATGTGCTAGTTTAATGAGAAACAATAAGAAACAGAAATATAAATGTTATATTTATTTGAAAAACTGGTTTAAGGGTGGGGTTGAGTCATGTAAGAATGGGAGGGAGCTGTTCATCTCTCCTAACATCAATCGTGTAAAACTACACAGCTGGTCTAAAATAGGTTCCTAGATTCCCCACATTGACCAGTACGGTGACATGGAGGAGCCCAGTGTGACTCACCCTAGTCTCTGACGCCTCCCTCTAATGGCTACAGTGACCCTAACACATGAGCATGGGCTAGAAGGCCAGCTCTTGGTTGCTCCAGGTGGGAGAGAAGAATCTCACCCTTAAACAACCTGAAAGTAGGAATCCATCCAAAGTCAGAAGGATTCAGTTACTTCTGCCTCTAATCAGCAAAGTAAAATGATGAAGGAAAAATAGAATTTTATATGATGTACAAACACTCTTCCAAGATGGGGAAGAGTCCCATAAGACTTTTGCTGCTTCTTAAGGAAAAACGTTTTTTCAAAATCATGCCCTATCTGCCACACTAGGCTACACTTTATTTTCAGTAGCACTGACTTGATTTCCTTCTGTTTAAAGGAGAACAGGACTTGACTGCTAATGTAGTCACTCTGCTCACCTACTAATAAAAGTACCTTTCGTTTCATCAGAGGGGATTACTTTAGTTAAAATTAAACAGAATGACACATCATTTGAAGACCTCTAATGGCACCATGAAAAGAAACAGAGAAAAATCTGCTGTCTTAAAACTGGGAAATGAAACCAGTCATGCAATATGCTGTTAGAGAACTCATTATCCACATATCCTGGCACCTTCCTGATCCCCCGAAACACTTGCAAGAAACCTAAACTGTGAAAGAAACAGCCCACTTCCAGTCCTCCCATACTCTTCAGGCCTTGTTTGAAAAATGGGAGGTGTGTGAGCAAAGAGAGAAGGAGCATGGTGCATATAGGAGTGCATAAGACACTATGCAAGGACTGCACTATAAAGAGGCACATATGTTTTTGCAGAGATATAAGAAAATATGATTTCTCTGTGGTAGGTCTCTTGCCCTGCTCACCCAGAGCTGCTCCGCTCTGCGGGACACCCTGTTCTGTCATTGTATTCCCGCCACCACCTCCAGGACAGACACTTGAGGCTGTTGCTTCTGTAATGCAGCATGACAATGAATTAACAAGATGAATTGCAAGGTGTAGTTTAACAGGCCTCTGGGAAACAATTAAGCTCTAGAGATATTTTTATACTGCTATATCATAGAGGACCAGTCCTGTAAATCTTATTCATACTATTAGCCCTCTTTCAGTTGAGTGGGAGTTTTGCAAAACCAGGTCATAAATTACTACTAACAGTATTTTTCCTGACAACTGAGGTCATAAGTCATTCCAGTTCTTCCCATGAAAAGCCAAGGTCCAGCTATAACCAGCAGTCACAACCCTGAGGTGTGATGGTCTGGTATTAACAGTACACAGAAATGAGGAAGCAGTGAAACCGAGTACATCTGTGCCCACACTTAAGCTCTGACCTTGAGGTCATGCACAAGCAGCACCAGCACTTCTGCATCTTTATCATGTGTATTTAGGTACATCATGCAAAGGGTAGCTTTTCTAGGAATCAGGAGGGCACGCTGGAGCCTTGACTATTGCTAACACTCAGTGGAAGGGTTTGGCTCTGGTCATCAGTGGTCCATCACAGCCTCCAAGTGTAGATGCAGGCTCTATGGTCTCGAATACAATTCGAGTGTGCCCTCCTCTTGCACAAAGGCAGGAGTGTGACTCCCAGCTCCTTATTGCACACTGTCTTCTTGTCTGTTTCACATCCAGAGAGTGCTCTAGGTTCACTAGTTGAAGTGGATGACATTAAGAAAATGTTTTCTTTTCTTTGACAGGCTACCAAAGGCAAAGCTTGAATCCAGAAACATGCATGGTCATGTTTATATATTCATATGGGGAAAAGTATATTACTTAATATTGTAGTACAAAAATTTATAATTTAACACTATACAATGTGATGTTGTAATGCAGAGAGAATCCAAATATTGCCCCTTTACCCATATATCCTGTATACACTATAATAAAATCAGTCCCGGTATGTTTTGGCATTATTACAACAGCAGTCAAATAAGTATTGCTTTCAAATCTCTGGGCTAGGTATCCTAAAGGTAATCTGAAGCATAGCTATGCTGAGTCCTCAAGATGTTCAGGTAAGATTCAATTCTACTCTTTGTAAACTAGAACTAATAAAAATACTTTGTGTTTTCCCCTCTAGATCTTTTTATAAAGATAGGTACACCTCTTTATTACCATTAAACACATCCCACAGCTAAAATAAAATACTGTTAGTACACAAGAACATTCCTGGTCTAGTGGATGCAATGTGGTTCTAATACATTGGAGGCTACAGCTCTGTTGATTTTTCTCCTCCAGATATCTTACAGATTTGTTACTATTACATTTTTTTAGCCCAAGTTAGTCAATTTTCATGTAACTCATATAAGTTAACAAATGCATAAAGGCTAGTGTAGATGCCTGCCAAATTCTTGTCTGAGAAATTCTCTTTGTTTTTAGCTATACAGAATGGGTCATATTTAAGGCTGGATGGATTTGTACAGCCAAAGGACTGTAAATGTCGCCTGGCAAGAAGGAAAGATTTCTTCATTGGTTTTTTTTGCATTTATTTGCCTGTGTGAGTACAACTGATAGGAATAAAGGCCTTGAAAATTTTCCCAAACTAAAACAGCCTTAACAAATCAAGGGATGGTTTTTGTCAGTTTTACAGAAATTTAATGTTAAGGATACAGGTCTGGTCTACTCTGGAGGATTGTATTGTAAATGCAAAACTAGTCAAATAGTTACATCCCAAGAGAATGAAGAAATCTGAGCAACTCAGAACCAGATGTTTTTAGCTATATTCTCGAAATTCTTTACTTTTCTTAACACCCATTTAACTCCAGTAACATATGAACACTGATAAGAAATGATGTCTTTGTTAAAGGTACAATACCCCTTGAGAGCTCCAAATAAGCACCTGAAATTCCCCAAGAAAGTTCTTCCACAAACAAAAGGTTAATTACATTTTAGTGGGTATCTCTGGGTGAAGGCTATTTTCTGCAGTGCAATTACAATGGAAGTAAATTGAAGGCTTTCAGGATTTCAGGGGTTTGATTGATGTATTCATTAATTCACCTTTTCAAACTGAGGAAGAATCAAATTTTAAATATTTTATTAATCATCAGCATTTTTCCTGAGGTTGCTTTTCTGTTGTTACTTTGCCTGATTGGCTAGATCCTGATGTCTGACTCTGGATATCAAAGTCCTTGTTTTTTCCTAAATTCCTAGAGAAATGAGTGTTGTATATTCACACAGTTGAGATGTTTTTCTTTTTGCTTGTAACCTCTGTACTGTTGGGCCATTTCCAACCAAACGGGACAGAGCTGTCTGGTGGTTTCAAACAAGATTCAACACTTTCCAACAACTTTAGGAGAACATGGAAAAAGACAGACCTTATTTCTCTTTGGCTTTGGTATGAGCTGTGTCTCTTGGACACAGAGAATTCACACTGTGTTCACACAAACAACACAGAGAAGGTTTCACTCAACGTGATTCCTGGTTAGAAATCAGAGGCTCTTCTGGGCCATGTACACCAAACTCTTCTAGCTGTGATGTGCATCAAACTATTTGTCTGGGGAAACAAACTTTACACAGACCATGGCATTGAATTTCCTAATATGTTCCTCAATTGACATTGAGGCACTTAAATAAAAGCCACTTCCCCTCAAAAACAACAGCTGAGGAATACCTGACTTAGACTTCCCATCCAGAAGCTCTCTGGTCTGGATAAAATTTGCGCTTTATGTGGGCAATGTTGCCGCTTGCACTTGGAATAATATCAGCTCCCAGCACATCTGACACAGTTGGAGTTTAAGTTTGTCCAGTTACAAAGCAAACAGAATGTATTTACTCTCCAGGAAAGGTCCTACTTTTATATATACATGCCAGAGTTTGCTCCTGCTGCCTGTTTCTATACACAGGACATGTTTGTCTCATTCACCCATTCCAAAGTCAGTCACAGCCATGGGTCCTCACATTCCAAATTTTTATTTATTTATTTTTTCTCATCAGTTACCCACACGTCTAGAAGGCCAGTATACAGCAACCTGCTTCTGCTGTGTTGTCAGCTCCAGAGAAAAAGACACTATGACCAGTCCCTACTTGAAAGTGTGCTAGCACAGATAGTTGGACAGATCCAACTAGAATTCTTCTCTTGCCCTGGTGATCGTACCAAAAACTAACATACAGTGACAAAAACTAACATACTGTTGTACATGCCCGGATTTCTGTGAGAAAATCAATGTGTCTCATAAGAAGGGCTTCTTTTTATTCTCTAGATGATAACAATTGTGGGGAGAAAATGAAGGGAATGGAGGAGAACTTGTAACTACAGCTTCTCCCTTTCAAGATGTTAGTAAGATCATGTTTCGATGCTGATAAGAAGGTTCTCTTTTTTCTTCTAAAAGTCTTACTTCTACAGAAAAAAAAGTCTATTTTTTCTTCTAAAATAAACCACTGTTTATTCCAATGCATTAACAATGACTTCATGTAAGTGTTAGCCATTCTCAACTATGCTTAAATTGAAATCTATGACTGTCCACTACTGGTTTAAGCTCACATGCTGCACTTTCCTAATGATCATTGGAAAAAAGAAAGGCACCAGTGTAAAATACTTTATCAGATGCTGACCCTCTGGCAAAAAGTCAGAATCATTTTGTGGGAAAATGAATAACTCTTAGCTCTCAGTCTCATTTTTCCTGATGCTGTACAGAGACTCCTTCTACCTCCCCACTATTTCTAAGGTTTTATTTCATGCAGGACTTGCAAAGGATATTGGGCATCCATTTCATTTATTCCCTTGTGTTTTTACAGATACACACATAAACATACATGCATAAATTCCCAAATCTAATAATTAGTTCTCCTTATGGCAGCATGAACACTTGTTCCAGCTCAGCCTGCAGGAATCATTAGAAAATTCTCTCTGTTAAGTGAAACCATGTTTGGTCAAAAACTTTTCCTAATATATCTAAAACAAAACATACACAAAAAATGCTTAAGCCTGAACGAAGTCTCTAGCGACTAAAATGCAAAAACCATGCAGAATAAGGCAAGTCTCGGACTCTATTTTATCATGATGTATCATTTTTCTCCTCAGTGTATGAAAGTCCCGTCAGAGACTCGAGGCAGATTTATAGGTTTCACACAACTGTATAAGCAAGTAAGTACCAGTAAAGCAGACTCTGCCTAGCTCAGGACAGCAATTACATTGAAACTGTGGAGGAACAGCAGCTTAGTACAAAGTCATTATCAGACACATATTACAAATTCAATATGTGTTCCACATAAAATATGTATGATTTCTCCTTACTGTATATCATGTACCAAAATATAATGTGTTTCTGAGGCAAGAATGAATCTAAAATGAACTATTTTATTGGAGAAAAAAAAAAAGTTTTCCTGATATAGGTAACTGGAATACAAAATTGAAATGTTCCACGACCATCCATTAAAGCACACTTTGAAATATTCTTAGGATCCAGACTTCCTGACAGGGCAATGAAGTAGAGTTAAAACTGGAAGCTTGCCTGATAGATGCTATTTACCGCTAGAAATTTTCATGACATTAAAAGACGACACTTTGCAAGGTAAATGAAGGGTGGGAGGGTATAGATAGCACGTGGAAAACTGCCCGGGTGCAATGGCTGGTGTGGAAGCGCACGCCTGCTCTGATGGGCACTGGAGCAGAGGGCCCCAGCCGGGTGCAGGGTTAGGGTTTGCCCTCGGACCGCTCCTGTGCAACTCCCATATCTGTCCGTTTCAGTCTTACACCTGTTCTTTCCCGCCTCAAGGCATAGGAATATTCCTATGGTACCTGGGAGTCCATACAGGCACTGCGAAAGCACAAATGTTAAGCAGCACAACCAGGGTCCCACCCCTACCCGGGGCGAGCACCTTTCTGATGGAACCATAACGCCAGAGCACCTCAGCCTCCTATGGGCCTGGAGGAGTCTTAAAAATTGTCTGTCGTGAAATATACCCCTGTGCTTAGCAAGGCTTGCATCTGTCTACAGAAGGAAGAATGTGCTTAAGCTGAAGGAAGTTAATTAAGCACAGAATAATGAATAGCAATTTATTTATACCTGGTGCACCTATAGGCTTATTCATAGAAGTAGGAAGAGCACTTAAAGTGTGTGAAAGCGGCCCACTTTAATGCACCCTCTTCATTTCATTTTCTGTCAATCCAGGACCGCTTTCCTCAGTGGAATTTTCTCAAGTCGAAAGAAACGTGGTCCCTGGGCAGCATTTGGCTTCAGTGACTTGCATGTTAAGATTTGCCAGTCAGTCATACTCTGTTAACAAAACTCAGCCTTACACAACCACTCGATTCCTCACTTTGAATGACCCTCTGCTGAGGACACCCTGCCGCATTTACTCGGTCATGTTGCAAAATCATCACCATCAGTAGGAGGAGGAGAGCCTACGATCACTGCTTTTACCAGCTCCAGTTTAAAGTTAACTGCTCCCATCTCTGAACTCTTGTTAACAACCAAAACGCATTCAGGAAACCTCGACAGATTGCAGTTGTTCACGGCTTTTGCAGGACTTATCAAAACTGTCAGTGTGACCATTATTAGCATAACAATATCAGAAAGAGTCTGAGTCATATCACTGATGCGGGGCCTGGAAGGAACATGGTCCTGACTGCGTAGCTAACCCAGTTCCATTATTTTGTCACACAGATTGAAACCCACAGCTGAAAAAAAGCTAAAATGCAAATTTGAGTAAAAACTTCTCCATAAGAACAGATTCCCCCTTTGGAAACACATCTATAGTGATAAGTAGATGAACTCTCACTTACAGTGTTGGCTCAGTGATTTTCTGTGCAGATCCACCTTAAATCCTTTTTTTTTTTATTCCCTTGAAGCTGCACATCCCAGCTGGCATGTCCCAATCCTATAAACGTCTCAATATAATACACCATCATTGTCTGATGTATGGGCTTCCATTTGGTGCACCATGTCCAAAGAATATTTCTTCATGCTCCAATGACTCGTCTATGAGGAGATTAATCTCACTGGGGGAGAAATCAGTGTCTCTCCTACGGAAGCAAGTTTCTACGCACACTTTAGCAGCAGATCTCAGACGTGTTCTTAATATACAGAGTACAGCTTCTATCTGTCATAAAATTCTTTTGTCCTTCCCTAACTTGGGGACATTCACCAGCCTTGCTTTCAAAGCAGAATGGAAAATTTGAATCTAATATTTAAAATAAGATGGTCAAGTAACCCACTCCCTGATGCTCCTCAGTTTTAACTAGCAGGTCCGTGTGCCATTCTCTCTAAGTGTCAAGAAGTCTTACTTAATCTTCTCTTCTGGTCTGTGACTTTTATAATGAGGATACAAGCTAGTGACTACAGTAAGCAAAGAAAGTATGATTTTGATTTAGATCATCTCCCTGACTCTCAAAGAGGTGAGGATTAAGTTATACCATTTTGATTACTGGCAAAGCAATATTTAATAGGCAACTTCCACCTACAAGAGAAATGAAGGCACGAGAAGTGTGTGTCACTGGACATTTTTCATTATAGCTTTCCTTTTGACTAGGAAACAAATCTTATGTTTCAAATATTTTCATTGAAATGAAAACTTCTTGTAAATTTTCGTATCCCTTCCTATTTGTTTCTAACCCTGTTTTCACATCAGTGGGCAATGCTAGAAGGCAATAAAGGGAGCAGAATTATAAATACGTTTGCAAACAGATTAATTCAAATAGCAAACCAAAAAAAACAAAAAAAAAAGAAAAAAGATCAGGCTGAATGTTTTTTTCCAAAAAGGAGAGCTTATCTAAGCAATTACATTTAAAGACACATATTTCATTTTGCACAGCCTTGGCTGTTATTGAAATCTATCAAAAACCTGAGGCTGTTGCAGCCAGTGCCAATAAGCAATCTAGAGCCATTAATTAGTACACCCATGTTTTTGCCACAACAAACATTTTAATTTGTCCTCTAAACAGTGTTCATGATATTAGCCCTTTGCTCCTGTTTTATTTTTGTCTGTGTGATATACATTACACATGAGAGAGTCCTACGTCCATATGTCCACAAATTGCGGTGGGCATATGGCAGCATACAGAAAAGCGGTCTTTTACATTTTGCATACAGAAGACTTTGCAGCCATTATCATGGAGGCATTACAGCATCCCTTTATGTCGTGTTGCTATTTATTCAAGTTTGTGTCATGTTTTTGAACCTTCTCAGCTGACTTAATTTTTTTTAATTGTGGTCATTGGGTTAGTCTGTTTGTAATGAGCAATGTGTGGAAATCACCTCAGGAATATTGCCTGTAAAAACATCACTTATTTAGATGATAATCAAGAAATTTTGGTTCTACCTACAGGAGAGAACAATAAAGAATAATTATTTTCAGACAAGCATTTTATGTCATTAGTTCTCTCTATCTAGCGAAAGGATATGTGCAAAGAATTGCAAAGAGAGTTGAAAAAACGGACACTAGATAAGGATTTTTGTTTTATACTGAATTTTCATAGAGTCAGCTCATGAAAAATCTGCCCAAACGGTTATATCAGTTAAAAAAGCAGGCCAGTTTCAAATGACCAACCTCTTTAAAGCAAACCTTTGACATTTCAAATAAATGAAATGTTTAAAGATGCTGACTTTCAGAAATTTGTATGCATATTAAAAAAAGAATTCACAGAAAATGAGTGAACTGTTCCTCCTCAGCCATCCTAAGCAGTCAAAACTGTTTTGAACACTGCCAAGAAATACTGATGGGCACAACTCACCATTGATGTTTGCATGATGTGGGAGCTGACTGTACAGCAAAATGGGCACCACCGGCAGGGAGCTTCCTGCCCACCCCTTATTGTTTCATTCTTAACATTTTCCATGTTTTTTTTAAAGTAATTTCATTCTCAAATTATTCTGAGTGGAAAACAGTGACAAGGAAGAAAGCCAGAAGAAGAGATTGTAATTCTGTGGGTCTCATGCATAGTGACACCCTTTTAGAGCAGGATTCACATTTTCTCATTCTAGCTGTTTAAAACCCTGTCATCTGCTCCAGCGTGTTGAGTGGGCTCTTTTTCAGGCACCTCCAGAGGTCTCATTCATTTTAAGAAAGGATGGGTTAGTTACTCCTTGGGGCGTCTCCATCTCTCCAAATGCTCTAGAAAGTGCATAAGGAATCAGATTAGATACTCACACGGCTAACACTGTTATTTTATGTGACTGACATTAGGTGAGAGGAACTGCACCATCAGGTTCAGGTTTCACCCCAGAAAACAAACATGCTGCCGAGGGAAAAGAAGCCTCACGTTTGCAGGAAGCTTTACACATGTTCTTGTATTGGGTATTTTGCAGACTAGAGGCCGTTTCGTCCCACGCTGCTAAGTATTCATCCCTGGGACACGGCCCCGGGCACAGCTGGGAACAGGCTCCACGTGGCTCCAGCATGGACCAGCTGCCAATGGTTCCCAGAGCCAAGGTGCCAGCTGACGGCTCCAGGAGTTCATCCTACCCCGCGCTGGCTTCCCCAGCCTGCGCCTGACATAATTTATGCAATACAAAATTGGACGTGGAGAGGGAAAGGGAACAAGACAGGCAAAAGTCAGGCAGAAAATCTGCTGCTGTCAGTCTAGTCCAGCTCCTCCCGACGTTGCGCAGAGCTCTTACAGATGTCGGCAAGAGCGGACCCTTCTCTTGCTATGGCAGTGATTGCTGTCAGGTGCAGAAAGACATCTGCAGTCTTATAAATAACAGTAAAGCAATATTTGAGCTCACCTAGTGCAGCCAATTTCTCCAGAGAGGTGCATATATACCCAGCTGGAGGGAAGAAAAGCCAAGAGGGCAAACTGCTAATTCAGAAGTTCTTCTGCTGCTTTTAGTGCAGGGCAAAGGAGACACCGCACACCCCCCGTGACCCCCACGTGAAGCTGGTGAGAGAAGGAAGATGTGAAGGCCGTAATAGCGCCCAGCCCTGTGCAGACAGACAGACTGACGGCAGCTGTGAGGCTCTCACACTGCGGCGACCTCTTTGCAGAAGGTATCACCAATCCGGCTCCCTCAGGTTAAGTGAGAAAGGTGCCGAACATCAAGGTTAAGTAGTACATACAAAGGAAAGGGAAAGTACAGCCTCGATTCTTGAATAAAACATTCCAAGAAAGTGCAGTACTAATGGATCTGAAAAAAACCCACAAGTGCAAGGTAACAGCATCTCCTCTAGTGCAGCTAGCATCAGGCCCACTGCTTTAAATTCTATGTGGTTGCACCCCACACATTGCAGATGAGGACAGGACCAACCTCTCAGTCCCCAGCTTCCTCACACACGGCAGGTACAAGGGGCTGCTCTTTGGCTTGTATTCATTAACACGCTCTATCTACTTAAACAGTTTCCAAGCAGATGACAGGGACGGTTGCCAGCTAAACTAAGCATGGATTAAAATTACTTTTCATGTGCCCAGTTACAATAGTTACCTGGCAACAAGTGTTCCTTTTCTATCTTTTACCACCCCAATAGTATATGCAAAAACCACGAACACTCAATTCATTTCCAAATTTATTCTGAAACTATTACCAAGATGGACAGTTTAAGATGAAGAACATGGAAAGAAGGGTCTGAAAATACATTCTCCCTTCCCCTCTTCTTCCCAAGACAAAGTGACTCTGCCATTGCACATCCCTCTGTCCCTGGACCCTGCGCTCCTGTGGCTGCAGTTGCCCCGAATCAAGCCACTTCCAAAAGGACAACACTGTCCTCACAACATCTTTGTTGCTTCTTTCAGCTATGGGTCTATGTGACAGCTGGAAAGATAAGCAAACAGAAACAAACCTGAGCTCTTATCAGCTTTGAAAATCCATTCAATGCTTGCAGTCCTCACCAGCCTGATTATAAACATGAAATTGTCTGTTCACTCCTTTCTGGCTAACACGTTTGACTTTACCTTGGTGGAACACAGACCTCTTACAGGTCCTCTTACACTAGAAAAGCGCACCACTCCACAGCTGGTATCCTCATGCTTGGGCTGACTCTCCATTGAGGGTGCAGCTCCATTGGCTTCGACATGAGAACACACCTAGCTGAGGGTCTGAAGCAGGCACCAGAGCAGAGCTCTTTCCGTGATTCACTGCCCAATGCAAGAGTTTAATTTTTAAAATCTCATATGATCTTCTTGCTCACCAAATACATGAAATAAAACTGTGTAAAACAAATCTCCCCATACTTCTTCAAATCCTAAAGTACTCTCAGGCTGAGGAGAAAGAAGTCCGCCTAACTCCAATGTGCCTACTTCAAAAAATAAAATAAAATAAAAAAATGGAAAATCCTTCCTACAGCAGACTGAGTGCAACATATATGCCAGAAGGATGCCTAATGCTCTGGGAGTATGGGACAAAACAGGCTGTCTTATGTGCTGTCACATGGCAAAAGTGAGTCTGAGCACAGTTGTAGATGCAGACTTACAAATGCGAACAGCAACAACCGTCCCACCCTTAGGCCAAGCTTAATCCTGTTTTCCCACAAGCCCACAGCTCCCATGTCAAGTCCCAGATGTCCTGGACCAGGAACACGGTTTCATTGCTTCATTGCCTGTATAGGTACAGAAGGTGTCTCGGCATGGAGGAGGGTTAATGACCCTCCTGTGATCAGGAGAAGGTAAATTCCCTTTCTCATTTGCCTGTGTTTAGCTCATGGATCCAGCCTGGTCCAGGGATTTTTTTCTTCTTTACTTGTGTCTGTCCTTCTCACTTGTACCCGCACCCTCAATTTGCTATAGATTTCTGAAACGTCCATCCCTCTCTTCCTTTCTCACGGCACGTCGGTGAAGCAATGCTTGGCTCGGCCTCCCTGTGAGAACTCCAGTTTCCACAGACCTCTCCCTTCCTGCATCACCACCACCCTGGTCTTTCCCTTGCTCCTTTATCAGTCACCTCCTTCACCTCCTTCGGGCAGTTCCTTCGCTCCCACCTTTCTTTTCCCTTGCCCTCGCTTGCTCTGAGTTTGTCAGCTCCGCTTCAGCGCGCGGGCAGGGAAACATCCCGCCCCGCTGCCGCGGTGTGACCGGAGGGCCGCGACCTCGCAGCTGCGAACTATAACCTCGTACAAAGTGTTTAATGCAGTATTTACGGCCGTCATTATTTTTACAGTGTTTTCACTTCGAATGGGGAAAAAAAAAGAAAAAGAAAACAGAGCAAACGCTCACAGCCCCTTAACCGAATAAGCGGCCCAGGTGAGGCGCCACCGCTGCTGCCCGATAGCTGCGGCAGGAGGCAAAGGAACGGGCTCCAAGGGACCTTCCTGCAGAAGGAGGAAAGTTTCTTCCGTAGCTTCCATTTTTGTTTGTTTCTTTAAGTAACAGACTGTTTCAGAAAAATAAACACACAGAAGGGCTCAGGGCAAAGATACATTTTGTATACAGCTTTAATGAAAACATGTTTTTCTTGTTAACACCTTGTTATATCCTAAAATCACAATACAGAAAAAACTGTGAATAAGGCTGCGCGCAGAGACATCGCGGATTTTTAATGAAATCCACCGAGCCGCCTCGCTTCCCCACGCGGCTCCCGCTGCGACGGCGCCAGCCGCGCTCGGCCCCGGCCCCGCGCTACCTGGGCGCTCTCCTCTCCTCTCCGCAGCAGAAAACGTGCAAAAATGAGGTGTACCTGCCCAAGCCACGTGCTGAAAGCTTTATTTTTTACATCCGAGATCAGCTCTGCAATCTAACAGACCGTCTGCTTTCGCACGAGCAAATAGCATTAGCCCACAAACCAACTAAAATATTAGAAGAATTTTTCTGCACAGTGTCTCTGAAAGTTTGGGGTGGATTTTTGCTTAACCACATCATGATTAATACATTGACAAGCTAACACTATCAAGCTTTTATGTGAGCAGCTTCATAAAGCCCTTCAGGGCTGAATACAGTATGTTCTATGCAGGAGATAATATTTCTGTTTCAAAAGACTTTAGCGTCTTCTCTCCAACAAAATTTCATAATTTAATTCCCTGCTGAACCATGCTGGTCAAAGCCGTTGGGTTGCAGAACTTAGGCAGGATTCACAAGGCAGCTGTTGCCACACAGAGCTTTAGAGGAAATGCCATTTTTTTTAAAAAAAAGTGACACTGTTCTCTGATAATGACCCCAGAGTGACTCTGTTCCCGGGTAATGATCCAGAGCCTCGCGTTTCTGGAGTCTGCTGGGCTGCTATGAAAGAAGGGCTCATTGCTGTAATGAGTGACAGCAGTCTTAGAAAGGAGCAGGGACAATGCTCATGCGGGAAAGCAGGGGCTAGTTATTCCACGGGTAATGAAATCCTACTTGTAATGAGAAGACAAGAAAAGATGGTACTGGAAATTGCCAGCGTTTGAACTCGGAAACACAGTGGGAGGGAAAGGAGCAGCAGTTTTTGTGAAATACCTTGTTCTCGGGAGTTTCAGAGAAAAATCTGCGCTTTGGGGTGCTTGAATGCTCACTCAGATCAACTCTTAAACAAGAAGCTTGAATTCCCTCATATACGTAGTGTCAAGAGGGGGCCTTGAAGTGGGATTTAGACCTGCTTTGTACCACATTATTAATATAAAGAAGACATAAAGGACCTTTAGTGTTATTTCAAATCAGATTTTGAATCCCAGCAGAGTACAAAAACCGAAGCTGAACTAGAATATCGAACCCAGACTGTGGCAAAGTTCAGAAATGAATCTCCTTTCAAAACTCTAACTTAGTTTACAAAACAGCTCAGTCATCCGATATGCAAGTTGCAATTCCTCATAGCTTTGAGAAAACTCTCCTATTGCTCTGGACACCCAGCACAACTTAACTTCTGCACAAGAATAGCTGCCCTTGGAAAGACAATATTTAATGTTTGTGACAACAAAAGAAAACTACTGCAGATTTTGTATGAACACAACATTTTTCAAAAGGATATGGGTCTGTCAAATCCTAGTGGTGGGAATCTGCTGCAGACAGGTGCAATATCCCTACCTACTGCCTCAGTATCCCCACTTATCACCACTACTTCTTCATTACAGAGAGAGTAGCATTATTTTTAGCACAGCAGGTGTAGAAAAGGGCGGTTTTGAGAGAAAGAAAACAAGAAAACAAAAATAATGAATTATTTATGTAAGTTAAATCAAAATATGCTCCATATAAATGTTTAATCAGGTTTTCACCAACTTCTGTCCATATGCTCTGCCTTGCGCAACAGCAGATTTCTAATGGAATTACTAAATATATTCTAATAGCTCTGTACATGGTATTATGCAATCCCACTTCTGCTCCTAGAGCTTTTCCATTCCGCTCAGCTAAAGTGAGATGAACAATACATTTGCTCAGAGTTAGTACTTAAACAAAAACAATAAGTGAACATTGCTCAGCAGCCCATTTCCCACAGACAAGTGTTACAGTGGGTGACAGTTGTGTCTTATGCACAGGTACAACTTTTGTGTCCATGTGCACTGACAGACAGGAATATTTGTGAGAACTGGGAAACACAGGCTTCACTTGGCAGAGAGCTTCCCAAAACAGCCAAGAGAGGGGTCAGCGCCTCCTCCGCATTAAGGCTCCAATACAAGGGACTCTGCTCTTTTTTCCAGCTTTGGAAACAAATGAAATCACAACCTGTTTGGGGCTTATTGCACCTGATTTGCTCGGTATTGGCTTTTGCCCCATAGACCCATTTTCCTGGGAGGAGCTGAGAGCTAAAAGCAGCTACCCTGGGTGGGCTGCCCCTCACCAAGTGCAATAGCAGCTCCCAAACCCAAACAAAATACCTGCAGAGCTTTGCTGCTTTTGCCAGAGCACCAAGAGGCCATAACATCAGTGCAGCTCACTCCCCCTTTCCAGAGCACAAGCAATTTAATACCCTCAGCTTTCCCTCAGCACTAGCCACTCTGTTTCTCTTCTTCCTTTTTATACAAAGCAGCTGGTCCCTGCAGATTAACAGGGTCCAGCTGCATCTGGTCCCCAGCCACTTAACCCCTTCTGAGCTGCATCCTCACCTTGGTTGAGAGGAAATAAGTGGGGGGACTTTGTGGGGGACTTTCTGAGGGACTTTCTGAGGCGTGGTATAGGAAGAGCCTTGCCTCCAGAATCCACAAGGACAACACAGGATTAAAAAAAAACAAGCCTAACTTTTTATAGAGCTTAGAGACAAGCTGCTGGGAGAATTAAGCAGACTTGGAAGCTGTAATGTCAGACAGAAATGTATAACGCAGTGATGGACATTATAACCTGTTAAGTTTGATGTGGAGCGATACCCATTCTGTAGCTACTTCAGTTGTTTTGTAAAGCACTCTCCCGTTGTGCTGCCATTCCTGAAGCACACCACTGTTATGCTGTCACTCTTTAGCCATGCTACACGGTGGTTAAAAGGCATTTTGACAGACTGTGCACCTGTATGAAATTCTTCTAGACTTTCCAGAGGGAACAAGAGTCCACATCCACAAAGGTTTCTTCTTGTGCTTTGTGAAAAATTCAAAAATATAGTGAATATTAGTAAATGTTTGTGGCAGCTACAGCATTTAGTGGCATTTGGAGCAAATCACAAAACTCAAATATCAGTAGCTTTTCAGAAGAAGTCTATGTGTGAATTTAGCTATGCTTTAGGTAAGAACATTTTCACAAACTTATATATTTATAATAGAATTAAATAGATTATGAATACACCCATCTGAATAATCTTTTGCAATTAGAGGTAAAGGTGTTCAGGGAGATATATTTACAGAGGACTTCCCTCTCTAGAAATAAAGCATTTTTGATAGCTCTGGTATAGCAGAAGGAGTACAGAACAACCATCTGTGGCTAAGGAAATTGACAGAGGGAAAATGGAGTTGAAAGAATAAAAGCCAATGAAGTTGCACATTTATGAGGATTGTAGACACAGTAACCTGTTGTGTTCAAGCCCTTCAGTTGGTTTCGGTTAGTACAGTTATTCCTCCATCACTGTAACTTTCAGCTCCCTCTCCTACAAAAGCATTTCCCCTTTGGAAGGCTATTGCCTGACAATTCTCGTGCGAGACAGAAATCTGCTTAAAATTCCTTATATTGTCTTCAAATTGAGCCATCTAAAGGACGCTCAGGGCTCATGTAACTGCAGCTAGAGCTGTTCTCCAGCTCCCCAAATAGGCACCCAGACAAGCTCGGACACAGCCAGTCGTCATTCCAGACATTATGTAGCTCAGCTTGCACTGTGATGGAAACACTTCCCTCTGTGTCTGCCTCTCCTGCCTCCAGGACTGGGAAGAACAAACCATGCAAAAGATAGGAGCAACAGCTGAGTCCGGCCAGGAGGACTCTCCAAAAGCTCGATAGCTGTAGAGCAGTTATCTGGTGCACCCCACCCCAAGTGCAACCCATCCCCAAGGACTTTCCTGTCTTTGGCCGTGTTTTAGCAGCTCTTCTTGTGGAACCCCGACAGGTTGGCTTGTATCCTCCGGACCAGAAGGTTTCTTGTAACCTTGTCCGAGCCAATAATTTTTCCACTTGAGAGTCATGAAATTCATCGCTTCATGATGTGCTCTGACCCAGGGAAGCCCCAGAGCTGCGAGGGATGGAGACAGCTGTTAGTCTAACAGAAACTGCCAGGTTTGCGAAGACCTTGCAGCAGACCCAGAACATCACCGAAGTACAGGGCCCTGGGGGAAGAACAGGCCGTAGATTAAGTCCGTGTGAAAGGGGAGCAGAGAGGGAAGCCGAGAGGAAGAACTGCTAAAGAGAGAAAATGACAACTAAAGAGCCCAGCACTGAGCCAAGGAGATCAGCTAAAGAGCTGCTTGTTTGGGGAGAGTGAGAGCTGAGCTGGACTGGGGACTGGACTGAAGAAAATGTGATGAGGGAGGCTATGGAAGGATATGGTCAAGTTGGGAAGGAAAAAGTTTGTGTACAGAGATAAATTCTGCAGTTATCTTCTCACTTTCTATTACCTATAGAAAAAGTTAAGGTATCCTTAGAAATGGAGTGTTAATTGTCATTTTACCTCCTGTCCATGATCTGGTGGTTCTAACTGTGCTAAGGGGATGAAGTACGCTATTGCCTGAGCACAGCGTCTGGAAACTCTACGTAATCCGGGCTGGAGCCGTGTTCCCTGGGGGGGAATATGGGGGAAACAGAGTGCAATGGACCTCAGACGTTATAGTCTGAGCAGCTTGATTTTATTTCTGCAGGGGGAACGCATCCAGAGTGGGGGAAATTGCCACCCACTGGCAGCACTGTTGCAAGAGAGAGGGTTGTTAAAACAGGAGCACTTTTCAATGGCTGGGGGACCCTGTCACTCACTGTAAAACTTAAAGCGAAAGGGCCACTACTTCCTCCACCGGCTAACCACCTTGTAGCCTTGCTTCATTTTTCCTCACGTATTACTCAGATCAAAGCATTCCTGCCGTGCCAGCCTCGCTCGGAGCATAATGTAAAAGGTTAACAGTTGAAGGTCACCCGCCTCCATCTCTCAGCACCTCGTCTGCAGCCATACTTGGTCACGGCAGACGCTGCAGCTGGCGCGGGGGACGCGGCCGGCCGGGCGCTATTTGTGTGCCGAGCAGATGCAGCGGGCTCGGTGCGGCGAGCTGGGTGCACCTGTTGGTTTGTCACCATCTGCCAGCCAAAATGTGCAAAAGCCACACCCTGAGCCGGGCCAGCTGAAGGGAACTTAATCTCCTCCCCACAGGCTGCCCCGCACAGGCCACCGAGCAGGGCACAAAGGAGGGACGGCTGCACAAAGGCGCAGAGCAGCCCCGCGGGAACCTAATCTCCCGTCCTCGCAGGGGCTTGCTGCTTGTGCTGCCAAGAAAGGCTCTTTAAATAAACCCAGATAGCTATTACCTGATAAGAAAGCATGTTATAAACTGCCTTTTTTTTTTTTTTCCTTGAGAAAGAAAGGTATTAGGTTAACATGGATACTAATATTAAGTAAACTAAGCCGCGGTGGTATTTGTGAAGGGTTTTTAGTGATGTGGAACTGTTGCAAAGAAGCTGCTGCTAGTTCCTGTTAATGGGGGTGACTTGTAAGCAGACTGGCTTGAGTACTTGCTTCGGAAACTGGAGACTCGGTCTGGCCACGATGTTTTCTTGTAAACAGTCACCTAACTTGCTTCGTGCGAGTCAGAGCAGCAAAAGCGTCTGTGCTGTGTGAGACCTGTGACCAACGTACATAAAAATGCTTTTATTGCCAAATTTGGACTGTGAGAAAGCAAGAAATATAGAGAGAGCATAGGCAGGATTTATAGGAAAAAAATAAGGTAAGGACTACTTCCGAGTTTCTGAGGCTTCTCTTGCCAATCTCTAAATTATCCAGAATGAAATGTTGCCAAAACTAGGACATGTAATTGTACGACCTATTCAGACTCTATTTTAGTGTTCACTTTCAAAGCATTTTCTAACATTCAATTTAACAGTGAGAGAAGCAAAGAAAACCTGCTAGCACCAAACCTCCCCTAGAGCCATTCCTGTGAAATACACTCAATTTCGCCCAATTGTGGGAACAGCAACCTTGATTCCTCAGCTCCTGGTGCCTTCATAAGGCACCTCTGAGCTTTTTCCTACTATTTCTCCCTGTCAAATATAGGAAGTCATCACCTTACCTCCCTTAGAGGTTCATCACCTTACCTCCCTACGGTTTCACTGTAGTCTGAGGCTTAATTCTGCAAGAGCACAAACTCCCCTCTGCTTCTGCCCCACGGCTAAGGCATTGGTTCACTCTTTGCCCCAGACAAGACTAGCTCTATGGGGAACGCTGCAAGCTGCAGAAGGGCTGGTTTTCACCCAGCCCTCACAGAAACAGGCAGTATGGAATGGTCTCCAAAACCTTTGAGAGCAGCTCCTTCATTTCATCAGCACTTTGTGCTGTTTGCTTTCCTCTCCACTGTGCATTTATACCCAACGGCTACATCCTTTAAAAAGCCTTGTCTTGGTTATCCATGACTGTGGTACAAAGAGACTCTTATTTTTTATTGTCTTCCCAATCAGGTATGTTAATAGAAATACGGTATTAATAATGCTAATGCTGCAAGAGCTGCTCATCACTTCCAGGCACTGTCCCTTGGAAGAATTATTTTGGTATGAAATATATTTCAAGGAAAATAATAGGAGCTTCATCATTTGAAATATTTTAATTTAGGCTTGATGAAAAATGGAAGATGTACAAGGGGGTAATGATCTCACATTCGCAGGGATTAGGACTTCTCTATCTCTAAATTTGCAGAAGCTATCTGAAAGCAAACATTGAATAGAATAGAAATGTATTAAATTACTGTGAGCAATCCAAATTTTTTAAGAAAGTTAAATATTAAGATATATAAATAAATTACAAGTTTTCCCTTTAAAATATGCATGAGATAATTCAGAACAAATGTTAGAACAAGTCCATCTACTAAATTAGTTGTAACGTACTAGTGGCTACTTTTCCATTTACACTGATGATGAGAAATGTAAAAGGGCAGCTTCATAATTCAGGATGTTCATTTCAAGAGGTTCCAAGAACACTTACGCTAGATGTGCCTGAGACTAGCTAATCAGACAGGGGTTTTTTTCTCCATTTGAGATCAAAAGGCAGTTACAAAACCTGTAGTTCCAGTCCTTTCATTTTTTTTTCCCTCACCAAAATATATTTCAATGTAAAGAATCCTAGAGAATGAGAGAGCAGAATTAACACCCTTAAACTCAGCATATTGAATTTTCTTAAATCAATGGTTTCACTTCTGCCCTCAAGCAATATGTGATTTGTAAATTTGAGACATGCTACCTTTAGGCAGTAGGCAATCTTAAAACACTAAAGTAGGCAACATATGGTGGCACTATGCAATATGAAATGGTTCTGAAGATACAAGTTTCCAGCCTCAGTGCACAAGCCGAATTTTAAATAAAACATAGTATCATATGGTTTCAGCTTAAACACTGTGGTTAAAAAAATGGCTCTCTGGTCATCCTCTAAACAACAGAGGGAACAGTTTGCACAAGTACTTTTAGAAACTCACTGTCTATAAACACTGTCACCCACTATCTTTCATACACGCAAATACTGGAATATGACAGCTCGTGTTTTTGCAGACCCCTGTAAGCTCCTGGATTTCTCTCTTTTTATTTCTCTTTTTGGTTTAATTATACAAACACAGTCATGGGTATTTTTTGTTGTCAATGCATATGTGCATCTCATAAACCAAGCACTCTACGTTAACATTTTTCTACCACCGCGACCACCTGGGTCACATTAGTCATGTCAAAGTATGTCATGGATTATAACATGTAATTCAGCCCAATGTTATGGTGAAGGTGAATCTGTTCCACTACTCATGCAGAGAGGGAATACTGGTAGTTTAGCTTTGGGACATGACTTTTTCTTTGAGTCTTCTCTTATCTTCAAATGTACATATAAATTCTCACAGCATAGCATAACTTACTATCCTTTGGTCACAAGAATATGACAGAGCTCAAGAGAGAAAAATATGCTTCATTATTAGTCAGCATGATCTGATCTGGTAGTTTAAAAATTGATTTGAAAGAGAGGAAGCCCGGAAAAGAGAAATTATTACTGTGCTGATGTGTATGCGAGCAGAGTCCAACTTCTGTTCCTCTTTTTGGTGTTCATTGACTGCATAATTTAATTCTATCAGTCTTTTAACCTTGCAGGTGCTGTACCTTAGTGTTCCTGTCTGGAAAATGGAGAACAGGACTCTTCTTCATGAATAATTTTCTTGTAAAATAAGGATCAAGTATGTTATATAAAGGCTTTACCTATAGAGTCTAAAGGATAGGCTTCTATCTCTGCTTTGTGGTCATTGTCTATTTTACTTCCCACAGATGGGAATGAAAAGAATCTGAATTTTCTATCTACCAACAGCTCTAATCAGCTATTAATTATGTAAGGCTTCCTGTCCCAATCTGACTGCCCCTTAGACTTGGAGTCCTACAGTGGTTTGGTATAGCAGGCACTGGTGACTGAGGCAACTGAACTGTAGATTTGTCAGAAGGTGAGGAAAGAATCATTGCAAGTCTGGATTCCTCAACGTATTCCTATGGAAAACATATTATTTATAGACAAATTTGCCTGACAAATCACCTTTACAGACAAATGACCTCTAGGCTACTGTTTTGAAAATGGATTTTTAAAGGTGTTCAGGCATTTGATTCTCAATTCTCAGTGAATGTAGGCACATTCCTTTAAAGTTCTTACTCTTACCCATGTAACTGTAAAAGAGTTAGGGGTTAGATTGGTCTTGCACAGTGCTCAGCCCCACTAGGCAACCTTCCTCATGGATTTAATAATTACATTTTTCATCGCTTTTGGGTTCCTTCAGTTGCAATTCCCATCTTTGTCCATCTTAGTCATTTAGACCAATAGGACAGCTAATCCTGTCAACAAGTGATGGGAATTAGCATTACTTCATTTTATAAGGTGAGAGGGTTGAATGTCAAGCATCCTCTAAATAAGCAGAGATCAACCATTTGTACTATGGCTGTTCCTTAATTCTGGCAATGTCAGTTAACTACTATTTCATTGCATAAGCTATTTTTTAGCAAAGCCTTTCAAGATTATTTAGAAAATTATAGAAATTCATGGTCATATAAAACAGCATGTATTTCTCTTACTTCTCTGTTCAGATTGGATCGCCAAAACCAGACTCCGTTCTGTATTTAGTTTTAGTTTTACTGGATTGTAAATGATCATGGATATTAGCCAACTCATCCTTTCCATAAAAGTGCAGCTCTAATAATGCTTCTGGACTTCTCAAGGTCTATATTGTTTCTGAGCTTCAATAAATGTGTGGTGATTAGGCAATTTTGCAGATTTCTTGTTAGGAGTAAACACTTGATTAATATTGGTGCACAGTCACATAACTGGTAAAGCCAGTTTTCGATCTCTGATCCTATAACTTATTTTTGCATTGTCCATGTAGAGGGGATAGCTGAGATTTTTCATACTGGTAGAGTGTTTTCAACAAGTATGCAGCCATTGCCTTAGAAATCTTTCAGACTGTAGAAATATCCTGGTTCTCTTTTATGTATGTACTTTTGAGTTAGAAAATTGTGTCAACAAACTTAGCGTCACTTTTGTTTGTATCTTCCCTATGGAATGTTGTAGATAAGAGAAAATCTGGAGGGAGGAAGTGTTTTCATTTGGCTATTTTTTTTTTTTTTTTTATCTAATGAAAAAAGAAACTTTTGAATTTGGCACCTTTGCATAATTTTCAGAGAAAGATATATACTGCTTCATATTTGCATGTCTTTCACCACAGCCTTCTAAGAGCAGGATTGGTGCCTGCCCCCAGTGTTTCCAGGACACAGGGCCACTTAAGACAATTTGCCTGGGCACTTACACCACTTCTGTGGGTACTGTCTCACCTGGCTGCAAGCTAAATGTCTAGGATTTAATTTAGCCTTCTTTATTTAGGTTCCATCTACATTCAGATCATCATCAGCTATGTCTTGGTGGGCAGCCTAACCCTCCTTCTTTGGACTGAGTCAAGTGTCAAAGCCAGAATTGTCCTTTGGGTGTCAGGCTTGAAAGTAGACCTTTCCCCTGAGACCTGCCCTGTTTTGAGAACTGCCACAACATTTATTCGCGTTAGTGAATTGGGTGGTTCCATGGTTATTCACTCATCTTACGGCAAGCATTCTTATCCAGGGATTTTCACCAGCTTTTATCATATGTTTTTGTACTTCTCTTCCTGTACATTATGTGATGATTATATCTATGACTTTATGTAGGATTTTTGGAAAAACAGATCAGCTCCTCTTTTGTACAACTAGGTACAGTTGTGCCTAAGTCAAATAAGCTGGGTGCATTTGCAAGAGATATTTATCTTCCTCTTTTGTTTTATTTTATTGTTATGGCACTAATTGTCCCAGTGTTTTTTTCCTGATAAACAGAAGAATGAAATTACACATGTGAACTGCAGTCAAAGTAATGATGCCAGGTAAATATTTTGTCACTGCTATTAATAATGGTAATTATGGAATCCCCTTCACTTTGATGGAAATAAACACATGCAAGTCCTACAAAAGAAACACTGCAGATTGTAAAGCTCAAGACCAAGAGTAAATTAGACCTCATAACTATAGGCAAGTCAGAAAACAACAGCAATGTGTTATTTCTTTTTTCCATGGTATTTTACCAATGATTTGGTATATGGGTTATAATAAAATTTGGATAGTTTGACAAACAGATAAATTCAAGATAATGCGAGAGCAGCTCTACAATCTTTATTAAAGCTGAATTGGTTCTTGTCTACTCAGAGTGATTTTTCATTTACACTGATGTCCTTTTATAGCCCTGGTAACATCATAATGCTCAAGAATAAAAGAGTGTCAAGCCTCAGTAGCAGCTTACAGGATCCATTTTGCAAAAGAGTTAAAATTCAAAATCCAAAGAGTTTTTATCAATTTGTAAAACTTGGACTCCAGCTAGATTTTTTTTTCTCCCAATTAATTAGTGATTCGCCCTACACAGCCAATTTAGTATTTGGGTACAGATTTTTGGAAAAGTTCCTGAAAGTGGCACCCAGTTGCCATGGTTACATCCACTCGTGTAACAAGTCTACCTGGAAATGACCAACTACAGGTCTAGTTGGTCCCTTGCGCATAGAAAGGCGGCGACTTCTGGATACAAAGCACTATAATGATGGATGAAAACTATGCTTGCTGTGAATAAAATTAGATGTACAGATGCACCCAGGATTACAGGAAACCTGGCTTGTTTTACTACTGTGAGACAGAGAACAGTCTGACATGGTTCCTCCCTGCTCCTAGCCCCTTTTACTCCCACCCGTAGAAACCAGATAAAACTAGTTAGCTCTTACCTAGTGCTATAAAGTTAAGTGAGATGTCTGATGAGATTCACAAAACTTTGGAATAGGTTGGGCCTGTACTTACGTTTTCACAATAGGATCACGTAATATTTCTGGTATTTCTTGGCAGCAGCTAAGAATCAGGTGAAACCTCACAGTTTTGATTAAATTTTATCAGAGCTTGGGGACTGTTCAAATGGGAAAATCAAACAAAAGTAAAATGACTTTAATATTGCAATAGATTCATATAAAACTTATATATAGATTTATGCTTAAGTAGCTTTAAATTAAGTGTATTTCAATACAAAAAAAAATCTTAATCTTGTGAAAAAATGTCCAAAACCTTAAAGGTGCATGTGTCTCTGTGCAGAGAATACACAGCAAATAATAGGCGCTAGAGTTGGCAAGTCTTCCGATTTTTTCTTTTTGTTTAAAATAAACAGATTCCCACATGTGAGCTTTATTTCCAACCTCTCATAAGTATAAGCCAGGGGAAATGTTCTCATGAACCCCTGCAAAGAGAAGCCATCCAACTTCACCTCAGAGTTGTAAAACGGTATCATATGCTTCAAAAACTGTGATATATTTCTACCTGCAAATGTCCTGTGCTATCTGGATTTCATAAATCAAATCACAGAACAATAGAAAATTGAGATAGAAGGAGCCTGATAAACTGTACAGTTCATCCCATTTCCACTGCCTCATGTATTCTGCTGTTTTGTCAACTCTGGTTTTTAATGGGCCAAGTGATGAGGCTCTATAATATCCCTTAAGATTTTATTCTGCTTAATACAAGCTCATTGTCTGGGAATTTCCTCTTCCTACACAGCTTGAAGCTTCTCTGCCTTCATTTTATCCAATCTTTTTTTGCAATATCCCCCCCTGCACCAGGCATAAATATTTAATCTTTCACCTTGAGGTATGAAACGTTTTAATAAGAGTCAAAACGATTTGAGCATATGTGTGGATAAGAGTAAGATCTAGAATTACTATAGCTAAGGACAGCGTGGGTTTTGTAAAGGAGATAAAAACTTTCTGAAAATTTTGACCACTATTTTACGAATTAGAAAAAGACCTTCTCAAGTACAGACTGTTTTTCCTCTGAATGCTCTGATGTTCTTCAGCTTTTCCTTTGAGGATCTGGTAGGGGCTTTGAAATATAGTATTTGGAGCATTCTGAGAATATTATTCCATATGAATTTCAAAGACTGCTCCTGCCTGTTCATTCCCATCTCCTTGCAACATGGTGTTTCACAACAACATGAAATGTAGATCCTGTAGGCTTTTCAGTGACTGCTGCTCACCCTCAATTGTGGCTGGATATTCAAGAAGAAAAACCTTCTAAAGGCCACTTACTTTTCATATTTTCACCAGTTAAACCTATGAAACATATTTACATATTTACATATTTACATAAACATATTTACTTCTTTCCATACCTCTTCTTAAAATCTGCACTAATATCATAATTTCCATCCATGTCAGTAGAAGCCAGAAGCTCCCTGTCTACTTGCTCACCACTCTGAGCATTAGAAACCTGTAATGTCTCAGCACACTTGAAATTCTTCCCCACTCTCCACAGTCCCTAATAATATCCAGGACATGTACCTTCATCTATATTCATGAGAGTGCAGATGCAGCCAAATTAGTGGCAGCAAAGCACATTTTACACTGTAGAAAATACAATCTGTCTTCTTTTTGATTTTTTTATAGAAAAAGTTTTATTTAAAAAAAAATCAGACAGTAAGATTTAAATTCAGCACCACCCGTTGCAAGAGTCTGTTTAAAAATGCACAGCTGGCTTGATGATGAGTGACAAATCAAAAGTCAGAGTGAAACTTCCCAATCATCTGAGCCCTTGCCACCCGATTAGCAGAAGAAAAACAGGGCAGATGGAGGGAGACGCAGCAGTTCGAAGGGAACAGATGGCCACTGCGAACTTGATATATGAAATTAATAACACTTTCTCAAATACAATTAGTAGCAGGAATACATTACCTGAATTTTCATAACTGTGAGCAAGCTGACATTAAATGAGTTTTTTCAGATTAACAGTCAATATAGCATTGATATTTGGAGAGAAATAAAAAATTATATAGAAAGTAATAAGGACCTTTCTGCTTTCTGTGCTATAACTGATTATGAGCACCCAGCTGTACAAAGCCTGCATGATTCTATAGTCTGGAACTCCCTAGATATGTGCTTTTGTGATTAACTCATTTATTTCTTAAACCAAAGACAGGCACCATGAGGTTTCACATAGATTCTCACTGTGCTGTGAGAATCTGTAGTACGGTGAAGACTTATTTTGCCCTTACAGCCAAGGGTGTCAATAAATCTGGAATATAATTTTCAGATATGACTAGTGTTTTTGGAAATCTAAACTGAGATGTCTTAATATGTTCTGACTTCCCATGTTTCAACACCTTCTGAAAAACAGGTCCATTTAATTTATCTATAATTGGGCACCGAAAATAATTAGCCTGCTTTGGAAAGGCTGGTTCCTACTTTTATAGATATTCTATTCAGAAAGGACAGAATTTAGAGCACGAACAAGAAAAATATGTAATGTATCTCAAAGCCCAGCTTATGGCTTGGGAAGAAACATTATGATCTGACAGAGAAGCCCACTCAGAAGATTGTACTGACATACTCTACATAGGTAGGTGAGTGACAAGGATCTTGCCTGGCTGCCTACAAGTTCTGGCATACCTAGGAGGATGCTTTAGTAAGTGTTTCTTTAATCACATCTATTGCCACGTTTTTGTAAATTAGTGGTGGCAGAATCAGCCGAGAGGTTGTTTTTTTAGCTAGGAAGAAGGTGTTACAAAAAGAATTAATAAAAACAAATACTGGCACTCTCCTAAGGCAACAGAAGTAAAAATAATCGTCTTTTAGCAAGAATTGGCCTTTATAGAGTGTGCATTTGCATGTACATTCACATGCCAGTAAAAGCATTTCCTTTTTCTTTATGAGTAATTTTTACTGCAATGCAAAAACTGTCACTAGAAAACTTTATATTTGTGACTGAATCCTGCTGTCATTTACATTGTTTTATCCGAGGTTAAAATTCAGATGTATAAAAAGATTTGAAAAAAAAAGTAGAAGATTAGAAGCATATGACTTATTTTGGGAATATTTTTCAGATATGGTCTGGATTAAATACTCATTTAAAGTCTACAGGAACTAAATGATTCGTTCTGTCCAGAATCCTCCTGAAAAACCTAGGGGATGCATTTAATCCTCTGCTTCTTGATACCTGAAATGATAAAGAAATGTAGCTCAGTTCCTTTCAGTGTCACACAATAATCACTTTCTCTCCATTTTCTTTCTGTTTTGTTACTTTCTTTATTGTCATTTCCCCAGCCATAGCCAACAGATGCAAATGCAATTTGTTTATGAATCACAGCACATATTTATGTGAATATACCATATGAATATGCTTGCAGTATGATTTCAGCTGGGTGAATACTGTAAAAGATGATTTGCAAACACTACTATGAATAAAGGGCACAATACAAAGCTCATTGCAATCGATAGAATGACTCCTGTTGGCTCCAGGAGTTTTGGCTCAAGCTCCAAGCCAAAACTTTCCATTGAAAGGAATTCTCTCTTGCCTATACTCTGTTTTTTGCAAATATTTATTTTTCTAGGCAGAGCTTTGTTCATGCAAATGCTCAGAAGCTTCTGCTTGGGGGAGTGCATGTATACATATATGCTGCACAAATACATGTATGTTTTCTGTGACTGCATGTGGTCATATGGAAGCATTCTCAACTCAAGAATTTATGAGTAATCTTTTGTAACAAGGGATTTTGCAATGATCTTTGGAGGCTTTGGCAGTCATATAGACACATACATTTTTAGTCCTTCAGACAAGAGATTTTTGTCTCAAAGGAAGCTATCAGACCAGCATTATGAGGCAGCAGAACTGAGTGTGTAGCAAACTGGTAGATATTGGCCTTATGCTACCTCGAGGCTATAGTAACTTTCTCACTGACTACAAGGAAAGCAGCATCAGCAACAACAAATTACTTACAAAAAATGATGAAATTAAAAATGAATTTGGGCTTTAGGTTTCAGTTTAAAATTCAGTTTAATTTTAAACATTTCAATGGAAGTTGAACTTACAGGACCTCATAGAACTGGGCCGTGGCCAAAGGGCATTTCTGTTAATCAGTCTTGTATTCATGGAAAATGTCTATTGTCTTTGCTCAGATAAGCAGGATTTGGCCAGAAGTACTGTTTCTAACATCAGACACACAGCACTATGATTAACATCAAGATCTAATGAACAGTAATGAGAAAAAGTGTTCCAACAACAGAATGAAAATCTCTTTCAGAGCAAATGTTAAAACATCTCTTTTTGGATTCTCACTGCCAACATTCAAGTTGCAGAATGTGGTAATGTTTATTCTTCATCCCTAAAAACTCTTTACAACTCACTTCACTCTTTTGTTTTTCAGTTCCTTGCATGGCAGAAAATATCTTTAGATGATGATACAAACTGGCACCAAACAAAATCTTTCTATGTATTTAAACTTTTGCTGTTTGCTTGACTCAGTGACCCAGCGGTTTTGTCCAGAATTGCATTAACCAGTTCCAGGCAGTGGAGACAAAAATTCCTTTCATTCATCAACAGATAAGGAGTTTTGACAACTCTCCCTTGGGAGCAAGAGGGGAAAAAAACAAGAGATTACAATGTAATAATGCAAAAAGCACAGCCGAGGAGCCAAAGACAGACTGAAGGAAGCTGCAGGGCTGCCTGGGCAGACAGGGAGACTGCTATCAGAATTGAACAAGAGAAAATCCAGACCCCCTTTCCACTCCTCTACCTGTTTCTTCTCAATGTCACTATCAGTGCACACACTGATAGAAAACAGGTCCAACAAGTATTCCAGTAACTCCTCAAGACCACCAGGGCAAAAACAAAAACATTCAGGGCTTGACACTTAACCAAGGCAACATGCCAAGCTTATCACATGTGAAAAAGCCTTGTAGAGGAAAATAATCATCTTCATGTTCACAGGGCCTGGGTGTTAACTCTCCAAAGAGACTTCTATATTTTCCGTTCTTTTGACTCCTGCAGCTGAGTGGGTTCTTTGCATGGAAATTCAAACATCCGAACAGATTTCCATTAGCTGCTGAGCTAATGGAAAGGAGTCAGGATTTTGCTGTTTTGCTTTGTGGCATTGATTGGAGACAAGGTTTTGGTCGCTGTAGAAGCCCACGTGGTGAAGTGTCCTGGAGCGCTGCCGACCGCCCGTGCGACGCAGAAATCACGAGTGGAGAGGAGTGGGGGGCCGGCCGCAGCTCCGCTTTCTCACAGTCTTCAGAGCTTCCAAAGGGTTTTCCACAGTTAAAAAGTATTTCAAGAACATTCTAAAAAGAGCCTGCGTCAACAAGTTTTAGTGACCCCAGATGAGACATAAAATGGGGGCCCCTTTCCAGCCGATTGCCAGGATTTGCTTCATGTCTTTCTCCACCTTTGTAACTTTGTGCCTGGAGCTTCCCGTACCAATGCTAACACAATTGGTAACGACACCTCGCTCAAAATGGTCCTTTTGGCTCCTACCTGGGCTTTTCAGCAAGAAAAGGAGGCCTGGTTTTCCAGCAATTGGGAACATGGAAAATCCAAATTCAAGTTCCTATTCTTCTTGATTCAGGGTATGTAGGCCGAGACATTTTGCTCTTGCACAGGAGCAATTCCTTTTCTCTTCCTCTTCCCAAGTCAGATCCAAATAATTCATACCAGCGGCACATGTTAGAAATATCTGTCGTAATGCAGGGTTGCCCCACAACAGCTAATGCTAATGGTGAAAGCTTGTTCCACTCACAGGCGGAATTATGGTACACTTCCAGTCTAGCACCTGACGTTATTTGCAGGTACCAGGTAGTTCATTTGCACGTGACGATGAATGATCCTGTGGGATGCTGAAGGCCTTGGATCCTCAGCCCTTAATCACAAGTAAGTGTTAGGGATTAATCAATGTTAATTATAAATATCACACACACACACACATGCATTCGTTTAAGAAAATATCACTAATTTTAATTGGATGCTTCCAAACATATTAAAATTATGATTTCTTTTTTTTCCATTGAGCACTACATTATTTCTCTTCATTAGATTCCTGCCATCTGTACCTTAAGTTCCCCTCCAACATAATTCAAAATTCCTTTCATATTTACTTTTGTTTGAATGAGGACTTGATTCTCAGTTTTACTGAGTACTCTCTGAGTACCCTCTGTACTCTGAGTACTCAGCACTCTACAGCTCAGTAAAGTCAACATAAAATGCTCAGCTCCACAGACAGTCAGAACTTCAGGGATTTTGGGAACTGTGGTAATTCAGAACAAAACCCAAAAATACTGTTCCAACCTTAAACTTTGACCTCTTACTTACACATTTGGGGTGGGTAGGTAAAAGACAAGAGGGCAAAGAGAAGCTTGGTATTTGCAAAATTTCCTCAGAGAAAAACTTTCTGGAAACTGGAACTGGTCAGCAGACAGTGCACAGGATCTCTCTTACATTGATAACACATTTATAAAATATAATTTTTCTTTTCCTGCAAGAAGTAATACTGCACTGTAACAAATACTGTAAAGACATTACTGGTTATCAGACACTTACTATTTAGCTGTTTTCTTTCCTCATCAATCAGAAAGATTCCAACTGCTGAGAGCTCTATGATGGCTTCCTACGGATCACTTTGGGCTCTGCCCCACATCATTCAGACACTAACCAAAGGAGCAAGAGCTGGAGGCTGAGAGAGAAACAGACAAATAGCTGCATCTTTTTACATATGCTGCAGCTTATGGGTTTAAAATATTATATTACATAGGGATATAAATACCATGGTAGTCCAATTATCTGAATTAAACTAATGGTGCTGTAACTGATATACAAGGCTGAGATACAAAGTTCCTTGTCTGTTTTGCACAAAATCCTGTTTACTTTCCTTTTTATTTAAGGAAGAATAGCTGATTAGGCTTTGTAACAACCCCAAGGAAAACTTTCTAATTCTTGTCAGGGAAAGCTGGCTCAGTGAGTAAAATTCTTGTCTTCTGACTGGCTCCCTTTTGCCTTATTCCTCTTCCTGGGGTTTCTGTGTGTGGTGAGTTACCTCTTCATGGAGTGCATCACTGCCAAGAGCTATTCTGAGGATCCCTCTTCTGACCTTAAGGCTTTCTTTCCTTTTCTCTCCCAAGAACTTGCTTTCCTGTGTTCCAGTTTCCTGGCCCATCTGCTGCCCTCCCACACGTGGCAGAGGGCAACAGATGGGTGATAATCATGCGGAAAAAGGCAAATGGAGGCCATGCGGAGGGGAAATGCAGCTCCATGGCATCGTGCCCTGGCAACACAAAGCCACCACTAGTCATCCTCCGCACACACACCGCGACTCAGTCAGTGACAAGTATGGCATGTGGCTGGTTGGAGTAGGAATGGACTGGGACACTGCCAACGCTGGGTGGCTGGTTTCCACTGGTAAACATTGTCATTTATGGTACAACACCCCTCAGGAGTAACCAAAGTGTGCCTTGTCCACCTCTTCGAGAAAAGCACGCTCCCCATTTTGATTTGAGGGCACAGATGATATTTTGCAGTGTCTCACTTAACATTGATCTGGGATGCGGGCACAGAGATAAGGGATGTGGTATGGCAGCCTCCTCACAAGGTCAGTGAGATGTGATGCCGGGTGCAGGAAGATCCCCACTTTGCCACAGGCAACATGTTAGAACAGCTTTGAATCCCATAGGTTCAACTCAGAATGAACAGCAGTTCATCTGCTTTTGAGGAAACTTGCCGTGGAAAGAGTTACCAAAATGATGCCGAAGGAGTTAAAAAAGAGAAAAGAGGCAAATGTGAGAACATAGCTAGTTTTTCTGCAGATTTGGGGAAGTGTTAAGGGCGAGGCATGAATACTGGAAAGAACTCTCTAGTAAATTGGTGCATGACTACCTCAAGAAGGTAAACATAAAAAATATAGGGGAGGGCTGCTCATATAGTCCATTAACAGAACTTACGGTAGGGTTCCTTGCAACAAGAGCAGGTGACTCTTAATATTGTACACAAATTTCCTTGACAAATATCTTTTTCCACATTTCTAATTGTGAAATTATAAGTAGTAAATACCATTTGCCAGCCAGAAGATTGGAGTACAAAATACAGATGGAGTAGATATATATAGCATGCAGTTGTACATGTTGTATTGCTGTACATCTGAAGCGCCAACAGAGATGTTTATACCTGCTCCTGCCTAACTCTTGAAACAATCAGGGAATAAAGTACTGTTAGTTCAGATAGACAATAACACCTGAAAAATTGAAAGCAAAAACTTTCATTGTTTGACAGTGCATGCAAAATTTTTTTTCTCAAGAAATATTTCTCTTATTCTTGTTCATCAGAACTTGTCCATATTTCTACAATACACACACACATATATATATATATATATATATTGTATTCAAAGTTTCCCCCTGCCACTCCGCTGGCTTCCTCCGTTTTTCTTTCTCATTCTTATCCTTTGGTTACCAATCTTTAACATCCAGATTTGAGCAATAAGGCTGTCATTTCAAGGGGTTTTAAGGCATATGTCTTAAAAGCAGTGCCATGGTCTTTGATCTATAGAGTTACAGCTCTCAGATTGTTGCTGGCTGGAGTTGTTTCGTAGTGAAGTTACAAAACATATATATATATATATATATGAGGATCTAATGAGGAAAAATCCACATATAACCCAAATGGCAATTGATGACATGATTTGTTATGACATAATTATCAATTAGTCAGAAAGATCCACTTGTTTTCTAAGTCATCTTCATAATAGCTAATGCCAATAGGATTTTACCACTGTAATATGCAGAATGAAAGCTAGGGTGATCACTAACAATTGGTAGTTTGACAAGATAATATCAATTTCATTTTTGCTATCCAGTGTCCTTGCCAGTCGTTTCTAGTCCAAGAAATAAATCCTTTGCATTTAAGAATATTTTCCAAGAATAACAGTTTCAGATGTTTAGTTTGGCTGGAACCAAATTAGCAATATTGGCCACCTGTAAGAAGAAAAAAAATAAGACATTCTTGCAGATGGAAGTTCTGAATTACACAGCGGAGCTCTAAAAAAGAGAATCTTTTTAAGAATAGGGAATGAATTTGGCAAAATACTGATGAAAAAAATGGAGTAAAAATCTATAAACATATTCACCTCTATTTTCAAAATAAGTAATGGAAGATTCTTATCTTGAACACTGTAGAAATTTACTGATTACCATAAAGGAACAGTCTTGCACTAGCAAAGTGGTTGATGACATCCTTATATGCTCTTAAAGAAAAGTATTCCATAAGCCTGGAAATTTACAATATGGATGTGGTAATTCTCATATACAAAATGGTCTGTCAGCAACTGAATCACAATGTGCCGAGGTGACTCGTAGGGATTTTGTCACAGCATAGTGCATTTGAGAAAAAAGGCTGCCATGGAGTAACTATTTGTGCTTTGTTCATTGATAGTAACACGTCTGTAACATTTCGCTTGCCTAGTGGCAATCACAGGGTTGATGAACAAACTCAGCTCCCCTGTTTTCTGTCCTTCTCTTGCTCCTTTGCTCACACACGAGCACACATAGACCTGCGCAAAAGACTCCACGTGTGATTGCTCGAATGAGGAAACGCCAAGAAGATCCATGTTCCAGCAGCATGCGGCGACCAAAGAAACACACAGGCTTTAGGGGCTTCACTCCACACCAGGAGAAACATACCCTAACTGACACAGTAAGAAACTTCTTGAGAACTATGCAGTGTTATCACAATTAAAATTGTGCATTGATAATCAAAAAAATGAATTTGTAGAAGAGACACTGGAGGGAAAATGAGCACAAAAGAGAATGGTAATCAACAATTCAGCAGGTTATCTAGCTCTGTAATCTACCTGCGAGAGAAGATTGAAGACCTAGGCTTACTATCTGACCTTTACATCGCTACTCACTTGAAAGATTTTGCTGGAAATCTTGCAAGGTCAAGTTTTCTTGGGATGTGTCAGGAACCTTTTCTCTCAACCAGGCTGGATATATCATACATTAAGGGACGGGTTTGCTTTTTAATTTTGTTTGCATCCTTCCAGCAGGTCACACAGCAAGAGGTACCAGCCGGGACAGAAGGAAGGAAAGGGAAAATGTGACATG
The DNA here is from genome assembly GCA_003342815.1 of Eudromia elegans. NCBI lineage: Eukaryota > Metazoa > Chordata > Aves > Tinamiformes > Tinamidae > Eudromia > Eudromia elegans. The sequence continues at coordinate 5,692,919 of PTEX01000003.1, read as the reverse complement.
GGAGAACCGCTCTCAACTTGCCCTCACTCAAGCAGCACATTTGGCATCATCCCAGGCATGCACAGGGCATCGTGGGCATGGTGCTGCTCCTGCAGCCACGCTGCCCATGCAGACAGTTAAGTCAGGGATCACATAACAGCCCTTTCCCACAGCTACAGCTGCCAGATTTATCACCCTGGGGTGATATACTGCCACAAAAAGGGCTTAATCCTATGGACAGTCATTCCCAAACAGTTTAGTTATAAACATTGCTGGAAGTCGAGAGCACTTCTAGTGGCTCCACAGCTTTGCGTAGAGATGTCACCCTGCTCTGCAAAGGATTCCCTAGGGGCATCATTTCCAGCTCTAATTTCTGTGATGTTGTAATGCTGTCCAAGTTCACTAACATATCTCAAGAAAAAAGAAAAAAAGGTGTTTCCAGAGGCAATGGAAAAGGGAGCCTGCATGCTGAAGGTAGGGAGAAAACAGAGCAGGTGTGTGCTTACAAAAGCAAAAAGAAATCTTACAAAAGGCAAAACAAATTACAAATAAATAAATGCTTACAGGAAAACCAGCACACCTCTCTTTAGAGACACCAGGCTGGAACAGAGCCCTCACAGCATGATTCAGTCTGGTGGGCATTAATCAAGATGTTTCCTATTCTTATTTCTTCCCTTTTCCTCCCCTTGCTCTACCTGCCCCTACTTTTCTTTCCCTTGGAACAGACAGACAATAGACATTTACTTTAACTTCCAGGGCAAAGAAAAGTAATACAAGGTAAGGAAATTGCAGTCTTTTATTTCAAATTCAGTCAGTTCTATATCCAGGAAAAGCAGAAAATCATGATTGTGTGGCCAACATAATATTGACTTACTACAGTTAATCCATTTTATTAACACTGTTCTATACCCAGATAAAAGGAGAGGTTGGATAGCAAGCTTCTTTGGGTTCAGTTTGCAAAAGATTTAGGGCTGTTCTGTCCTAACTTACCCACTCTGTCTGAGATGGCTTTAGGTATACTGTCTATGTGATGAGATTACTCTGGTGTTCAGGAAATTTTGTGCGGATGACCTTTGTGCATTTAATACACTCGAATACTAAAAATGTCATCTTTGAAGGCAGAGCAGACTCAGAGTCTTTCAACAGTGGGAACAACTTTAGGATGGTCAGGATACTCCTGTCACAAAACGAAGAGTTCAAAGGAGGCACACTGGGATGAAGACAGGTATTGGAGGGTTGTGCTGGTGGTTCTTTCCGCTGCTTAGATCACAGCAGGGGCAGATGATGACTCCAAGGAGAGTCAAAACTGGACCCAAACTCTTCCTTCCTTTGCAGCAGCAACAAACCTAACTGTGAACTTGGCTACAGATCATTAAAGATGAATGTTAACTTGACTGTGAATGTTCTGGGCTTTCTCCTAAATCCTTAATGTCATGAAAGCCCCCGGCAAAGAGCTGATCTGAGGGCCTAAAGATCAATATGAAAAATTTATAGTGAAGTTATATGTAGAAGCGTATATAAGATAAAATGCAAAAGCAGTAGAATTCTCCTGCAGTTAGTGACTAGCAAACAAAATGTACAGTCTTTATTATGATGTAGTGATCTCCATTGTCTGGAGATCTCCCTATTATTCCTACTCATCATGACACGCTCATCATAAAATACTCTTGGAAAATTCTATATTTAGTTCTATCTTAGAAGGATGTGTCACTTAAAGGAAATGGAAGAGCATAAGTAAGCTAATTGGATTTATTGGCCTGAGAGAGCAGGACAATTGTGAAGCAAAGACTTACATATGAACTGATGGCCTTTGAATCTGGCTTTGCAATCCAGGCTCTGAATTTGTTTCAGTGATTTTGTTTCTATGTCAATCCTATATAGGTTTTCCAGATCCATTTCAGGTGTGACTGAAATCTCATAGAAACACATTTAATAAAACCTGATGGAACTTTTATTCTCTTAACTGAAGTGAAAAGACTTATTTCTGTTGAACCGTAGCCCTTACCCAACCTTGATCCCAGACTGAAATTCTAGTCATGCGAAACGGAGTACTTTTTACTGATTTGGTCATTGTTGCACAAAAGAGGAGCCAAATTGTTCAGGAAATTCTACAGTTGAACACCGAGGAAAATCACAAAACCCTTTCTGACCTCTTGTCATCAGCAGATTCAAGTCTTACAAAAATGTTTCATGTAAAGTCATTTTGGTCCATGGGAATCAAGGATGTACAGCCCCACCACAGCCCTAACAATCTGTACACAAGACTCCCATTTCTACTAACAACAACAGTCCACATGACCTGCCTCAAACACACACAGATCAAAAGCAGTTCACAGCTTCACCCTCAAGAGCAGATGACAATATTATTTATATGAACAGAGAAATGTTTGAAATAAGTTATTTAGATGTTTCTCTTCCTTTGAGGATCCAAAACTGGAGGGATTAGAGTACAATGTGATTAAGAATATTTTTTCTCTTTCATTTTAGACCACTTCTCTTTTAGGCTTATAAGATTAAATATATATATATATATATATATATATATATATATCCCAGGGGAATATTATGTCCGTGCATTTTTTCCCACTGAATCAATAATTACTGCATTTCATATGCCCCTTTTAATTACATAATGCCTGAGATTAAAATTCAATAGCCTCTCTCAAAAAGAAAGTACTTTAATATCTGGAGTGCTGCTCCTGTAAATTGGCATCTGAAAGACAGGCTCAAAAAGGGGCATAAATACTAACATTCCCATCCTTCCTAACTGACTGCAATGCCAACGAGCTGCGCCGACTCTTTACACAGACCTCCCACATTCTTGATAGGATGTTTTCTAGCAGAGTGATCCACAAATATTATCATTCAATGACAATACAGTTTCATCAAGGTACGTCTCAATCCGCAGGATACAGGCCCCACACAACAGACGGAAAATTTGGCGCAGCGATGCGCACACTGAGTGTGTTACTTACTGGTTATTGCAGTGGTCATACCGAGTCCCGTATGGCGTTATATTAACGAATGGCATGCAAGCACCTTCTGTTGAAACATCTGCGACAGGGAAATTTCAGGCATTTTTCCAGATATTTTTTGTGCTCTGGACCAAATTTTCATTAGGGCTATAAAACCTGGCAGGCAGCACTGTTGTGTATGATTTTTTAATAAACTGGGACATGCCTTTGTTAGAGGAGTGAAGAAAAGGGCTCTTTAGAGACTTCTTCCTATTACAAAAAGTTCAGAAAACATATGACAGCTCACCAAACAGTGTATCCTAACTTTTTTTTTCCTTGTTCTCTCTCCTCCAAGCGTAAGATTTTCTGCTTCTTTAGATGTATACAGAGATTTACAGTTTTTGAAATAAAACCAAAAATGTAGATTTTTTTTTTTCATCTCTCAGATTAAATGATTCCAACAGTGGCATTACTGGAGAATATGTTCAAAGGGAGAGCACGCAGCTAACATAGACTTTTAGCATCTTTTTGATGCCTGCTGCCAGGAATCTCACAAAGGATTTTCACTTGCTTAATAGACAAGGTTCCTTGGAAAGAAAAAAAAAAGAAGAAAGGAAAGCAAGTGGGCATGTGCAGATTTGATCTCGTACACAATGCAAGCCCAGCACACAGGGTTACTCTTTTTTGTTTCGGAAACACCACATCACATGCTCCCCATTCTTTGCCTCCCTGTAAAACAACAGCCACCAGACACAAACCGAAATCCTGTTTTGCAGTTCTCCCTGCCATACCACAAACACTAATGCAGAACAAACATGCTTGGCAGTAAATATGTACATTATCATTATGTAAATAGGTATGTTATCATTATAGCGAAATGATGATGTTCTTTGCTAAGTCTGTATTCCCTTTCCAAGTATATTATACAGTTTGAAGTATAATTTCCATTATGCCACTGGGGCTAGAAAAACACTTCAGTTCAACAATAATTAGTATATTGTATATAACAAAATGTTTACCAAGGATAGAGATGATGTGCAATCCTAAATCTTTTCAGACAAACAAACAAACGCATTTTCACATGGTAGAGTTCAGCCTTAGCAACCAGCAGAAGCTGTTTCAGACTAATATCCATTCCCACATCCAAACTAGGCATCATATTCTGACATTTCATACTGACACCACCACAATCCACAGTAATAGCATTTTAAATTGTATGAGGTGAATGATCTACTGTTAGAAGACGACTACATTTCTGAAACTTAAATGAACTAGAAATGACTGCATGTCACAGGCTGTTTGGCAATGTTACAGTGTTTACATAAAATTCATTGCTTAGGCAAAGGTAAGTGTATCAGCACCGTAAACTGAAATCCTCGGGCTTTTAGTAATTCTTAATGTTATTGTGGCAAAAAGGCAAGGCAAGGAAGGCTGGTTCTTAATCAAGCAGCTCTAAATATACTAAGTACAAATCTGTTTGCCTCATGCAATTACTTACAAACATTAGATATGTATGTCCTATAAGACAGGAAAAAAAAAAAAAAAAAAGCTGGCATAAGTAAATCTGATGAAAGTGGTTTTATTTTTCCACAGCTTCTTTTGAGGCAAGCAAATGTAAATACTTGTCTCTCATTTTCTCTGAAAAAGTGGATTAATTCTTTAGAAGTATGTAAATGGGTTCAAAATGTCTGCAGTTCCTTCTTCTGTTTTCCTTTGAATGATGCTTTGAACTGAAAAATCAATTTCCAGAAAAAGAAGATATGCCAATTAGAATGAATAAAAAATAAACAAAATTAATTTTATAACCAGAAAGCACACAATGCCTGGATTCTCCTTGTTCTGCTGCCCGCCTCTAGCAAATAATTGTGTGCCACCCAATTCTGAAAATACTATATAAGAGTTAAAGAAACTATGCATAAGAATCGCATCATTTCTTCTGGTATGTCAGCTCTCTTCAGGGAAATTCTCATTAAAAGGATAAAAATAAAGAAGTGGGCTAGCCTCTGAGCACTCTCACAAAGGATAGGCATCGCTAGTCCTTCATTCTCCCAGTAGATATTAGATATTTATTTTGCATCTTCAGGCAAACTTTGTACAAGCATGGCAAACAACATGATCCCTTCCTTTGGTATTACTGTTTCCTTGCTGCTTTTGAGCTGGCCTGCTTCAAATCCTATAATGCATTTATGCTCTGCACACATATATGTAAAGCAGTTCTGCAAGTAATACAGCCCACAGGCCACATATGCATCACAGAGTAGCTCATTTGCCTCTCTGGCATCTGAAGTGCAGGATGCATGGTGGGGGCTCCCCAGCCTCTGGAGGCAGCACATGCCCAGTTGGCCATGTCCTTTTGACCAATAATTTCATTTGGGTTTGGTCAAACTTTGGTAAGCCCAGTCACCTACTGAATCTCTTTAGACCTTTGGCCTCCACAGCATACTGAGTTGCAAAATGAGGTTGTGACTTGATTCCCCTCATTCTTCTATTTTGAGCAACAGCTAATTCCTTACTTGCATTCTCTGAAACATTTATGACTTAACTGCTTCTCATATCCTTAGTAAGTTGTCTCCTTTCTAAGCTGAAGCAGTTTAGGCTGTTAAATATTTTTGTATATGGAAGTCACTCCATATCTATGTCTAAATTTGTAACACTCGTCTACACCTTTGCTATTTCTACTACTCTTTCTGCACACAGTGTTCAAGGTGTAAAGTACAATTGATAGCATAGTGTCATTTTCAGTCATCTTCCGCCATGCTGGGTAAGAGCAGTGTATCAGAAGACGCAGTTTCACAGGGGCTCTAAGTCATGGGTTTAGTACTGCAGTTAATTAACTGGCTGGAATTGCTGGTCAAATGGAAACAAGTAATGCAAAAGAAAAAATTCATTCCAAGTCAGCAGAAATCCAACACAAAAGTTTTTTTTCCCCACAAAACAAACAAACCAGGTTTTAAAATACAGATATTTTCTAGATGAAAATTTCAAAATGTTCATATTTTTAGGATTTCAGTAATTAAAATACTTTCACCTTGAAAGTTATAGATGAAATGCTTCTGAAGAGTTTTTTTCAAATGGTGCTTTCAGACGCCCTTTTTGATCTGAAAAAAAAAGTCTGCTTTGCTCTAACATCACTATTCCTAAATAACAGATGGGAAATTGAAGTAAAGGGCATAGCATTCCCAAGGTGACATAAGAAGTCTGTGCTAGAGGGAAGAACTGAACACAAAGTCCCAATATCCCAGTTACAAACTGCAGTTATGGGGCATGTATGACCCCCCAAAGAGCTTATATTCTGGAATTTATGGCAGGTGGCTGGGACGCATCACAAAAGAAAGTAGGAAAAAACCAAAAATAAAGATGGATGGAAGTAGAAGTCAAAGTGAAGCAGCACTATCTCAAGTTTTCCTCTCTAATACATTCACCATTATCAATATATTTGTTATTGTTTTCATATATCTGTCTGAGAAATCCACCTGGCAGGCTTCTATGAACATCTAGCACTAAGAATATGGGTCATTAAAGCTAGCTTTTTGCCATTGATTTACTGTTTGAGGTCCCAAGACTTAAAACTTGGACACTGATGAAATCATCTAATGCATTATCATCCTTCAGGGCAGTGCTTTCTTTCCAAGAGAAAGAATGTACAGAGGAATCATGGTGGACTCTGAGACAACTAAACCAGGAGTGAAGGATGGGATCAGTTGTACATGCTGCTGTGTAAGATGGAAAGCACCTGCCAGGTTTGTAGCTTCTCATCTCTCAATCACAATGTGTGACGGTCATAAGAACTTGCTGTAGAACGTTCATATGGGTTTTACATGCATCTTGCAGCTCTAATTTTACAAAGGCATAAAGTATTCCAAGCCAAATCAAAGCTGAACGAGCTACAAGCCAAAGCTCTTAACAATGGGAGTGATTAATCATTGAAAAACACGCCACTGTCAAGAGGATACTGCTGTCATTTTAAGGCTTTAAACATTATGGACTTGATATTATTGTTTCTCTAGTTGATGATATTTCCCCCAGCACACACCCAGGGAAGGTGTCTCTCTCCTTTTGATTCCTCAGGTAGTTCCAGAAGTCACTGGAAAAAAATATCTAAAGGACTAACAAAATATTGTGGTATCACAGTAGAAAGCAGAAACATGATGGGCTCCTTTGTGTTCCTCATGGACCTTACATCACCTTTGGCTACATGCCCTGAAACGAGCACGAGCTGCTGTGCTCTCATGCTGAGATAGCCTTGTCATATTGGGGCTACTGGTCTTTGAAGATCAGATGGCTGATTTTAGTAGAGGCAATTTCTCACTCAGTTTGACTTCAATGAAGACTTCTTGTAGTGTAAAATCTTCTTTGGGGTCAAATGTTAAAATACCTTTCTGAACAGCAGATCCAGTTTTGTAATATACTCTGAGAGAGCTTGTCTGGATAGTTACTTGTAACCCTATGAGAAGGGTCTGCCAGAATAGATGGAATTATTGGTTCAGGGTTTTTGATTGACTCTTTATTAACACATGAGTCTTTTTTTCAATAATATTTATTTGACTTTATCACTGGTTAATATAACACCAAGAATAGAACCTGATGAAGTAACTGCCTCTCCACCATACTGGAAGGCAGGAAAAAAAATCCATCCTAAAAGATCCCTTAGATTATGGAGGAATTTGCAAAATGTTCTGTGTATGGCCTTCAGATCCTTCCCTGATATCCCAAACTTTGGGTTTTTTTCATTTGTTCTGTGCTTAAAGATGAACATGTATTATGGATGCTTACCAAAAAAGAAACTGAATTCAGTAAATTGACATAGCTTTTATGGCATAAACTTTGAATATCAAATTTATAATCAGTTTGGTGAATTGCTCTCCCAGGACTACAATCCTTGGAGTCGAATAAAGGTAACTATAATCTCTGTAACTAAAGATAACTATAAATCCACACAACTACATTCACCTTGGTTAAAATTGACATGTAAGCTCGTCTGTGTTCAAGCAAGATTCACATCTCTTAAACTGCACTGCAGCTATCTTAGAGTTTAAGAGTGGGAACAAAGCAATTAGAGACCATTTATATTGAAAAATCCCTCAGTTTCTCAGAGCACTCAGAGCTTTATGAACTAGCTTACTAATGCATATTTTGAAGCTCTTTGGTCCGTAGTTGTTTGCTCTTAGTCCTGCTCCGGCATATGTGACTGTTTGGAGATTCCGAGGTGACATGGTCAGTTTGATGAAGTATACATAAGCTTTTGGCACTGCATATCTGCAATATCATGGACAGTCAAGGAGGCGCCTGTTATAAAAATACACAGTGAAACACAACTGGAGGACTGCTCTTTCTCAAAGGCTAACGTAATGCATTCCTTCTGTTTAGGCTCATTTTCCAGCCTTTCACATTCTTTGTGAACAAGAGTTATAAAACAAGCCTGATGCAGGCCAATTATTTTTACTTTGAAGGCCATTAATCAAGATTGACTAAGAAAATGAAGACAGCTAAGCAAAATTTCATATGTGACTAGAGTGAGATTAAAATAAAACCAGATGGGGATGGACAGACACGTTAAGCTGCTTTCTTTCCCCCTTCCCTCCCCTTTTTTTCTTTTTTTGACTCATGTAATAAATGTCTTTTACAAATTACAGCACTCTTATTTTCTTACAGTAAATCAAATTGGGTCATAATGTACAAGTGGTCTCATTGCTGAAATGTCAAAAATAGAACCCGCCTTGTTCTTTCAGAGTAATTCCTCAAATCTAAACCAGCAGTGTGGCCTGACAGTCTATAAACCATCTACCTGGATGTAGATCTCTTTAAAGGTAACTGTCTGTTGCTGATAGATGAATTTCTTGAGCCCACAACATGGGCCATTCTCTGAGCTCTATAATGTATAGTCATTCTCAGGAGTCTGAATTTGCAGGTTTTATGTGTATTGTAGTTCTGCTGAATTTCAGGGAATTTCTAGTGCCAGGAAAATTTTATAAACATCATTTAACTTTGTGTCAAAGTCAACCAGTAGACCTATAAAAATTCTGGAAAAGCTAGCATAGTTTTTGTAACATTCATAGTTTTTCCTGGTTAAATGAAAAACATGCACACTGTGGAACTTATTTAGAAAGTCCAGGACACACCAAAGAAATGAAGGCCTGTCAGGATGATAGACACACATCAGGGGATCTTTTGAAATGTGACTTACAGACTCTCTTAATTAAGAACCTACAGTAGTCATGTACATATATCATCGTCCTTTTACAAAAAGAAAGCAAACTATTAGTCAAATGAAAAGAAAAGTCTTCTAAATGTGTTCTAAACTCATACATTTAAAAAGTCCTGAAATCTGTTTTGGAAGATAAATAAAATGATAAGTAATGTCACTCACATCAAGTCCTGCCATTTCCAGAGGCATATTTGGCTAAGCACTGCTATCTCCCCATCACCCCACCACTCAAAAAAACCCCCCATAAAAACCCATAATTTAGCAGTATCCCAGTAGAGACATCAACTTGGTCAAACTCAGGAGCCACAACCAAATTTACTGTGCTTGAAACATTTATTGGATCAGAGGTCTTGCTCTATTCCTGTAGAAACATCGTATTTTAGGTACGAAAAGCTCATACACAACCAATCTGAAATTCTGTGAACTTTCTGAATGAATATTTCAGTTTCCAGACCCTTTCCTGCATCAGCTCCACTTCACTAGTTCATTTAAGCCCATGGCTTTCTTCTACTCCTCGCTTATAAAATAGGCCTCGAAGGCATCTCAAAGGATCATTTAGCCCATCCTCTCCACCAAGTTGGGATCAGCTGTTCCTAAATTATTCTTGACAGATGTTTGTCCAGCCTGTTTATCAACCCTCGTGTGGCGGAGTTTGTATAGCCTTTCTAGCCAATCAATTTTGTTACTATCAGAGAAAACATTTCCTAGCGCCTACCTTTAATCTCTTTTCCTGAAAGTTAAGCCCACTGCTTCTTTTGGACATCAATGACAGTTTATTACTTTTCTCTTTGCAGCTACCTTTTAAACATTTGAAAACTTATCGTATTTCCCTTGAGTTTGCCTCTCTCTAGACTAAACAACCTCACTGCTTTCAGTCTTCTCTCAGAGGTCTTCCTGTCCAGACCCTTGATCATTCCTGCTCCTCTCCTTGGACTCTCTCCAGCTGATTTGCATCTTTCTGGAAATGCAGTGCCCAGAACTGGACACAGTGCTTTAGCAGTGGCGAGCGAGCAGAAGGACTATTTCATGTTTCTTACGTATGCCAGCACTGTTTATACATCCCAGTATGATGTTTGCTTTTTTGGCAGCAGTCTGACCTTCCCGACGCATGCTCATTTTGTGTTTGCTCTGGCCCCCTGCTCCTTTTCTGAGAACTGCCTGCTTTGCCCCTCATCCTCTACCCCGCAGCTGCCATCTCCACCCCGAGCACACGGCCCATGGAGCTGCATCCTGCTCACTCGGGGCCATTTCCCCAGTTTGTCAAGATCATTCTGAATTCTAATACTCCAAAGCCTTTGCAGTCCCTCCCGGCTTCGCATGATCTGCAAGTTTAATATTTTATCATCTAAGCTGTTAATTAAACTAATTAATAGCACCAGCCCCAAGACAGAATGCAGAGAATCCATCCTTTCAGTCTGACAGTGAATCAGTGATAACTACCCCTCTCTACAGTTCGCCAAGCAGTGGTATTATGGTGATATATACCTCACTTTTTCTATAAGAGTATCATGTGAGACAATGTCAAAACTTTACTAAAGTCAAGATGTATGACACCTATTTCTTTGCTTTATCCAGAAGGCCCATTAACCCAATATAGAAGTAAATTAAGGTTATCTGGCATGTTTTGTTCTCTTTCATCCTGTTATTTATTACTCTGTAGGTGCTAACAGGAGATTGTTGGATATTCAGTTTTCTTTTTTTTTTTTATGCAGAGGGAGTGAATCTGGCTTTTAATTATGAGTCTATCTTTCTTTCTTTGTTTTTTTTTTTAAAGGTGACAATGATTTATCATAAAATACTGGGGCAGTATTTTATTTATGTTTTTTTTAAAGTAATGCTGAACTTCACGCTTTTAAGAATAGCAGAATAATTCAAAATAACAGCATACCTTTTCCTTGTGTCCTTGAAGATTATATGCCCCTTGTATTATTTCTTTTTATATTAAGATACAATACTTCAGGCCTCCGGTCACTTGTCGCAGTCTATTTGTTCATCACTTTCCTCGTGGTACTTGTTCCATCCTAGCCTATTTTCTCCTTCACTTCTCTCTTGCTGTCCCTTTTCAGACTCTTCTAAGTGTTCAGTGAAACAGCATTTCAGCAACATTCAAATGCAATTTAAGCTTTTGAACCCAAGATATTTGAGGTGCTTTGGTCAAAGAGGCTGATTCACCAATTCCTTTACATTCAGATATCTTTAGGAACACTAGATCACACAGTTGTCTCTGAGGGGAAAAATGCTTAGGAGCATAAAGAAGCTGAGCACTCTGCCTTGTGTTTTCTCAGATCAAAGAGATTTGAGTGCTGCTGATAGCAGCTTTCAAGGGGAAAAGGGGGTTACTTGTGGGGAAATCCAGTAGCTATCTTCCTGGATGTCTATTTATCTCCTCACATTCTCTTGCCTTAATTTAGCTCAGCATATTCCTAGGACAAACTTCCATTGCCTGTTGCCCTAGGTAATGCCTTTGCTCGCCTCATTTCCCAAGCTTAATAAAAATGCAGAGGTATTGGCTTTGTTGCTGCAACACGCACAATGTTGCAAAATCCAGGGATGTCTTCTGACCTCCCAAAAGTCTCAATGTTCTGGAAGGTTTTGTGGTATTGGACTTGAGATAAATTTAAGCAAGTAAAATAATATTTTTAAGTTAGAAGATTAATTCCTTTAGATTTTAAAGTTAGAAATTAAAATACTAGTTAAAGTAGCAGTAGTTACTAGTTAAAGAGGTCAGGAACTTAATTGCTAGATAAGCTTCAGGCTGTTTTGGTCTAACACTTTCTCCTTACACTTTAGAACTTGTGACTCAGACTTTCACTATATCCTTTTTAGCCTGAGTGTTCTTAGAAGCTGAGATTTTCCTGAAACAAATACAGTCTGAGATATCTGAACCCATTGCAAAGGAAAAAATGCAGTCTCCCAGATCTTTGCTTGGCTTTCCTCTCTCAGTGAAGCCACAAACTGACTTTCCAGCTATACCAACTGCCTGTTTTCTTCAGCATCTTTTCTTCCCAGCCCTTCATTTCAATTTTTCCTGATGCTGTCAGCTGAAAATTACCTTTACTTAAAAAACGCCTCCACAAATTAAGCTACACATGCAACATCCTGATGAAGCAAGGTGCTTATCTATTTTTGTAAATAGCATCTGTGTAGAGTTGGTAAAATGTTCATTTCTTAGAATTTCAATGTATTGCCATGGAAAGATGAAAGTATTCCTTAAAGAAAAACATTTTTATTAATGTGACCTATTTGTTATTCTACAGATTTCAGCTGAAGTTGATGGAAAGCCAGTGGGCATGTTCTGAGGAAAATTTCTGTCCCTAGTTCTGTGGGATTGGCCCAGCAACTGAAAAGAGCAATGATCGCTTTAATGCTGCTGAAGTTCTTTATTGCCTTTGGAATATCTGTGCATGGGAAACCTCATCCTCCAGACGGGTATGGCCAGCCCGGGTACCTCAAGATCCGCCTGCCAGATACCTGCTCGGAAAAGCAGGAGGTTGGTCTGTTTTCCCGTGCTCCCCTCTCCTGGAAGTTCAGCGTTTCTCCCCGCGGTGCTGCACCTGACTCGTGTTGTCAGAGCCCTGCAGGGAAGGTGTGTGGCCGAGCAGTGCTCTATGGTGGTCTTCAGCTTTCCAGGTGCCCTCTTGAACTCGTCTGCACTGCAGACAGTAACACCTGCCTGCGAGCCCTGCGCTCCGCTCGGCGGCTCCGCTCAGGTGCTTCCTTGGTCGCAGGCACCGGTAATCATCTGCACATGGGCTGAGTTCCTGCTCCCGGTGCACAGCTCTGCCACATGCCTTGAAGAGGAAAGACTTAATCCAGATGGGATTTAACCTGCAGCGTTGCACAGGCTGTCCACCGAAACGTGTCACCCACGAGCACAGAGGGCAGAATCCCTTCCGCAATCTGTGGTGAGAGACCCCAGCATTTTGACACAGCGGTAAATGGCTAAAAATATCATCAGTGTTCATTAACATTCACTGATGTTTCACGTCAGCTTGATTGCTCACAGCCTCTTGATCCCACTCGTGCATGGTTGCAGTTAGAGAAATTCTCCAGCCTATTCCACCACACACGTTTTACAGCCTAAGCAGGGCAGCTCACCGAGGTGTTTCGGCCGATGTTAATGAAGTGGGATTTAAGGCAAAGGTTGAAAGACAGAATAACAAAGCAGGTGATTTGCTCTAAGCAGCATGAGGCTGGTGGACCTTTTCCGTCCCCAGAGGGAAGGATGGGGGTGTGGGATCTAACAACTAATGCATAAATGTCCCAAGGCTTGAGTTTGGTTGGAAGTGCCCCTTTCAGCTTCCTGTGTGACCCCAGGCAAGCAGCTTCATTATCTAGACCTCCGCTGCTTAGCGAGCAGCTGCAGATTACAACCAGCTACCGCAGCAAGGAGCAGCGTGTAAAACCCCGACGTGGGAAAAGGCTTCAAGGAGAAGTGGTGACGTTTGGCAGCGGACAGAATATAAGCATGTGTTTAATCTGGAATGCTTATATCAAATTGTTGTAGGGTTTCCTACAAAGGCTGCCTGATGCATTTAGGACACTTCTCGTTGGGGGAATTTTCAAGCCATTATATTATGGGTTGATACTGACTCGTAGATGGAGATTAAAGCACTAAGATGCATTTTCAACAGTATCCAAGACGGCCTACTTGGCTAAAATATCTAGCTCCAAACTCATCCTGCTCTGTTTCCAACTCACTGTCCACACTTCTCCCAGGAAGTTGTCCTGACCCTCCCTGGGCAAATCTTTAGCCATGCAATGGGCCCCATCACCTCCAAAGACCACGTGCTATTTAAATAGCATTGTACCTTTTAAGGCTACCTCAAATTTTCAAATATACCATCAGGCAGTATCGGTGCTCCTGAGGCACATCTCAGTGGCTTCCCTTAAATAACAAAGGTGCCAGGCTCTCTGTTTGCTCCAGAGCTGGGGCAGAATTCCTTCTGAAACTTATTAAGTCCCTAAGACTCTTTGCTTGTGTCAAATAGATATTTAGCCTAAACAGGCATTGATTCCTTACCTTTACTCATGGAACATTCTCAGGAAGATAGTGACACCCTTGTTTATGATTATGATTGTTATTATTTATCAGATACATTTATACAGATACATTTATGAGGAACATTTATATTCTTAGTATATGGACTGACAACCAAAAGCTTATTACAGGAATACTCAAAATCAAAATATTTTTCAATCATTTCAATCACTTGGCATCAGGTCAGGGGAAATAGGTCTTGTCCTTTCCTGAAAGGAGGAATTCTGGAAAAGAAAGGGTTTTATCTCTTGTGAAGAGGTAATAGTTCACTTTAGGACAAAAAATTAAAAGAATCATGGAATTTTAGAAATGTTTATTTTTTTCCCTTAGGCTGCCCTTACTTTGCCTATAGCATCATTCCTAGAACATCCGGGCTCCATGCAGAGCTGAAGTGTATTCTTCCGTCATCTCAGGCACACAAAGTGATATATGAGTGTGTAGTCAGTTAGGAAGGGAATGGTCACATATTTGTTTGGCTTCTTTGTGGTAGGACCTCTCACACCAGGACAAACCTACAGAGAATGTCTTATGTGTTGTGCTGATCCATCCCATACTAAGTTCACCATTTCTACTAAATAGGCATATGGGTGAACGCTATTTACCTGCAATGAAAACTTGAACATGAAGACTTACAAATCGCTTCTTGAGTCCTTGCGCATTTGTAGTTTACCAGTCACTCAAACATCTCTCAGTTGGGAGCATAAATGCACAGCATTGTACGTAACTACCTCTACGCGCTAGAAAACACAGTAGAGACTGAACTGTCTCCCTTTACTTTCTCAAAATTTACATCTCTCTTTTTTTACTGAAAGGTCTTTTCCTGTGGTATCTAAGGACTTCTTTCATATATATTTAGGGGTTTAACATAAAACCAAGCTAAAAAAAGATATATATTTATTTGAAATCCAAAAACCTGCCAGAAAAAATAGGAGAATTTGCAGTTTGATAGAGTATATGCCTTGTATATGTTTTCCCACCAGCCTGAGACATGCTAATTTCTCTAACTAAAGCACAGAAGAGAACAGCGTGATCTGCAGTAATATCTGGCAGCCTGTGGTTCCTCAGCCTGAGCAATGACATTACTTATAGCTACAATGACTGGGAGAAATCCTTCACATCAACCTGGAGCAAACTCTGAACTCATGCCCCTGGATATATAGAACAATATTTAAGGCATCTCACTAACACCCTATTCACATTGTAGGAATATCAGTCTGAGGAAACAACACTCATGAATTAATTCTTATTCGTGTGCATTGCCACCCTAATATAACTTTTGCTCTCTTGTACTGTTTCTGAGTAAGAAATTAACCTCTGAGATTAAAGTGAGAAAGTCAACTAGTCAACTCTATATGGATATATCAAAAGAAGAACAGGGAGAGTTCTTTCTCCCAGACAAGCATCTGGAAAAAGTCAAATTCACCCCTGCTTAGATTCTTCCAAAACAGGATTCTTAAGGGTTTTATTGGGCACCTGAGACATGTCTCACAATCAGGTTTTTCACCTGGTGGAAAATGCTGGAGGTGCCCATTACAGAACAGCCATCAAATCTATCACACCTACTTATTTTCTTGTTCTTTGGGTGAATAGTAGATTGATGTTTCTAGAAGCCTCTTCTGTTTGCTAGAAGTCTCGTCCTGTTCCCTGCTTTGTGGGCCCACATTTTCATCTGCTGTCTCTGCAGGGCTGACAGTAGCTAAGCCCCTGTGTGAGTCTGCGGTTTTGGACCACCTGGATAACTGAGGCAGAGCAGGCATCTGTGCTCTTCATCCTGTGCCTGAGAAGGTCATCAGATACTAGAGCTCTGTAACCTGCACTGCCGCCTAGGAATTCCTGGATGGAGCTGTAGTTGTCAGGATTAGAATTATTGTGCATGAGAAATCACAGTGGATCCATCAGAAGCCAGTCTTTAATTTGCATTAGATCTGCAGAGCTTAAGTGTGCTGGCCTTGCCTCATAAAGTTGTCTCGCAGCAATTTCTATTCCTTGCGTGAGAAAATCAGTGCAAAAGCCTTCGTCAGCTGTATTTGTTCTCTATCAACCTCAATGTACTTTTCTTTAGTTCTTAGTTTCTTTAGTTTCTTTAGTTCTGTTCAAATCAGAAAGGTTTTCACATGTATTGGTGTCTGGCTCACAGAGTAACTATATGCATTTTATGCTAGGGTTAGAAGTTAAGTTCTAAGTTATGTAAGCATTTTTTATTTTATAATTTGACTGAAACACTTGAATGTGAGCATAAAGAATTGTGCACACTTGGCAGCCTCGATTCCCACTGAAGCAAAAGTCAGTTTTGCCAACCTCGGTGAAGACACAGCTAAAACAAGAATGAATTTCTCTTAACATCTCACCCCACCTGTCTTATCTTGTAGTGAATGTTATTCCCTTCAAACAATATGCTTAAGGAGACTAAGCAATATATATGTAGATTATCTGCTGTGACATCTAAGATGAATGCAGAGTAGGCACTTAAAATGAAATTCAAGAAAGCCTGAATGAGTCAGACCAATTAATTTGAGGTCTGCTACACCAGTTAGCCTATGACCCCATAACCACTCAGAGAAAGGTAGACCCAACATTAAGTTAAATACCCATAATGGTAGTCTTGTTATTTTCATTGATTCTAGAGGGAACGAGGATCTGTCAGTCAATCAAGAAATCCAAATCCATCATGGTCCTCTAGAACAGAAACATCAAAGTAAATCCAAAAAGAGTCTTTCTTCATTCTAAAAGAGTATGTGGACCACATTCTTACTTCCTTTATACCTTTTCAGATGTAGTAAATGCCATGAGATTTTTCAGCTGATAGCAAAGAATTTAAACCATTAAATCATAAAGCCCACTTCTGCATCCCTTTCCTTCTGCCTTGTCCTTCTACTTTATTGCTGCCTTTTGTTTTGAGATATTTTAGATATGCACATGGGAAAATTGCTTGGAGATTGTTCTCTTCATCTAATTAATTTAAATATTGCAAATTAGAAAAATAAAATAAATGAAAAAACACAGCTATATTTGTACCTGGAAAGGATTTGTGTTTTCCTGTATATATTCATAAATTTTTTTTTGTGTCTTAGTTTGTTGTTATTTGGATTTTTTTTTTTTTTCCAGGAGAGCATGTTCTAGAAAAAAAAATTATACAACAGACCTAAGCAGGTCGGAAAGCAATCACTTAACGGGAAATATTTGCCTTATACGTATTCAATAACAAACCAAAAAGTTCCTGTATAATAGCTATATATCATATATTTCAATAAATCATTTAAGACCATATTATGTAAAGGACCTCACTGGCACTAAAAATATTTTTCTGATGCAGGGATGGATGTTCTATCCTGGAGAAGAATGTTGATTTTGCTGAGTAATATTCTAATACAGTGACCCTGCAAGCTCCATTGCCTCCTATCTTCTCACAAGGACACAGAGCTCCAAAGTACAAGGGGCTTGAGGACAGGCTATGTGATGCTCCCCATTCCCTGCTGTCCTTCCTTTCACTTCATCCCAGGGTATGTGTCTGCATCCTCGTGCCACCATTGCCTCAGTTACCAGGCCTTGGTGCTTGCATGGACATGCTCCCTTCCTTCACCTTCCATTCCCCAACTCACTTGCTATTGGTGTTAGTTTTATGAGTTAAGTTATCTGAGTGTCAAAACACTCTATAGAAAGGATGGTGAAGACGTGATACAGACTGCTTAAGAACTAGCCAAGACAAGTGAAGGATGTTGCAGCTGAGAATAGCTGAAAAAAAAATCATTAATAATCCTTGTCTATCTCAACTATATGCCTTCCACGATGCACCCCAGTTTCATGTTCATCTGATATGGTAGCAACTAGACAGGTTTTAACATTTAACAACTCAATTTTTTAAAATAAAATCCAAATTCGTTCTACAGATTTTGTATTCCTTTTTTGCATTCTTTCTGCCAGTCTCTCTCCATTACTACGTTAGTTAGAGACACAGAACTTGTTGACTTAAATGGGTGCAGAGTAAGATATTTGAAGATTGACGTATAGAGATGTTGCTCATAAAAGCATGCACAAGGCCTTGACAAAATCATACAATCTGTTTTCTCCAGGCAGTTTAAATATTTTTCAGTTTAGCCAATGACTAGACTTATCCCCTATTTTATTCATGAAAACAGTGTCAAAATGAGAAATAAGGGCATTCTGCTCTCTTCCCCTAATTTGAAATATCATCCTGAGTTGGAAATGAAATGATTTAAAAAACTTCTATCCCTCAAAATCATTTTTTTTAATGTTGAGACATTTAATCCCCCCCTCCCCTTTTGAAACTGTGAATTTTTAGACAAGTGAGGTTTTTTTCCAAATGCCCTCAGCTCTCATGAAATAGTTCTAAGGCATCCTCTCCAGTTATGTCAATCACTTTCAGTCAGTCTGTAAAGAGACATGACATTTCATAACAATGACATACCAGCCTGGGAAATGAAAGGTGAGAAATAAGCATTTTTCTCAAAATAAGCTCAATCATCTACTCAAATCCACATTAGATATAAAATGTTACCTGTTCTTCAGCTTAACCTGGTTAAATGCAAAAAATGAGCTACTAAATTAAAGACTGAAGGGATTGCTACCTGGGAAAAGATTCAGGTTTCACAAGTAATGAGAGGGAAGAAAAAATGTCTGATTCTTCTGCTACTCATGGGTATTTTGAATCTCAAGCTGCCAAAAGCCAATGCTACTCATATGAAGCAGCACCGCTTCTCCAATTAAAAAGTGGAAGCGCAGCTGCTTCCAGGCAAGTGGAAAGGAAAGTTGGCTTGAGTGGCAGCAAAAAGGAAAGCAAAAAATAGATAAATGTGCTAATTTCTTTGCTTTTTTTTGTTGTTTCCGGTAGTGTGCTGATGTGGTCATGAAAACCCATCAGAACACAAGCATAATGATTGTTTTCCACTACTAAAGGAAACATGGAAATGTTTCCTTTCCCCCAATGTCTCTTCTCTTAATTTTCTTTTTAACATTTTACCAGCTTGCACATCCACTCTTGGTCCCTTTCTCTTTTCCTTTCCTGCTAGAAATAATTGCATATAAGCATTAGACCTACCTGCAGAATTCGTTTATCAAGAAAGAAAAAATAGTCAGAAATCCTGTGTGTAGGATATCACAAAAATAAAACATATATTTGTTACACATTCTCAAACAATATTTGATCAACTATGAATATTTAAAAAGGGTGAATCCAAACCAGATGGAGTGCTGATGTTATCTCATCCTTATTATTGTACTGATGTGTAGTCTAGATATACCACTAGCTGATCTGTCAATGTTGTGCTGCAATTTGTACTCGACAAGAGCTGTGAAAAGTAATAAAAATATCTTTATTGGATGATAGTACACAGACATGCTTGACATCCAAACCCAACCACACGCAAATTTTATTGTACCAACATTAATTATCCTACCAATAAAAGAATACAAAAAGTAACTAACTATCACAGCTCTGTTCTTAGTCTTATTCAGACTGCTGGATTTATGTGACAAAAAAAAAAAAATCTTAAAAAAGGAATCTTCAAACTAAAGAACAATAGAAACACAATATTCAAATGTTCTCAGATTCTAGGGCATATGAGAAATTGTATCTCACAGATTGCTCTGAACTTTCCCAAATACCCCATAATTATTACTGGATCAAATTTGAGAACAATGCAGATCTTTTGAAAGTATTTGGAATCTAGATTAAAAATTAAATTGTGCAATTTAAGAGCTGAGATATCCTACAGTTACTGCAGGTTACCAAATCACCACATGCCATCTAAGCCAAGTTATATGCATGCTTTCAGTGTTCGCCTGACATGAGGTAGTTGACATATTTGACGTTGCAAGGAAAGAGGTTTAAAATAACTCTGTAACCTTGCACTTTCTGCAGCCTAGGATCATATGCAATGACAATTTCTCCATCTCTGCTGGCTTGTATTTACTTGTGCAGTGACAATAACTGCCCTCCAAGCACAAAGATAACGAAAGAAACCAAAGAATGAGATTTATATCTGATGTCTTCTTGTGGTGGAAGATGTACTGAGCACTGCCCTATGCTTCATTACTTTGAGGATCTAAGAGAGCAACGTGAGCCCTCTTTCCTCTCGGCCACTCTTACAAAACTGCCTAAATCACACAGGAATTCTGCCCTTTCTAAATGTGACATTTTTAAGACAAACTGGCATCTATTTCCCAGGTCTTTGGGAGATATCAAGTGGGATTGTAAAAAATGCTCAAATCTCAATGAATTGAACAGAAACAAAACCAGTCCCTCAGATATCAATACTCAGTTAATAATCAAATATTGGTTCACAGTGGAGAAGAAACCTTTCAAACAGCTAATGCCGCAGAGATGACCATGCTCCAAGCCTCTTGTGCTTCTCGTGTTTCAAACAGTTTACTGCCATTCATATTTTAGATGTACTTGATATGTTCCCTTAGTATGTGCTAGGAAAAAATAATGTATCAACAGCTCAGCTGGTGCTAGGCTCATAGATAAAATAAATCATTACTGTTGTGTCTCGTTGAAAAAATAATTTCTATTTAACTTAATACTGAGAACAAATAACATAGCTCTTTCATCTTGAAGTATAAAGTGGCAATGCTAGGTGTGTGGCTGCTTTGCTGTGAAAAAAAATCAACAATAATGAAAGATTTCTATGTAAGGGCTTATAAAGTTAAAAAAATAAAAAGAAAATATATTTACTTTCTTTCTCTTTTACTAATTAAATACCTTTTATCCCAAAAATATCCTTATTTTTCAAAAAATAAAATTCGAGCAGTATTTCTGATATTGTTACTTTAATTCTATTTCTGTCCTGAGAAACATATGAAGAAAAAAAGAAAAGGCTTTCATGTGGAAGACTGGCTAGCAGATTTGAACATTTTTCCTCGATAAATAATGTGGTCACCATAAGAATTGTTACAAGAGTTTGGAATTATATTTGAATTTAAGTGTCATTCTTGAAAAGAATTGTATGAAAAAATAAAAAGGAGAATAGAGCATGAAAAAAAAAAACCCATAGGTTTGGACTAGTATTTTGAAACACCCATTTGTTAAATTGAGCTCCCTTGTTATAAAAAAGCTTAAGCAGATGAAAATTGAAATTTCTTCTAGTAAATATGTGATCACTTGAGTATTCAAACATCTCCTTCTCTAACTAATTGTGAACATTATTTTATTAGTAGTAGTTTTTACTAATGCAATTTTTTTTATTTACTAAAATCCCTAATATTTTGGCTTGACCTAAGCCAAAGTTCTATTACCAAATTTTCAATTTCATAATCAGATTAAGAATAAAAACATGGAAAAAAAATCTTATCTCTATGTAAAAAATGCACTTAGAGGCACAGAGTCAACAAAGTAATTTTTCAAAAACTTTGAACACTAAGACCAGTCTTATTCACAGATATGTAGGCTTTGCTGCAGTGAAATCACAGAAAGAGGTTATTTTCCCTATATTTTATCTGAAGCAAGACCTTTCAGGTACGTTGTTCAAAAACACCATGACGAAATGATGCCAAAACTTTTGAGCAGCAGGTCACATGCCTTGGTCAGGTTGTGGTCAGTTGTTTGCCAGAACTGCTATTCTGACAGAGCCATCTAAATGCAAACCTGACTGAAGATCCTATCTATAATTAGAGAAAAAAACAAACAAACCAACAAAAACCACTTTGCTAGGGAAGCTCTATTAGCAATTCTTCCAGTGCAGATGCCATGTGTATTGACATGTGTATTGATCCCTTGGATGAGACAAACTATGCTAACAAATGGGTTGATGTTTCAGCTAAGTCTACATTAGGGAATCTGTCCATATAAAAGTGTCATTAAAAAAAAAAGACACTACTAGTTTATGCTGCTATATTAACAAAAGTTGTTAAGAGCAGATCTGGCCTGAGGAAGACAGAGGATGACTCGGGGAGGGGCAGGCGAAGCTATCTGAGATAACTGAGGGTGAAGCAAAGCAGACCTCAGGAGCGGCGAGCCTGTGCTAGGCAGAGCCGGGTGTTTCAGCTCTCTGAAGTGCAGAGCACCCGGGCTTACAGGCTTGGTACAGCTTCATTAGCACTAGGAATATGGTCTGACCTACCTCAGCAATCTGAAAGCAGGCTCAGCCCATCGCTGTTCATCATTACAAGCAAGGTGTTGCCAGATTTAAATAGGTACCCTCAAAGGGAAAGAAGATCGGTACATCAAAGCATTATCTCTAGTTTGTTTAATGGGGAATGACCAAATGGCAGGCCTTTTTTCATGTTTGAGGCTAAAACTGTAAGCAATTATATCTCTACTGTTGTAACTGATACTGCCAAGCCCATATACTTACCAGGATCTCTTTCATCCTGTTTACTTTATACAGCATTATCACCCCAGGAGTTCATGGCACTTTAACAGATTTCTAATGTTTTATAGACATATTTTGTCTCTAGGACTGAAACCAAATGCAGAAAATTAATACTCAGTCCCACCAAGATAGGGATGTCTCAGTGCCTAACTGCCTTTATCTGTTGCTTTAACACTGCCATGAATTTAAAACTTTTTTTCTTTGAGGAAAAGAAAATATTTGTATCAAAGCAACTCCAGAGTAAGGAATCATAAATGCTCTGTTTTTCCATAGTCCTACTAGGTCAGATCTGAGTGTGACAAACCAAAGCAGAGCCAAAGGGAAAAGAATCAATGATCTCTGTGCTGTCAGACCATGGTCATACCTTGTCACACAGTTCAGAGAATGTTCAGGAAGTTAATTTGATTTAACTTTCATATGAGTTAGCTTTGCACTAGAACCTTTGAATTTCCCTGCAGGTCACTGGCCCACCAAAATTTAACTTCACTGTCTTTCCCTGAGAAACTCTTTAGGAACAGGGGTGAAACTTGTACCTCCTTCCCCAAAGCTCTGCCCCAACTCCGATGTGAAACAGCCCCTCGCTCCAGCTGCCCTGTCCCCACTTCCCTGCACAGAGACCATCCTCCTCAGGAGGAAGGTCAAGTGCCTTTTGCCATGAGAATGAGCAACCATTTATCCCTGGGATGAATGACAGCTGGACAGCTATGGTGCTCAACAGCTTGAGTCACTAGCTCAGGGCAGCATCACTGCCACTGCATTTGGTCAAGGCCTTTGCTGAGGTGCTGACACCTGGGAACATCCACAGCAATGCCGTCTATGGAGACTGCACCCTCCAAAATGTCCATGGGCTTTGGGTGCCTTTGTGCTTTACGCAGATGAATGTGTAAACAGATCTTCTGTTTTGTGTGGATTGTTTTATTCTGAGCTAGGTTCTGCTGTGAGATAAAGCTACTTATTGCTCTTCTGTTCAACTAACTGTCCTAAGCTGAGCTTAGCGGCCACTTGAGGATTTGCTTTCTTTGTCTAAGATCATGGTAGCAACTTTTCTTTCAGGATGCAAATTGAGGAAGCTGAAGCCATCCCTAAACCTGCCCTGGTTTGTGATGTGCCATGGCTCCCAGGACCTCTCTGAAACAGGAAGATTTTATTAACTTGATTTCTGGCACATCCCATCTGAGAGAACAGACATTTGCAGTTGTTCAGAGCCAGTGAACAAGTATTTCGCACTCTCATTTCACAGCTGAATTCCAAACTTTCAAACTGCAGTGTAAATGGGAATGTCCTGCAGAGTTTATCCACTGTTTCAAATTTGAAGGCATCTCATTTTAAATGAGAAGTCTCAATCAGCAGATTTTCTAGAGTGCAAATAAACCGTGTTTACTCCACTGCATCAGAGAAGATATTCCTTGAGTTTGAACCTTTCTTTTTGAGTCAGTTTGAAACCAAATAATCTTGCAGTACACTCCTCGGAGCAACAATTTCTTATCTCAGCTCGGATTTCTCACCTTACTCTGTCTCTGTTAGAAAACATCTTTTAATTGTGAATTAAAATCTGCACTCGGAGGAGGGCTAGCTGCAGACCCCATTACTTTAGTTAAATATCTAAGTTCAGAATGAGATGCTCACCTCTGTCACTCTATCAGCATCAGTGTTGTACAAGTTTATAGGGGGAAAACTGGAGTAGATCTGAACAATGTGAGAGACCTGTAAACTAGGAAAATAGCAAAAGAAAGATCCAAGGCTGATCAGCACAGGTATCTTCTGTTGGTTTTTCTAAAGGGCATATTTTAAGATATGCCTTTAAATAAAGCAACTGAAGAAAGACTTATATATGATATGAATAGAAAAGTGTGCCTACCTTTGAAAAGAGCACTACTACTAAAAGAAAAGAAAAAAGCCTCTGCCTACTTTGGTGGCAATTAGTGTGCTGTGTTAAAATGGCGAAAGGATGGGGCAAGACAGGTAACAAGTAAAACACACTCTTGGTAGACTGCATCATAAATGATGCATCTCCCAACTCCTCCGTTTAAATGCTGGTTGGCAGGGACTACCCTTCCTCCTCAGGGATTCATGACCACACTGCTCAGGCACTGAAATTTCAGATTTTTGCTTTCCTGTGGCCAAATCCTCAGGCACTGAAGGCAAGATAAATGGCAGCATTGATACTCATATCTAATATAATGACATTGATAATCATATCTAATATAATGGAACACAAATGGGTTTTTCGTGTGCCTAATGAAGCCGCAACATGTAGAGGTCCACTTTAAAAAACAGTCTCTTAGAGCTTGACATCTGGGCAAAAATTTGCCTTTTTGTTTTGAATACTAGCTTAATCCACAGATAACAAAGCAGCATGTGGGTCTTTTACTCCTAAATCTTACGCTGTTGCTTATATTAAATACATTTCTTTTTAATTTAACTCAAATTAAAGGACGAAGGTATACCTCACCATTTAAGGAAATCTAATTGCAGACTGGTGTTGAAAGATCATTTCCTGCTTTCCGTTTCCTTTCCTTCTTCTCTCCTTTCCTAATGCTGCTGCTCCAACTCTGATGGTCAGTCCTGTACTGGAAAAATTTAATTCACAAAAAGTGGCTGTTTTCCTGCCAGGTTAGCAAGTTGAATCAGCCCAGCTTGAAGAGCATCCAAGCCAGCCCAGAGAAATAATCAGAACTGCAAGAGAGGAACAGGGAAAAAGGGGAATGACCTCCCTTTTGGCAGCAGGGAGCTGTTAGATTACCCCAGCACTGCCCTCAGGAAAAGGAATTTTTAAAAGGATAGAGTAAGTAAATCAACAGTGAAGTGCTAGCGGGGGAATGAGGGGGGAGAAGAACATGTTGATGGAGGAAGAGAGACCTGGCCAAGCTCCGATGACCTGTTATTATTCTTGCACTTCGATGCAAGAAGCACTGTGGAGTGCAAGAGCCTCAGAGAGAGGCTGGCGGAGGAGGGGAGGAAACAGAAGGGGCTACTCTCGCAACACTGATTCTGGACAATTTCTCATATTCTTTGATAGGGGAAATAGCCTCTCCAGGGAAATACAGAGCTTTTGATATTTGGTAAAAGATCTTACGAATATTTTGATATTTCACCCTACTCCTATGGGCAGGAAATGTGTTGTGTGAGGAAGAATAAAGCAACTTTTAGAGCCATCATCATTATATTTCAAGCCAACAGGTTCTCAAATTACTAAAAAATTTCTCTGGGCCAATATAGAGCCTATTAGTGAAGTATTATATCATTTGTCAAGTGTGCTTTATAACACTCACCATTCCTACCTACATGAACTAGGTCAGCACCCTGCTAGCAGGATTTAGATGCTGTTCTGTCCTGCACAAGCTGGACAATGGTTCAAATTAAGTTTTAGGAAGAAAGACAAAAAGAACAAAACATCCAAAAAGAGAGCATGGCTTGGATGGGGTAGGAAGCTCGCTCTGGAAATAGGGAAACAGGCTTTGTAGGATCTCTTGCAATAGTATCCTCTGAGGCAAGGTAGCAAATTCATTCTACTCTTGCCATTTGTTGTTCATGTGGAATGTAAGTATTATTTTCCTTACCAGAGTGGATGGCAAGGCCAATATCTGTAATATTACTATTTTAAAAGTATTTTATTGAGCCATATTTTATCCAGCCTTTTCCTCTCAGAAGCTAATACACTCCGACTAGGTTTGCTCCTCACCCCTCTGTACTGCTAGTTGAGACAATGCAACCACTCATATTTTCCTGTGGCTTTCTTACTGTTTTGAATATTTCCCAACTTCAGTAGACTAAGATTTGTGACACAGAAGACATACAAGTTTATAAAACTTTTAAGGTGTTTGGTATGTACTTAAGGCTGGAAGCAGAAAGCAAGCTAGATTAACCAACACCCTCACGTCTGTGGTACTCAGCATGATGTCACCTATCTTTTTGTGAGTTTTTTTGTTAGTTACTGAAAAAAAGTTGCTCTGAGCTCGCCTCGAGAGACAGGCAACTTTGTCATTTTTTTCTCAAAAATCATGGATCCTGAAAGAGTAAGATATGGAATTAGAAAACTGAGGTGCAGATAAATCTACTTCAGCTAAGAAAGTATGTGGTAGTCCAGGATTTGTCAGGGATGACTCTTCCTCCACAGAAGAACACTTCTCCTTGAAGGAGTGTGAAAATGACTTTTCTTTACACCAGTTGGAGGAAATAACTGATCTGTCTCTTACTCTAATTAATGGTTAAAAATGAAATAGACATTAAGATATTAAGAATAAAAGGGGTAGGACTAAGGATACTGCAGCCTGTTTTCTGTTCTTTATCCTAGTCGGTAGGTTCTTTCTTACTATACAAAAGGAAAGTTGTTTGTGCCAAAACATGTGCCAAGATGTGGCCTTGGCTCCTCCGTCAGAGGTTGAGAGGCTCCTAATCGTCCCCTCCACCATCACTCATCTGTGGGCCAAACCCCTTCTTTTGGTTGACTCACAGCAGCCAGTTCACGAGAAATCCTGCAGGATACTGTTTGTAAAATTCCCTGTGACAAGGGCTTGCTGTTTAGATGCAGTGATATTAAATTTAGGCACATTCAAACAGACAAAGTCCTGCACAGCTTAACAGGACTAAGGCAAGAACCTCTCCTAAGGGAAGCTGAGCTAGTTTGCTCTCCAACCCTGACCTCATGAGCAGGATATTCTAGAAAAAAATAAATTTTTCTTTCTTTCTTCTTCATAGGAGCCCCTTTCTGTGGTAAGTCTCAACCAAACTTAGGAATATAATTTTGGCTAAATACTGGAATATCAAAAAACATCAATGGAGCTCATAATGCTTAGGTAAGACAGGGCAAATATCTAGGGCACCAAATCTAGTATCTACATCTTTGATAGCATGAATTACATGAAAAGGTTTTTGGAAATTCACCAACTAGAGCAAGGAGTGCTCTTTAATTCCATAAGTATTTCTGTTTTTTCATCCTGATAGAGTCTAGGGTTTTATTCAAAATTCCATTGCTCTCTCCTTTGCATAGGGCAAACGTTACTCAACTCAAATTGCTAACAGGCTACATGTGTCCCAAAGTCTCGGAAGAGCATCAAAGGATGACTGCAACTCGGTCAGAGGTTTTAGCTTTAAAACAGAAACTCCTGATGAAGTCTTTGTTTGTTTGTTTGTTTTTATAGGTCAGTCACACATAACATGAGAAAAACATCTCCACAAGCAGAAAAGCCAGGACAGCAACTTTTTCAAAAACACTAACCATGTTTGTAATTAATATTTAATTGAAATTATTATAATACAATTGCTTTGACATTGTGAATGTCCAGTATCTCCTTTTTATACAGCATGAATCAAAACATTGTTTTCAAGTAGCATGGAAACAGACAAGAGCAGTAAATGAATCTAGACATACTAAATGATACATTTTATTTAGTCAAGCAGATTACCTCCTTTCTTAGGTCCAGCTTTTGGCAGAACTAAAGCATTCAAAATCTTTCACATGTACAAAAAAAAAGCCAAATTGTTTTAAAGCTCAAGAATTATTATTTTTACATGTCTCCCCAGGTGCCTGGTTTGAACAGAGGTTTAGATTTTGCCTCAGAACTGTTGTAAAAAGTTAATTTAAAAGTGAACTGTTATATTCCTGAACAAAGGGACTTTTTACACTCAGTGACGCGGCTCATTAATTGGACATCTCATTCATCATAGACTCTTACCAGAGAAAACAAAGAACAAGAACTAAACCAGGACTCTGGCTTTGTCAAAAGGAAAAAGAAAAAAAAAAAAGACTTTAAGGAATCTGCATTTAATCAAAACATGCAAAACAATCTCCAGATACTGTCTGGCAACAAATTTAGGATTTGCAGAGCTGAAGTGTTCATTTGCTTGGCTATAAATATTATGTTGATGAAAGACAGTCCTAACTCTGTCTTCCACCACTTCACTTCTGATAGGGAAGTTAAGATTTTATGTGTTTGCTTAGAAACCCATTAGATCTAACCTTTCCAGGGGAATTGCAAAGGGAAATGATAAATGGCTGCATATCAGTTTAGGGGAGGGAGAGGCGTCATCTGGGGCACTGCAGGGGTTGCTGTTCAGTCTAGTCATATTTGATGTTATCATTCACGTAGCACATAAACAAAAATCAAAGATTATACTAAAGTGTATGGAATTGCTAATATTCATGAGGAAAAAATATTTAAAATTACATAAAGTAGTTACGAAAAGAAGCAAGAATATAAGATTCAAATGGGAAAATGCAAAATATTAGACCTTTGCAGAAAAGACTGCAAAGACAGGAATTTAATGGGAGGAAAAAGACAATAGTGCAACCAGGCTTAGAATGAACAGGATGTCAGATATACACTTGAAATAACATAAGACAACAACAACAACAAAAAAGCAAAATACTTGGTGTATATTCCTTGGAAACAGTGTCATTAATAACCCTTCCCCAGGTAAGTAGTCAGAAACAAGGACTTTACAGAAAAGAGTGGATAAGTGATAGGTGCGAGCAGATGCTTGCCCAAATGCAGGCAAGCCAAAGACCGCTCCTTACTGCTCTTAGTAGCAGCGTCACCCTGCTTTTAGTAGAGAAAATGGCCTTGCATGAGATCCCCCAGCAAGTCTGATTATAAACACTGTACAGAGGAATTGAATACTTGCCTTACCTTTTTGAACAAGCCCGTTTCCTCTTTCACTACAGAGTTAAATCTTCTGCAAAACCAGGGGAGAAAAAGGCTGAAAACAGCTAGAACTGCGTAAGAATAATTAAGCCACAAACACAATTTCTTTGCTCGGAGAACATAACACTGCATTAAGATTGTTATTTTAATTTGAACAGTTATACTGGCCCTCGACACTCTCCTAGGAGGTGAATGCTATCAAATTGTAGGTATTAGGAAGTCAAATCTGACTATTTAGCTTAATGCAACATCTCAGTAATACATAGAACAATGCAATACCACCTTATTTTATACAGTATCTTATTACATAAACCATACCTTCTTCTAAAAGAAACATCACCCAGCAAGAGAAAATAAGCAACAGAAAACGTCAGAAAGAGGAAGAAAATATAGCAAAACATCTTTTAATTAATGCCACCAAATCTATAATCATGACCAATGCAAATATTTGGGTTAAATCAGTGCACTTAAAAAGAAAAATATTTAGCATTAGACACAGCATTTTCTCCTTCTTAGGATTAGTAGCTCCTAAAAAGAAAATTTCGTGAAGGAAGAATCATTTTTCTCTGCTCGAAGATAAACTTTCACAGTTGGCCTAAATTTTTCCACACATAAACTTCTGGTCATGTTTTACACTGTGTCACATGTTTAATAACTACTCGCAATCAACCTGGGAGAATAACACCAATTTATCAGGAACGGGGCTTGGCTCTGAAAGATTATCAGAGAACATTATAAAAATACTGCAGTTTGTAAGAGGCCACTAGGAACCGTACATTATGCCCTGTAAAGCAGCCAGGGCAGTTTTATTAAGGTCAGATGGCATTTGAAGACAGAATCATGGAGAAACATATTGAAAAGATTTTTATAGAATGTTCCTGTTGTGAAAACACCTTAGGGACCCAAGCACACGCATACATATGTTTCTTGTTTTTATTTCCATGACTTCATGCACAGTCACTCAGTTTACCAGTCAGAAAGTTTTCGTTCCATCACTGCTTGTCCTAAACCTTCACTGCTCTCAGGGCTTCAAAGTATATGTTCCATACTGCACAAAGAGGAATTAGGCTTTTATCAATTCCACAGAACATTAAAGAAACATCAGCCAATGAAAGAACAAAGTCTAACAGTATAGAATTTTTTTGTTAATTATGTACAAAATGCATTCTGTTTATACTTCATTAATTTCCAGGGGCGTTAGACAGGGAATGCATCTGAACTGATATCTCATGGAAGACAAGCATGGAAAGGACTCAAATCCGATAACCCAATGGAGACTGAAAGCTGCTGAGAGAGGACAGACACACACTTTTAAAAGCAGAATTAAGAGTAGTAAAATGCAAAAAAAAAAAAAGCACCTTGACCTCCATTAGTTAGTTTCTTACCTAAATCTATATTACTATCTTAGCCAGTGTTCTGCTGACATGGTTTGTATGCCATAATTGCATGAATGTAATAATTATACTTTTTTTTCAATATTTAATTATATTTCTCATTGTTAGTTTAAGATAGCAAGTCACTCCTTAAGCTTCCCTTAGATATGCTATTAGTTTTAGCTTACAAAAGATCACACTGTCACACAAGTTTTCAGGTTAACACCTTAGTTTTGTCCTGCTTTTCGGAGTCTCTTTAATTTGCCAGTTTGCTTTCTGAAGGATGGTGAACAATCCTGGAATGACATATCCAGTATAAATCACACTAGTGCCATTGATAGGGTTGCCTATTTGAAAAAACATCCTCTCCATCTTTCCTAGCCCAGAGAGGCACAGCTTTCCCTTTAGAAATTCCCTTTCTAAAATTAGATTCTTTGTTCTTAGACATATGACCTTGAATTTAGCTGTGCTAAAATGAGCACATTTTACCAAGAAACTCAGCCTGGCATATCTTATCCATCCCCATCATTATTCTCTATTTACCTTTTTCTTTTTAGTCAGTTTCTAATGTTAGCAGCAATGATTTTCTATTCCTTTTCATACCACAGCAATGATAGTACATGCAGGCAGAGATGAGATCCCAGAGGGACATGCCGGGAACCTCCTGTCGGACAGTGATTTCAATTTGCAGTTGCATTTGACATTCTGCTGGTAGCTGGTTTTAATCTATTTAATACTGGATATATCTATTGCATATAATGTATTATACCAGAATATTATGGGAGAATAAGCCAGATTTTTTATAGATATTTTTTATCTCAACACAATTTGCTTTTCCAGGCCAATTTGTGAGTTTGTCAAGAATTTTTGACAGATCTATTTTCACTGAAACCTTGCCGAATTACAGTAATCAGTCCACTATGATTTCTTTGCTTTTCTCTTAATTTAATCAGGATTGTTGAGATCCAATTTTCCAGGTCATGCTATTTACCTTAGCATGTTATCTGGAAATGAAAAGCAAATAAGAGAAACTAAATGCAGCAGAGAGAGGGTATTATTAAAATAAAACAGGAGAACTGATTTAAATCTAACTTTTAGATTTAAATATCAACATTATAAAATGTTCAATTGCATTGACTGGTATAGATCTCATTCTAGCACCTTAGTATTATAGTACTCTATATAAAATATAAAGTTTATGTTCTTATTTTGGATTATTTTCTAATGTGAGGAACTTGTTATTTGTGTACAGAGATCGTTTAAGTAATTTTAGAACATAGCGCACATTTAACATTCATGTTCTTTAAATATGTCTCCTATATCAGAAAAAAAGGAGACTGACAGAAATTGCCAGATGAAAATCTATGCATAATTCAGGTGAGGACATTGGACATTGGACAGGGCTTAAAACTCAATGCCAGTGTCCTAAACAAGCTTTTAAAAGATCTTTCTTTCAGTTATCTTAGTCCATTTTAAAATATAATTGAGAAAATAATAAGGAACCTTGGAAAAAAAGCAGTCTGGGGAAAAAAAAAAATGAACACTTTTCCCATTACTTTCAATAGACTTTGTGGAAAGCAAAATGCTTGATTAATCTTCCTGTTAATACTTCACTTCCTTTTACTCTGTCACTTCTCATCACATTTCAGATCTTCACCGATTTAGTCAGAGAATCCATTGTAGGACATTCTCACTGAAATAACAGGACATAAATCACAAGACATAAATTTCAACTTTTTTTACAAAATCCAAACGATGTCTGTACATTACTACTTTGATTTTGACTTGAACGTGAAGATACAACCAAGGTGGTGAAAAGGCATTCCTTGACAGTGGTTACAGCACGTGATGGAGAATTTCAAGCTACTTTTTGACTGGCCAGATCAGCCACAAGTAGGAGTGAACCCAAGGCACAGAAAACAGCACAAGTGACTTCATCCTGCTTCCCTGCTGTAATGGCATTTTAACATATATTTACTCTCCTCTGAACAGAAGCAAAGTGCTGAAATTAATGGCAAAGCTCCATGAGTCCCACTGCAGGCACTTTGAACAAGGGATAAAAATGAGATTTTCCTGAGTAATGTATTTATGTATAATAACAAAGTGCCATTGAAAGAGTCTCTTGTGCGGTTTCAGCTTCTGCTATTGTTTAAAATCTCTCCACACCTTCACTTTGCACATCTGTGTGTTGTTTTGATAATACTTGGCATTTTGTTAATAATACTTGGCATTTCTATAACATTTTTCATGTTCAAAGTGTTAATTAATTTTCTTTTTCAGAGGAATTATTTGAGCTATCTGTTTAGCATATAGTTGCAGTTATCTTAACAGAAACCTGTCCTCTGGAACAAAACACTGTGAATGGCAAGGACTGAGCATCTTTGGAGGATTTGGGGGATGGGATTTGATTATAAAAATAGTGAATACACTTAATTTATAGGGTAACACAATTTCCAACCTTCACTTAAATTAAGGCACTGAGCCAGAAACAATTAATCCAGAATCTTAGTTGTCACTTCTAACATACTTCCCTTAGCAGTGTTTATATTTTGTGTAAAGCAAAAAGAACTTGTAATTATGATCTTGATTTTTGGTCCCAGTAAATGTGTCTATAAGCAAACAAAGTGGTAGTTCACTTGATTAGGTGCCCTTCAGAAATTGCACCAGTCACATTTTCTGCAAAACAAATCAAAACTCTACTGTCCAACCACAGGCCATTTGGGAAACTATGCTGCACTGCTCTACCTTTACCTTCTCTTTTTTTTTCTGTAAGACATTTCCTTTTTAAACTGGCAGAGTATATGATTGTACTGATGGGACAGGGTTTACACCTTCAGACTGATAGAAGCCTTTTCATCTCTCACGAGGTTGAGGATTGATCCATATACTGCTAGAACTACATCTAGAATTTATCTAGAATGTATACGCTTTTCCTTTCCTATTTTTCCTGTTCCTATTTTCTCTTTCAAGAACTGTTTCCTACTTCAAGTTGCCAAAACTCCAATGGGCAATGTTTCAGTCTTGCAGAGTAATAGGCAAAGGAACTTTTGAGTTGCAATGTAACACCAAATATTCTGGGTCAAATTTTTCCTTGTTTTCTATCCAGAGAAGTGGATTTGGCAGACGTGGAAGAGACAGATAAATTTAGACCACTATTAACACCAGTGAAAGAAACTGTATCACAAGCTTAATATCACCTCTGATGTTTTGTGAGTTTACAAGAAAAAGTTCCCAGACCTTTGAGGCAGATATCTCTCTCAAGGGTGTTGCTACCTTCTTCCTCAGCAACTTCTGAGGCTCAGCAGAAAGCTAATCTGGGCTTCTTTTGGCACAATAACACCCATAAATTAAAATTAAGGTAAAATTTACATCAAATTGAGCAGGTAGCAGAACTACACTGACGGAATTTCACAGTAAAGCAGACTGCTGCACCGCTATGTTTAGCATCTCAAGGTACAATGAGAGAAAACAATAGCCAGAGTACTAAATGTTCCTACTTTTGGTGACATCATCAAAAACTTTGGAATTCTTCCAAGATGGTTTCAGAAGTGTGTATATTTTTCCTTTCAGGATTTGACAGTTCCTTCATAAGCTACGGACTAGGACACAATAACAGAAATTTTTAAGGTGAATTGCTTTTAATAGGATTTGAGTACCCAAACTGTTTGGAAATCTCAGCCACGTTCTTTGCATTAGTAGTATATGGTCTTGACGTTTTGAAAAAGGTTACACTTACTCAAATGTTTATTCCCAGGGTGAACATTCAGACAGGGCACTGGACTTTGCAACACCATAAACAGCTGAAATAGAGACACCACTCAATCCACCAAGCCTTGTGCCTCAGTGCCTTTTGAAAAGCTTTACAATGCAGTGAGGAATCACACACGGAGTAGCGCAGATACCACTTCCCAGACGTTTTGTTCCTAGGTCAGAAGATGTTTATAGTGCCAGTGGGCAAGGAAAAGATGAATACAATCAAAAGTGCTGGAGTTGTATTTCTATTATTATTATATCTAAAGTTAAGACTATAAAAAAGTGTGAGAAAAAAAAAAATACCAGCTGCCAGATCACTTCCCAGTTTGGAAGCTGATCAGCCATTTCCAGTTATGCTCTGTCTTTTTTTTTTTTTTTCCCCCTCTTCGTCTCAGCGCTAGAAGTTGCAAAACACAGCAATTGTGAAAAACGAAGTGAAGGAGATATAATCCTAACCCAAAAAAAGCATGTCCCAGATCATACAGGAACAGTCTGAAAAGAGTGGGGAGAGAAATGCTCCTTTGAGACATATACCGTGTGTGATTCAAAACTGCAAACAGCAGAGTTTCTCTTAAAACTCACAAACACTAGAAGGAAGGCAATCCAGTTCTGACGTTCTCTGCATTTTCAAACAGTCTGCAGAGGCATGCCAGCATCTTCTGCATCTGCCAGCTGAACTGTATCATGTAACGCAGCAGCTCCAGCACGAAACATAAATTAATTTCAAGGCCTCATGATCTGGACCATTTACAAAGGGATATCCACCAGCAGCCGAGCAATATGGCAACACCAGGGCTTCATGTCATAATTATCACACTCCCAGTGCCTAGGCAAGCCAGGTCCCTCTTTAGAAGAAATAACAACACACAGCTCATGCCAAGCAGACATCGTAGTGTGGGAGATTTGGGAAGCAGATGAAACGCACCAGCGTTCTGCCTTCTCTGATGATGGCTTCATCACCAAAAAACGATTGCCACATTTAGGATGGTCTGTATCAGCATCAGAGCGGTCAGCAGCAGCTCCAGAAGTTTCTTTCCAGGCAGTTGCCCGCCAATCCAATGGATCAGCACAGCTCAGTTCTTCCTCTTCCCGATGCAGGTCTCAGCATCCACCACCCCCTCCAGCTGGAGGTCATTAGACTTCAGGCTGTTCAAAGGCAAAATGCTTCATTTCCTTTGAAATTATTTCCCATTTCACTGGGAAGTACATACATTCATCACAACTGCCTGTTCCTCAGTGTGGTCTTCTCACAAGTTCTCCATCTTGTAGAACGTCTTCAGTCAAGTTATCATTTTTTATTGTCTTTGAAGTGGGGACAGACGGTACTGGCAAACTGCTGCTGCCTACATGACTTTTTTCCCCTTTTCTTTGGTTTGGCAACAAAACAACAAACAAGTTATATTTATACAAGGTTTTGCTTAAAAGAGGCTGATCACTCACAGCTTTGTTGCAGAATCTACATTCAGAACCCTACGTATTTCCAGTCCGCAATGGGAGTGGTAGAGCACAAAATTGCATAGGACACTGGGCGAAAGTGTGGGGAAGGGGAGGGATTTTTGCTGTTGTTCTTAACTCAGCTGATGTCTTTGTAGCTGTATCATTTCATCTTTGAACTTCCAATTTTATTTCTAGCATTTTGTACCTATTTAGATTAGTTTTAGGAGAGACAGTATCTTTCACAAAGTGTAAAATTACCAAATTACAGTTATAACAAAAATAAATAGTGGCTAAGATTTCACCCCTAGTATCTGTAAAATGCTTCATGAGTGGGCTTCCTTAGTCTCATATTTAAATCACATTAACAGACACCAAAGACCCTGGGAATAATCTATATTCATTACAATACAGATTGCCTAATCTTTTCCTCAAACTTCTGTTTCTCTATCTCTGTTAAACATTTTGTGATGATATTACTTAAATGGAACAGTATTTTGAGGAGGGATCTCTTGTATTGCTGATTTTCTTATTATGTGTTTTCCTATCTCTGCACCAGAGTACAGTAAATCTTAAACAACTACTTATGAAGTGAGGCCAATGACCCAAGTCTACTTTTACCAAGAGAAAGGCAGTCAGTTGTTTTCTTCTAATGCTTCTCTACACCTCCAAGAAAAGCCTTAAAGAAAACAGCAAAACAACAAAAAAAAAGAAAAAATGAAAAAAAAAATATAGTTCAAGATAACTGACTCAGATAAAATGATCAACATCTTTAAAAAGCAATAGTGTGGCAAATCAGTTCTTACTTTTATGCACTCTAGCATTATTTTCCAAGAAATTAAATTACGCTCAGGGCTCTAATTTCCCTGGGCCTTTTCCAGTCTCTCAAACTCGCTCATCCTCCACAAGTTCTCAGGGATCATCTCTGATGGCTCAGCAGTTGCCCCAGCCAACAGTCTAAACATTGCAGGATGGACTTCATCGAGTCCCAAATAATGCAGAAAGCACTGATGCACTGTGCATCTCTTCCTATAGAGGTGATAGAGCTAAAAATAGCAAAGGTGAGCAACACAGCTTATGAGGAAACTATCCAAAGGCGTTATATGGTTTGGTAAAGCAAAAACTGTCTCCTAAAATGTATGGAAATGTGGAAGAAGGAAAAGACTGTTCCAGCTCTCTAAATTCATGATTCAGTTCCTAAAATGTATGTGATAATTCATAGTTTTCATTACAGCAAAATAAGCAAAAAGAAAACCAGGAACGTAAGTCATATGAAGCTACAGTGATGCAAAAGGAAATTGTTAAATATAGCAGATTTTCTGTGATTTAGCTCACAAGATTTTCATATTTCTGTGTGTTTAGGGGAAGAAGTGAAAACACGAGAGAGAGAAATTATGAAATCTTGTCTCTGAAAATTATCATAGTTAGTATTTCTGCATTGAGAATGAGTAATGCCAGTACAGAGGATATGTATTTTAACTTAGGTAAGCGTTGCTTTCACTGCTTTAATTAACCAGAAATCCCTTGCACTAATTTTAGCATGTCCACTTGCACAGGACAACAAGTTTCTGTGCCTGCTCCACTCAACATCACTGCTGCTCTGAGCAAGATAAGGCTTATGGAGGAGCATAATGCTTCATGGAAACCCCACGCCACACAGTACAGACAGCAGAGCCCCACTTCCAGGCTGTGCTTGAATCCCTCCTTTTGCATGTTTCTTCTTATTTTCAGGAAATGTTTGTAGAAAGAAAAAGTGTTGTGAATATTTATTTAAACAGAGACTTGTGAGAACACTTATAACAGTGGAAAAATTCAGCAGTGTGGAAAAACTATCTCCAGTATTCACATAGTAGTCCAATCATTTTTGAAAGAAAGAAAAACATCCTTCTTCATCTTTTCCATCACTCTTATATTGTATAGTCAGTTACAGAGGCAATAGCATAGAGATGACCAACTGAACTGTGGACAGGCTGAAGCCTCATCATAAAGCCTCATCATAAAGAGGCCATGACCCTTTCTACAGGCTCTGGTACACGTATACAGGACGTGTGGGACTCCCATGGGATGATACGGGATATCTCCGTATATCCACGTAAACCATAAATCAGTTTCAAAGACAGTGGTCAGTTTGTTGCCCCCATGACTAAACTCTGCTACATAATCATCAAAACTTCCAATTTTGAGAGAATCCAACATTGAAAAAACATGCCCTGCTGATTATTCCCTAGTTGGTTCAAAAATAGGCCCCTAGAGCAGCCGTTTCTAAGCTGTGCTCCACAGCCAGCGAGAGACACACGAGTGCACACTCTGCACCTGGTCCACAGAGTCCACGTTCGCCGTGTTTTCAGGTCAGAAACAGTGATTAGTGTATGAGGGTCTCTGGAAAAAGACGTGGTGTCGACATGGGT
Source organism: Eudromia elegans (assembly GCA_003342815.1). Classification (NCBI taxonomy): domain Eukaryota; kingdom Metazoa; phylum Chordata; class Aves; order Tinamiformes; family Tinamidae; genus Eudromia; species Eudromia elegans. The sequence continues at coordinate 5,654,798 of PTEX01000003.1, read as the reverse complement.
CTGTGACCCCCCTCCTCCCGTGCTAAAAGCTCTCCTGCTCTCGTGATGATGAACGGACCTGAGCGATCCAGAACACAGCACCTAGTTTTGTCCCAGGAAGAGTTTTTCCAGAGACCTGGGGGCTGTGTCTCTGCTAAATTTGGCTGGTTCTTGCGTGCCAGTGCAATCTAACGGCACTGCAAATGGAAATGGCTTGACTGAACACGCCGACAGGGAAAGCCCAGAGCGGAGGCCTGACCTGGCTCACCCAAAACACAGAAATTCATAATCATCCCAGAGCATGCAGAATCCAGCAAATTATCTCCAGAGTTAAAATGTCCAAGCAGGCATTACAGACATCACAAACAAATTAACAAACATAATCAGCCAGATCATCAGCTGGTATAAATTGGCAGAAATCCACTACAGCAACATGAATTTTATGAAGCTAGCCTGGATTGCACCAGCTGAAAAATTAGTTCATGTCTTTTTTTTTTGCCATTTTGCACATGAAATAACCTGCCTACCAGAAGATAGATTATTTATTTATTTATAGTATGAAGCTTGTCTTTCCATGCAAATAAATTAAAGACTCCATTCTCCATTCCATCTGCTCCCCAGCAAAACATTTGTTGCTCCTTAAATGACAGCTGCTTGGCCCGGGAACAAGTCAGACTGCCGCTGTGCAGCACTCGCTGGTGCTGCTGGCAAAGCAGCAGCAGTTCCCAGCCCTGCGTTCATCCCTCCCCACGCCCTGCCCGGGCACCTTGGTGTCCCCCTGCCCCTCTGGGAGCAAGGCTGTATGAGACTCATGAGGTATCAAAGCCTGTTTTGATGCGAAAGTGTTCCTCGAGTAGGAAACACTTTTTCCTATGGTTAAGTTGATTGAGTTACTCCAGCACCACCAAGAAGCAAGAATAGGAGGTTCTGGTCTAAAATCATTCCCACATTACAAAATAGCATAAGAATAACATGAAAAGACTTTTAACAATATCTATGACTGGTTCCGATTTCAAATTTAGAGCACATTCCTCTAAAAAACTATCATGGTGCTGCCCACAACAGGGAGCTTATCAAAATTCTGCACTTGGAGTTGGCTGCTAAGTTTTATTAATTAAACTTATCTACTCTTGCCCTCTTGAATTAATAAAATGTGGTTGGCATTTATTGCAGCATTATAGGCCATAGTTGTTACGAAAATATGGTTGCTAGGATACCTTCATTATTTCATCTTCATGTTACACTGGTCTATGAATTAATGAAGAAACACTCCAGCTACTTCGCGGCACATCTCTACCGACCTCACATATGATTTCCTTCAGCCCGGCGCAACATTCCTCTCCGCATTCACCTTCTAACCAGCACACTGCAGACAACAAAGGGATCGTGTTGGTTTACAAACTGAAGTAATGACACAACCCCCCTTTGTTAAAACAAAGACGGAAAAACATAGGGTTTTGCATATAGAATTTCTCCACTGAACAGGCTTGAAAAAAATAGCACCTTTTTAGGGGCAATTTTATAAGAATACGCTACCCATTTCCCATTAAAAAGTTTATATTGCACAGCCTCAGCAGGTCAGAATGTCTATTCAAAAATGAGATCCTGCAAAATTATGTATTTCTCAAGGCAGGTATCTAATAAAGAGCATGAGGTATTCTCATTAGAAATGGCTAGGCAGCCAAAGCTCTGGAAATACTCAAACCTGGAGCTGAATTTGTTTGGAAGTCTGTTGCAATCTGACAGACTACAATGGAAACTCACCTTGGATACACGTGCTAAGCATTATCCCCTGCCTTAGCCTACAGTCTGTGCAACACAAAATTCCTGACACTTACAGCTTAAGTGGAAATTAAGTGGGAAGTGGGCATTATAGAGACCTTCTGGTGGAGTGAACTTCACAGGCAAAGCAGAGTGCACACCATTCCCTTCACTCCTAAGGGTGGGACTGGAAAGCTGAAAAACGTTCCCGACAACCCACAATTAGCAAACACTCAAAAAATAAACAAAAACTGTATCTGCACTTCAAGCTATTTCTTAATGATTTGACCAAATAGCATGTGATGATCAAGTGAACAAACAGAGCAGCTACTGCCATTTTCAGACAGATCAACACATCTAAACAGCTGAGCTATAAATAGGCCGCGCATAGTATTACAGCACATGCTGACCACACAGATGGGATCTTGCAAAGCAAGTACCAGAGACTGTACACAGCTGTTTTCACTTGGTTAGAGCCTGTGTGGTCTTCCCTCCAGGATAGAGAAATATACCCCATTTAAAAAGAAGAAGAAGAAGAAGGAAAAAAAGATTCCTATTGCATAAACTAAATCTTACATATTAGGTAGCTTAATTTTGTCCTGAAATGATCAGTAGTTCAGTAAGTGACTAAAAGGTCTCAAATGAAAAAGCAAAGTAGTTTGCATAAAACATTAGGAAAATATGCCCAAAACACTCCAGAAATTTCAGGAGATATTGATAATGTGACATGTTTATGGGTGACTTGTTGAGCACATGAGCATGCTTAAGCAGCAAGAAGGAACCCAGTGGCACTTGCACCCAGGAGCCTGGTTTCTCAGGGTGCGTTGCATGGAGCGCTCCAGGCTCACATCAAAACCTCAGGGAACACAGGAAGACCCAGGCACTGCAGATGTTCAGCATTTAGCAGCACTGTGGAATAAACATGGGGTGATGCCCATCTCCTCCTGAGGACATAAGAAAAGCAGTTTCCCTTCTTGCATAATGTCCAGCACAACACCTTTCCATGCTGATGCTGCTGCTCAAGTGGAAAAGGAGCTTGAGAGAAAGTCCCACGAATGCTGTTGCCCTCCAGACTCCCACTGCTGTGTCAGGTGGGTCACGTTGTACAGCTGGACCGAGCAAATCTGCTCCCTCCCACATCCAGCTCTGTCTGTCACAACATCACAGGCTTCCAACAGGTCCCACCACCCACTTTGGTGGGAAAACCTGCTCACTGCAGCACAGGACAGTGCGGGAACCCAGGCTGCTGAGGCTGCATCCTGCCTCACGTGGCTTCTCTCCTCAGACACACAGAGGACAACTCCAATCCCTCTATCCACAGCAGGACACTGCCTTCCACTGGTGCATTTCCACCTTCCCGTTAGGGTTGCCTCCTGTTCCCCTTTCTTTGGGTCTTGACCCTGTTCTTCTTTCAGTAGGCCTTAATTGTAGCCTTCAATTGAAACTTTCTGCCTTCAGCTGCTTACAGAATTGTTTTTCTCCCACTCTCTCTCTCACACGCACACAAATGTTTCACTCCTATTCGTCTTCAGATCTTAACTTCTGTACAGTCATCACCTTCTGAAAGTGCAAAGTAAGACAATTAGTCATTGTAACAACTTTCTCAAGGCTGCAAGGTCACATTACAATTCTTAAACTTCAGTGGTTTAGATGTTTTGAGATGCAATGTGAAAAATGTCTTTGATCTTTTTATTGCCTCAGTAAACGTTTTATGGGGCAATCCATTTACCTAGTCCATTAGAGAGCTCCATAAAATATTCTGTGCACAAAAATACTGCACTTTACCAGTTACATATATATCTTGGTTATGTAAAATTTACACTTCTATGCAAAGGTTTAGAAAATTTTATGAATATGAATGAATTTAACCTCAAAGCCCACCACTGAAGAAAATTAGTTGCAAATTAGTTGCTACCTTATTTTCTCAGTACTTTTAATCTGAGGTATTAAGCATCTAATTTTGAAAGTCATGCCTCCCACTTATGAAAAATGAAGTCCTAGACCTAGTATGTGTATATAAGTTATCTGCTTGTGCATGAAGCTAACCAGCTCCGTGGTACCTCTAGTCAGCTGTTATCCCATTTGCGTGCACAATTAGCCGCATAAGAGTGTTTGTAATCTGCACATACTCATTTCTAAAGCATCAGACTTCAGAGAATAAGGAAAGTCAGAACAAAAGTCAAGGCTGGAACCTGAAATCCAGCTTGATATCCTCATTATCCTCTTTCAATATATACATTAAGAGCTTAAATATATGCACATGATCCTGGCAGTATCAGTTTCTCCCACATGCATCCAAATTATCCCCAAATTATCTGTTTTCCAGTTGTAGAAGGCAGAAATGATGAAAGAGTTCCAGATTCTAGGGTGATGTCGCTATGAGCTAGGTCAGTTCCTTCTGTTTGGATCACTTCAAGGACATGAAGTAACCACGAGGCCACCTTCCCTGCTCAAAGCAGGTTCCTCCCCTAGTCTGAAAAGCATCCGCTCACAATCCCTGTAAGAAGCACAGAAATGGATGGAAAGCAGGTTTACCTCTTCTTGGGCTGCAGGAAAACCCGGGTTTTGTTGTTCAGGTGGCAGGCTTGGACAAGAATCCCAGGACTTAAAAGGGCAGAAAGCAGAATGGGGCCAGGACAGATTTTCTGTTCCTGTCTCAACTCTGAGCATGGCAAAGATAAGGGCAGGCATTGCCGCCATTGCCAGCATCCACTCACCCTTAGTCCCTTCAGTATTTGCCACTGCCCCAAACATCCAGATCCTTTTGTGTTGGCAGCACCAGCAGCAGGTCTGAAAAACCAGACAGGCAAGCCACACCTATTTTACTGCCTCAGCAATTGCTTGTTCTAACCAGTTGTTTGCTCTGCTTCTTCTTCAGCAGATTTAATGTGAACAGCAGGTCAACATAACCCCTAACCATTACCCAATAACTTGATCATTGGCAGTCCATTCCTATTTAGGTAACCCCTTGCCAGTCCAGGTCTAAAGGACTGTTATGGTGGTAATCATCCCTGTCATACATCAAGAATCACTAATCCCAACCCATTGCTTTTTCCTTTCTGAGCCACTGAGTCAACTGAATGATCTTTATTCTCTGTCTTTAACTTCCTGCCCTTGCTCTACCAGTGCACTACCACGTGCTGTGCCTTCCCCACGGGCCTGCCTTCTCCTGCACATCTGTGTTTCCTCTCAAGTTGGACCCCATGCCTTCTCCCTGGCTATGGCCATTTTGCTTCTGGCTCCTAGCAGTCCACTCATTGAATCCCAATCTGCTCCCATGCCCTGAGAAGTGAGTGCTGGGAATGATGCAGGCTTTGCTTATGAGACATTTTTTACCCGTTTTTAGGCTTGTGTTTGTCACTCTGTCCTCCTGGCTGTTATAATCTTTTCTCTCCCTTGACCTTCCCTCTCCCCCCTGCCTTTTCTTTTTCCATGAAAACCCAGTGGTACAGAAACCTTCTCCATAAGCCACATCTATGGCTGAAGCTAGTTACATAAACTTTTACAAGCACAAATTTACTCAGCAAACAAAAGGGAAAAACATCAGCCTAAAAACAATTAGCTCTATTAAGCAACATAACCTAACAGGCATAGCAGTATCAGTGACCTGACTCTGACATTTAAATAATGAAGATGCTGTGGTCCTGGAGAAATGGAACAATTCCTCGGCACTGGTGAGCAGCAGCATGAGGCCATTAATTGTAAACCTTGCTTTGGCCCAGCAGCACACGATGTAATCCCACTAGGTCTCATGTAAAATTATTTTTATAAAGTTGGAAAAGGATTTTAAAACCTCAGAACCGCAGGATTTAAAACTAAAATTACAGGGTGAAATTTTGCAATACCTCAGACACTATATAAATACAATTTTAAGACCTTTTGAACCTACTTGTCACATTACACTGATAATACAGAAATGGAGGAATTTGTCGATTTCAGGGCTTAAATTTACATTCTCGTAGAATCAAAAACAAAGCTAAGATTTAATCTCTGTTGCTATGAGCACCACAATTCAAAGGATGCACACTAGATTTATCTCTGGTCCTTTTAACTGAATATTTTCCTGAAGGAGCTGCAGGAGTTACTCAGATTCAAGCAACATCGGCATTTCATTTAATATGGTGCAGTGCAGCGGTGGGAAATGGGGGAAGGCATCATTGACCTTGCAGAATGAGTTCAGTCTCTGTCCTGGCAGGATCTAGTTAGGTGAAAAATCTGGAGAAACCTACTGTCTGTTTCAGACTTGTTATTTCACTTGTAACTTCCCCTCCAACACTGATCAATTGTACTAAAATCCTGCAGGAAAATAACTTCTTGGCAGTAGATCTTGGGAGAAAATTTCAAATACTGCAAGTGGCATTCCTGGAATGTGTTAAGGGAAGTAAACTAGTCAACAGAATTTATTCTATATCTGTCTCTGGCCTAATCAAAAAAAGCACTTTTCCATTCAGTTGGGAAAGATCTCTTTTCCATTCAATTGGGAAATACAGAGGTCAAAGTTGAAAGAAAATCACTGCTTCTCAGACAGTGCGGAATACCTGTGATACTACAGCACAAGGAAGTAAGAAATAAGCAGAAATAAGTAAGAAATAAGACTTCACACTAAAAATGCAACAGAGGGAGGGCTGTGATTTTATACATGCTATGTTTTAAAACAAATATTATACTTTCCAATTTCAGTAATATTAATGCAAACATTACTCATTCTGAAAGTCTGTTGAAATTTGAAGAAGCAATTTGATTTTGAATCTAAAATTGATTTTCTTTTTGTGTTTTGATCTATGTTTCTTTCAGTTGTATTATGTCTGCACATATACCTTGAACACTCAAAGGATGCATAATATATAACCTTACACAGTCAGATTTTAGGTCATAAAAGACTTTTTCAGCCTTTTCAATCAGTGTTATCCAGGAGATGCAACTATGAGATAGCTTCAAAGCACTGACTTATGTCTGTGCCTATGTGAGTACTGAGCGTTGCAACCTGATCTAGACCATTTCTTGTATGGATCTCTATTCCCCACCATTGCTTTGAACACAACCTTTTCTTGACAGCACTTCCCTGAAGAATGACTTCTAATCTTGTCCTCAGACTATTGTGACAAAGTGTATGGATGATTCTTCTGACCCTCCTGAAAACAAGTGACAACTTCTTTAACTCCTGACGGATCCAAAATCAATAATTTCTAAAATTTTAATTAAAAAAATGCAGCTATGAATCAAACAAACAAACCTTTATTATCCAGCTAAGTAGTTAGTTCTAATTCTTATATTATGTAAAAGTGATTTTTGTAATATTGTTTGCTCCATTTTCTTCTACCTTTATATCAGTAAAGAGAATAAAGTCAACAGAGGCCTAATATTTCACAAGTCATTAGGATTCACTTGGCCATCAGAGCACCACTTGATCCTCATTATATGGTCCATAGAGTTTAAGATGAATTGAAAGTAACGTACTGGACACGTCAAGCATCTCACTGGGGGGCAATACAAGACATGAATCAATATTCTTCTCTCATGAAGAAAGCATGTGACAAACTTTCACTGAAGAGAATGAAAAATGTATATTGCCACTGTCCCAACCCTGGAAAAAAAGGAGAAAAAAAAGAATGACATCAAGAAAAGAGTATAAAATACAAAGTACCAACTGCATACATTTTTTGATATAACAACAATATTTTTGTCATATGAACACAATAGACCTAAAATTATAGACATAATTATCCAGGATGATTCTTGCATGCCTCCCAGTATAAGAATGTCTTTGGAATGCTGAGAGAACAGTGTGTGGTCCTGAGAATTGACTATAAAGAGTATTCCTGATCCTAGTGTCATCACTGTACAGAGTACAGTCAAGTAAGTGGAATTCACAGATTAAAATGGATATCCAGCTAAATGCTGAAACAATCTATAAAATTCTAGAAAAGTAATTACCTAGGTCAGTTTATACCAAGTTTTCAGTTCCCTGTGTTTCCATGTGTAGCAAATAAACAAAACTATTTTCTGTGTTCTCTAGGATGAGCTATTTAATGACCATTACATTGGAAAGCCAACAATAACATTCCCTTCTTGAAAAGCCATCCATTTTTTTCTTGGTATTTTTACTGCTCATACGTTATATCTTTGCATCTTTATTTTCCCTCTCTACAGCACTGCCATGTCTAGTAATCAGATATTCCTTGTAAGCCACATTTTGAAAGATGCCATCTTCTACTTGAGAGTGTCACCTCCTATTTGATGCCCATCAACTACCAAACAAAATGCCAGTCAGTTCTACAGTAGTGACTTCTGAACCTGTTTTCTCCAGCGGATCAAATTCCCCACGGGTTCCACTACATACACTCATCTAGTGTAAGAATAAAAACAACGGATTTCTGCAGGCTCTCTGTGAACAAGTAGGCCTTTGTGGACCACAGCTTGTGATTGCTGTTCTGTGGTCATGATTTAGAGTTTTTACCCTAATTCCATTGCTACAGCATGAGGAAATCAATTTTGTAATGTTAACCTGGATCACTCAATCAGTACCACTCTTCATCTGTTCCTCGTCCCTAAATTCCCCATATCAGACCCAGTCCTAAGACCCTGCCCACTCCCATCCCTGCTGACAAATTGTTTCTACTATATTGTCTTTTTAGTGCAAACTCACTGTACATCATGTGTTGAGGTCCCAGGATCTAAAACCAGAGTGTCTATGCAAGGGATGCCACCCCTTTCTCATTCATTTATGATCTCTTGCTGAATTGAACCTACCCTTCATATCAACCTTCAGTCTTGCCACAGAGACATCTGTAACACGCTATGATTCCCCTGCCAATTGTTTGCTTCATCTGAAAAGGAACTCTGTGCAGGGCAAAAATGAATCTCAGTTTTACCCTCATAAAGACCAGCACATTCTGGGACATGGTATGTGTGCACTTATTAATACAGTAATCACAGTGAGTCACATTCTCTTTCTGTGTATTTAGTGGAGACATTATTATTCTGCCCCCTTTGCCTCATTATAATAAAATCCTACCTTGGATTTAATAACTAAAATAAATCTGCTTGAGTCAGGCCAAGAGCTAAGTTAGTATTCTTCCTAAGGACCATCTTAGCTCTGCAATGGAGAGATGACACTCTACATCAAGCCAACATATGATAACCTATCTTTAATTTCTCTCTTCTCTGGTGCTATTATCTCTCCTCTGCCACAGCTGCATACTGCTATTGTCAGTGGTAAAGACAAGACATCTCTAATTAGAGGGCAGGATAAATTGCTTTTATCTACTTTTAACATGCTTTTACATGGCACCTGGTACACAAGTCTTAGCTAGGCAACGATAATTTGAAAAGCAAATGACTGCTTGGAGAAATATGATACATTTTAAAAAGAAAATTAAATGTATAGAATAGCAGAATCAACATATTGGAGATTGCTGAGCTTTAAAGCTGTCAGAAGTCTTGTATTCTTATGTTTTATATTGAGTTAAAATAAGCAATCACAGTCTATATACCCAGCAGTTTCTCTCCCTCTGTCTTTCTGGATGATCCAAAGAGCAAGCTGTGATTTTGGAGCTGTAGATGCAACACAGCAAAGATACCCTTGCCATATAGCAACTCTGTCTTCTCTGATGGTAAGTCCAACAGAACAGTTTTGAAACACACTTTACAGGATCAGCACTGACTCATGCAGATTTATTGCTGGAATAAGCCAGAGATGCACTGTACAAGTCCATACTGCTGCTTTATGCTTAAGAAATATAGAAACAAAAAAATATGCAATGTTGAATATATATTTTTTGAGAGCAATTCTTATAAACAAATGAGACTTACACTCTATTAATCCACCTATTGTAGAAAAAAACCCCAAAAAACTAATGTTTCAGAAAATCCTGATCTTTAGCTAGCAGCAACAGTTATATATCAGTCAAAATTTCAGGCATCCATTACCTGTCTGAGTTCAGTTCACATAGCTGGCAGTGCATGACTGATGTAGCTAGGCGTGCATGACTGATGTACAAAAACCACACTGTTCAATCCTTTTGCTCATCATCAGTAAGTACCAAGTGCTCTTCCATGAAAGGCATCACTACAGAGACATATATTCTTTATAATGCACTGTCAGTTGGCTTCGTCTTCACTAGCAGAGTCAGGCAGAACTCATACTTCTAACACATCCTCCAGGCTTTTGATTACACTTCTTTAAAAATCTGTTGAGCTTGTCTGATTGTTAGGAGCTTTCTGAGATGTAACACTTCACAGATCCAAATGATGACTGGGCCAAATTATTTTATTTGCTATTTACTGCAACTTTGCAGTTTAGAAAGTCTATAGAAACATCCAAGAGTGACAGCTTGCAGAGAAAAGCTCTGTAGAGCTTCTGCTGTTAGTTTAATGAAAGGGAAATCTCTTTGCCTCTAGACTATGATTTCTGGCCCAGTTTTCTTCTGTGGTGGTGTGCACATTACTAAATGCATTCAAAGAGCTGTGCTCTATAGAGAGCCCCAGTTGCTGCTCTTAAGAATTTCAAGTACAGCACTGTGGTAAAATACGGTCATAAAAAACATCCCAGGCTGGAATACAGCTTAAGTGACTCTGATGTATTTCTGTCCAATAATAAATTTATGAGAGATTTTGTTTTCAATTGCTCATTTGTGTCAAATGTTCTGGAAACATGAAATATTTCTGTCCCTTTTAGTGTGTAGGTAGGTTGCTTTTATTCCGTCCAAGATCGGGTCAGAAAGAAGATAAGCCAACCGATGTCATTAGGATGTGCTATTCTCTTTTCAAAGTCACCCCATGCAGAGTCCAGAACAGCATTAAATGATGAGTAATAGGAGCAGCAGTGTCATAGTGATGCTGCTCTAAGTATATAAGGGAAAATTTGAAGAGAGAGGGGATCTCTGTCAACAGGCTGGGTAACACTTAGGAAGGAGACAAACTTTTGGCTTTCTTTAGCCTTGAAAGAGAAAGAATAAATTTCAAGATTGAGAAAAAAATGCCCTGAGAATAATCTAATTATGTTACCATACAAAGCAAGAAATTCCTGGCTGGGATACCATAGATATGTATTGTGCTGAGCTGGTGCTGAGCAAAAATAGCAAGTATAGGTGAAAAGACACTTATAACAATATTTAGTGATTCATCTACAAATCACAAAATTGCACAAGTAAAATGGCAAGTTAATTACCTGTCTCTAATGTAAGCAAAATATTTCTTAAAACTGTTAAAGACTATAATTTGGGTTAGAAAGTCAAGCACTTAAGAGTTATGAAATGTAAGAATTAAGGTTGTTTTTGCATAATTTTAACGATGCAGTGTCTGATTACTTCATCACAAGCCTTTTTAGCATGGTATTCCAGTTTTACTTAGGGCACAAAATAGACCAGATTCATTTAATCAACTACTACTTTCTTAATTCTAGCGTCCCATTTACAGCCTCCTATGCATACTATTCAAACAATGATCTAAAATCCAGGATTTTAGATTAATTTTTAGATTAATGGTTAATGTTTCTGCTATGTTCATCATAATGTTATCCAAATCTTGTTTAATCACATATCTTCCTAACAACTTTGTAAACTAACAGAGGGCTACTCTTTAAGATGCTGACATGAGGTATAGATAGAATGTTAAAAACTGGTTCTGGGTATTCAATGTGAGACTCGCGTGACTTTTTTGGTTTTTAGTTTGTTTTGTTGTTGTTGTTCTTTTGTTTTTGATTGTTTAACATTATCTTCCTCTTTGTATACTCAAAACACAACTGTCATTGATGCCAATTGGAGCAAAGAGTTCTGAATAAGCCTGAAAATCTGTCTCAAATCAAACCATTAAAAGGCAAAGTGTACAATTAGTAAAGACATTCAAGTGAGCATAACTTGTCCAGAATCACCAGGGGATCTGTTGTAGAGACAAGAATAGAATCTACTTCTTTATGGTATGTACATTAGCACCTGGTTATACACACATATACATTATTATATGTGCACACAACTGTCTTATTTATTAATTACTTTTTGAAAGGAAGGAGATAAATTATATTGTTATTAAAAATAATATGTACTGAGTAGTATGAAGCAAGGATGGAAATTATTTACCACTGGAAAGCTGCATAATGCTGTTCATAACTTGCTCTTGCTTTAGGCTAATTTTAAATTATAAAGTTTTCCTCTGGTTCTCAGTTTGTTTCTTTTAATGTATCCATATTGCTTTCTTGGAACACAGCCCTTATTTTTCTCAGCTGACTTTGTCCTCCTTGAGGCATTTATACCCTATGAATATATAAATGAACAAAGGAATCACACTTAGAGAAGAAGTACATTCAGCAGTAGACAGCAACAAGCACTTTGCAGGACTTTGCATCCGTGAATAAGGTCTACATCTTTCCCAAATGAATAAGCAAAGAGAAAACCGATGTAAATAGCAGAGAGTGTCTCTATGGATGCAGTGCTACAGACAGAAAATGTGCTATTTCAAGGGCTTCCAGAAGTAACCCTGACAGAATCTTCCTTGATGCAGGCAAAACACTCTTCTAATTAAAGTGTTTTAACTGCATCTTCCTCATCTGTTTGGAATAGTTTTAATTCAAAATATGTAAAACACGCCAAGCCCTATTTGAAAAGCAAAAGCTGATATTTATGCTAGAAAAATTTAATTTATAAATATAACTAAAGGGTTTTTTATTTATTCTCCATGTTTTTCGTGTTTTAGGATATTGTTTTACTACATTAGTACCAGATGCACAATAAAAACATGTTTGTATTTCCTCTTTCAAAATATCTAACATATAATACTGTAAGATACACATGTAACTAGCTAACATCTATGTGCCAACCTAAAAAGCCTCATAGTCTTCATTAGATTTAATCAGATCTAGCCACAACCTCCAATTAAACTGCCACTTTCTTATAGAATCGAAGTGTATAGACCAAATACACAACCTTAATTGAAATTACTCAGTCCTAGTTTCATTTTTCCTAAAAACTGTGCTCCTCATTAAATGAAGTACTCATTTCATTTTTAACTGGTTTGAATTAATTGTAAAAGCTAAAAATAAAAAATAAAAAGCAGAAATGGAAAAATGGAATGTACTGTGTCATGTATTATTTATGAGTGAGTAATATTGATGAGGGAGAAGGAAAAATGCATATACACAAGACAAACAACACAGCTTATAAATATATTGAGTTTTGGAATGCAAAGGAGGTATTTTTTTCTGTTGAAGAATACACATAGTAGCAGGTGAGATTACATTTCTAGTCAATTCAATACATAAAAGCTTATGTAAAATTCAGAAATAGACAGAGAATGACCAAACAGGCTATAACTTTTTAATGTTATAATGGTCATCGTGGAAATTTCTGTCTTGAGGCAGGGCATTCATAGAATGACAAAAATATCAGTTTTGGAAAGTCAGCATTCCATCAGTCTACAGTATTTCCATTAAACCCCACATTCACTTTCGACATCAGTGTTCAAACTGAACAGACTTTTTAAGTTTAACCTGTCCATAACGGTTGGCTAAAATGGCTTGGCTAAAACACAGCATCCTGGCCACATACCAATGTGCACCCTTACATACACTATGGCAGAAGTGTGCCTATCAGAAGGCACCTATCCACATTGACTGCACAGCCACCCACATGAGTTTAAAAATAAAAATGGGAAAAAAAGGGTATTTTGGCTTTGGCTATCACTGAAGTCAGTAGAAAATGTCTTTTTCTTTTTTTTTCTTTTTTCTTTTTTTTTTTCATTTGAGCAGCACCAGGCCCGTGTTTATGGAGTATCTCCAGAACTGAAACATATGTCAAATTGACCATTCACTTTCTTAAAAAGAACTTTAAGAGAAGGGCAAAGTCAGAAAATGCTAAGGTGTCTGCTCCTGAGGAGTCTAAGGTGGTGATGGAGGACTACTGAGGCTAGAGTTTAAGCTGGTTCAGCTCCTATGCTCCAATGTCATTGGCATTTTAGGCACTGTGTTCAGATCCATCGTGACTGTTCATCAGGAAATATGAATTTTAGAAGTGGTCCAGTGATAGCAAATTTTACACCAATTCCCCTAGAGTAGACAAGGTGTCCCCTACAGTAGACAAGGTGTTTATCTAGTTTTCTTCCAAGTGTACACTGGAGAAGAACAAGGATTCAGGTCAGCCTCATTCCAGCAGCATAAGAGAAGGGAGTCAATCTAAGAGAGAAATCTACAGATTTAGGACAAAGATTTTTCCAAATTTCTTTGTAAAGCAGACACACACACACACACACTTGCCCCCACCACCCCCCCCTCAAAAAAAAATTCCAAGAAGTGCATAGTAAAAAATATTTATGGCAAAGCTTTTAAGCCATCCAACAGTTCATACACAGCCTAATCTAGGCATTTCTAATGAAGGAGCAAACGGAGCAGTGTTAAGGCATGAAGAAAGGAAACTTCTGGCTATGTTTAATTTTCAGCCTAAGGACTACCCATATACCTGAAAATAAGGATTCTCTCTGGCAATCTTTTTCCTACACAATGTGACGTTTAAAATTACTGTAATGTGCATGATGAAAGCTGAGTTAACCGTTTTAGAGAGAGCTGAAATCTCCATTTTTGGATTTAGGTTTTATCCCCTCATATTTTACCTCTATTCTTGGCTGGTTTTGTGGACTCTGGGACTATGAAACACTTACATCTGGATCTGGTTGTTCAGGGTCCTCCCTGTGAGTAAGCTGGAGCCATCTGACATATTCGACGCAATTCTGAATTGTCTTTTCCACTGTAAAAATGCAACTGCGGTTTTCCCCTCCACCCCACCCCAAAGACGAGCTGCTTCACAGTTGATATCAGCCACAGTTAAAGCATCGGGCAGGAGAAAATTTAGAAAGGAGGGGACTCGTGACATTTCCTCTCTGCAGTAGAACATATCACCTCTATCCCGGTCGCAGAATAAAAATTGGTCTGTGCTTCTAGACAGGGGAACCTAATCCCTTAATAACTTTCCCAGGGTTAGACAACAGTGTCGATTTTTCCTCATTAGCTTTGCCTGAGAATAGCAGAAACAGACAAAAATTTCCTGTAAAAATATATGTGTGTTGTAAAAATTACGACAAAAAAATGTCTTTCCAAGATAAACAATCTGTAGCCGTAGTACCTTTGAGACTTCAGGTATGTATTGTCATATGTAGGTAAATCTGGTTTGTAGCTCTGAATGACTCACAAATTAATGAGTATAACTGTTGGTGTTTTAACAAAATTGCAAATTTCCATGGAAAGTATTCAACTGATTTCTTTCCTTCCCTCCTCACTTTTTTGATATTGCAGAAATGAAAAGCTCTGACATTGCCATATCTGAAAATATTTTCCTTCTTCAAATGAGTATTTAGACAACATATTTATTTTTTAAAAGCCTTGCTTTTTTTGAGATTGAACTTGAACTCCACTTACTTGCAAATCTGCCTTTACAAGGCTGCCAGTTAAAAATAACACATGGAGAAAGAAGTCATGTGGAACAAGTCAGGGCATGACACAAGCATTAAGAAATAAAATTCCTTACAATATTCTGCACGCAGAAAAAAAAAGTTAAAGTTCATGGTCAGAGAGGAAAAAAACCTGCACCCTGTCCAACCCAGTACACTCACTGCTGCTATTAACTGAAACACAGCACACCCCAAAATGTTCTTTTCTCAGCAGCGTGCAAACACGGCAACGTAAGTAAAGCTGAGGAGTGAACAGGGGAGCACTTTCTGGTCAATCCTGGGCTGCCCTGGCTGTGACAAGCAAACCTCAGATTTATACTGCATTGATGGGGCGATTTGAAGAAGCTAATGCTGTGGAAAACCACGGCAATGAACCAAACCACCCAAATGAGCTTCTAAATGAGCCCAGATCCACCAGAAATTCATGCTGACATTGAGGCTAAGTTTAGAAATCAGTTGTGCTCTTCAAACTGTTTATAAAATGGGTCTGATGATAGCTACCACCAGACTGTAGCAAAACCTACTGCTTATAAAGTGTTTTGAAGAATTTAGATGAAAATCGGTGTGTAAGATAATAAAACATAAACAAGCTACAACATGAAGGCTTCTTATTGAGAGAATTTCAAGATGGATATGACTCAAACATTTTCTATCATATTTTTGACAGCAAGAAATGAAGATTGACAAGCAAAAGTCAATTCTGTAGTATCATCTACTTAGTAACCTTTCACTACAAAAAAAGGAAATATACAGAGAAGGTTTTCAGTACCAGACGTAAATATGACATAGTGCCCTTTCTCTTTTCCTAGAAAAGTTGATCAATTTATGGTAGTTGTCTAATTATTTCAAAATAGAATAGTTATTTTGAACCATCCTTTGTCACGTGGTTAAAAATCTTGCTTTCTCTCAGTCCTGCTTTCAGAGAAGTATGGTAAAAATTCAAGACTGCATTCTCAGAACGAGTCACGTTCTCCATCGTGCATTTGACTGATGCATACATAATTAACAGCACTGAACAAAAATTGATTTGTGCATGGACTTAAATGTGTGCCCATGCAAACCAAAAGCAGTGACCCTTTAGGTCACCATTTGCACAACATGGTTACAGATTTATGCAAAGAATACATATGCTTCTACCTTTGGGCTACTGAGCAGCTATCACATAACAATTTATCCCAAATTAAATGGCTTCAAAAATGTGAAATAAGCATATCATTCACCTGCAATTGCTTCCTTTATTATGCCTGATGCTATCATATCATATTTGTCCTAATCCTCCTCTGGTGGGTAGATTGTTTATCGCCAGTATTGGTTTGTCTCTGACTGTAACAGTACCACTGTAAGTGGAAAACTGCTTTTATTTGGCAACATGGCAATATCTGTCACAAGAACTCAGAGCAAGTCCTTTTAGCTGCTCTGCCAAGATCTTGAAATTCACCTTCTTGTACTGTGAGTATTTTTGACCTGAGCTAATGCGATTCTTGACCTGTCTAAGAACGACTAGAATCAAACTGCCGTCTCTTGGGAGAAGCAGGTTTAGCAAAATAATCTCAAACTCATTGAATCACCATGGCAGCCGAAAGAGATACAGATTTCCACTGAGTGAAAGGATCTACAGATTGGAGACAAGAGCACGGAAACCTCCTCCTCCCCTCCCCTCCTCCATCAAGGCTTGAGAAATCACTTGGAGGAAATAACGGGGCACTGAAACTCCCATAACTTCAGCCAGGGTCAGCGGGAGTCTTCAAGGAAGCCCAGCTGAGGCTAATCGGTGCCCACGTGCTCATGTACAAAATCAGGAGATTGCCCACGTGGGTACTCGTAGCCAGAGACCCGCATCTCTGCTCAGGCACTCTGCGGAACAGCTAAAGCATCTGGCCTGTTTTGGTCTTACTGATCACTCAGAGCAAGGTTATGGCACCCTAATTAGCACATTTGAATCACTCTCGCTGTTAGAAACTGAGTTCCAAAGCAAAGCAAGCCCCAAAAGAAGCAGGGCTGCTATCAGCTCTCCTCATACCCAACAAACTGTAAATTAATCGAAAAGCCACAGTCAGGAGGAGGTGGAATGTAGACCTGCTGTTCTCTTAACAGACAATTAAAGAAAACCACAAATATGCAGAATTCAGGAGAGATAAATGTTCAGGAATTGTTCCTGTGCTGTTTCCCTAAGGGCTTTCCCTTCACCTTTGGCAGGAGCAGGACCCAGCACAGACATGTCGTCATTGGACCCTGTGCCTCAGGTCTTGTGTGGAAATGTCTACAAAACCTATGTCTCATTCAGCCAACAGCAAGACCTGCTGATACTGGAAACTCAATACCAGTATTAATGTATTCATTAGAAATCAACATGCAATGAGACAATAATAAGACACAGCTGGGGGTTCCTGACATCTCAACTGGCACACACACGAAAAAAACAAGGGGGTCAGAAGGCACTCAGGTACCCCCCTCAACAACCTTCTTTGCCAAGAGGTGTCAGCACCACTTGCAGTTCCAGACACCTGAAATACTAGGGCTGCTGCTTGCCACCTTTGCCGGTGGTGCCAAGGAGTAGAGGCACGGGCAGAAGGAGGGCACAACTCGCAGAATAAGGAACATGTTGCATTTCTGTGCGGCAAGCCTGTTCCTTTTAATTGCTGTGCAGCGATGCTGCTCCTCTCCTCCCACGACTTGGGCCTGTGACTTGGTGGCACAGTCTGTCCCCCGGCACGCAATATGGCTTGCTTGTTTTTTTATTATTATTTTTTTAGCACAGCTTTACCAGGAGCCATTTAACAATTTCCTTTCCTCTTCCTGAGCTGCAGTTGCATGTTGTTTTCCCGGTGGGTTTTTGTAATAGGTTTTGTGGTAGCTTTTTTCTGAGATCTGCACTTCTCTAGCCAGTCCCTCCTCCTGGTTTGGAAAGGAAGTTGCACCCGTCTTGCTTGTGGCTGCCTTGACCTGCTTGCTAGGGCAAGCAGCTGCCTAGTTTGCCTGCATCTACAACTAGTCCCACAGTTTGCTAACTAAAAACACTATCCACAGGAACACGCTTATGATAAAGCATGGTATTTTTAAACAACCAGGGTGAAAACTACTGGTTGTCACGTTTTCCTTGGCGCTGGCATGGAGCTGAATATTGGGTGGGGTTCCCCGTTTTGGAAGAATCTTTTGCTGATCTCGCTCTGTTGGAATTGCTTTGATGCACAATTTGATGGAATGTGTGGAGCAGAAGGAAACTTTGGATTGAACGCCAGATGCCTGCTTCATTCCTTTAACCTACAGTGTTATTAAAATATTACCAACTGGTTCTCAAGATCTTTCCACTGCAACAACTTAAAAATAATTCGGATATCAGTTTTTTTGCTTACTGTTGTGTTGTGATTATTGTCCCTGTTGTCACAAGTATGAATATCAGGTAATGGGTACCATTCATTTTTGTAGTTAGTAGTTTTCCTGGGGTGCTAGTGACAGGAGAAATGTATGCATTAAAACAAGCGTGATGGAAAGCAGCTCTCTTTATAATTTCAGCCCAGCTGCTGTATTGATGGATACAATCTTTACCACATGCTCCAGGTGGCTTCTAATGCCTGACTCCCTGCAGAAACCTCTATTTGCACATCTTAAACCACTTATTGGATTTGAACAGGATTTTTCAGCCTGAGTGCAGTAACAGTGTTCACTTATGTAATATTTGTAAATCCTGGCTTTACATTTCACTCACCAGACAATCTTCAGAGATATTCAACAGGGTCTTTATGCAGTCAGATTCTTGCTTTTTAGTGAGATCCCATCAGCTAGTATGGCTACAAAGCACATCATTGCTAAATTTATTTTCCATCATTGTCAGGGGGTTACAATGAAGTGTAACTCAATTAATCAGCCCTTGTGAATAGTGCTTTTCTTTGTCACCAGATTTCATATAAAATTCATCTGAAAGGTTTGTATTCAAAGTTCATAAAGGTTAACCTTTATTCAGGGCATGCATCTCCAAAGGCTCTAATCAACTTGTCTACTGTTGCTTAAAACTTCTCTTACTACTGTACTAGTTGCTTTGAATTATTGTGCTTGAGATCGTTATTCGGTGCCTGCATGACTGAACTGACACACTGAGGGCTGCACAAGAAAGGTCTTTTAGAATTATGGATGGGTAGAGCAGTTACTAACAGATATATATTCCTTCTTGTCTTATGTGTTACAACTTTCCACTACCCAGACATTTACTGTACGCTTTGTAGCTGTGCAATAAAACTTCAAGTGTTCTCATTTCCCTGTTAATTCTGTACACAGCTCAGATCTACTGTATTGTTTAAGGGACTTAATAATAAGTTAGTGTACTAATTAGTGGAGACAACAGCAGACATCCATGATTTATAGCAAATGCCCAAAAGATGATTACACTGCTGAACCACAAGTAAATCTTTTTAGCAGTGAGACTTTACAATTAATTGTGCATCAGGATACTTACCCTTCTCTTTTATATCAAAAAAAGGAAAAGATGAAAATGTTGGCTTAGAAAGGTGGACCTCGTGGTGGCTGCAGGTGTTTCTGCTGATACATACAGTGCTGATGGCATTGGCATGCAGAAACAGAACTATTTTCAGATAGGATAAAATTCTATTCCTGCCATCCTTTGTTTAGCATGAAATATTCCCCACTTGAGTGATGTTTGCATTCCTTTCCAACACAGTTGGTTTGATTTGTGACCAGAATACAATGATATACATACCAATGATCCATTACCTGAAGTAACATATTTGGGATTCTTTAAGGTGGGAGTGCAAAGGGACAGCAATCTGACTACATAATTTTTTTTTTTTTTAAATTTCTGGTTAAACTGCACATTTTTCTTTCTTTCCAGTAAAATCCCATAAAGATATTAAGCACATAAAATTAATAAAAATTCAAGACAACTGAACTGACACAATAGATCTAAGAAAATATTAATGTTAAGATTGCTGACCCAAAAGGCTGTACAAAGGGTTAGTGTGACAGACTGTAACAGTCTCCCAAGCCTTTACATTCTCCTAGATCCAAAGTCCACTCTGCACAATCTTCCAAGCAAAAAGTGTTCTCCAAATTAGTAGCTTTTTTTTTTTTTTTTTTTTAAGCTGCTTGCTAAGCTATAAACCACACTCCAACAGAGCTGTTGAGGTCTAGCAGATGAGTATAAGTGATAACAGAATATAGATTTAAGCTAGCAAAACGTAGACTCTAAAATGCACAGTCAGAACACTAAAAACCCTGGTATGTATATAAAACAAAAGTATTTACTTGAGATACTGGCCAAATTTGAGATAAATAACACAAAGATTATAATTCATATTGAAACACTAGTTTGTGCTAATGAATATTTCCATTATTGTAGTATATTTTTCTTCTTTTAATTATTGCAGTTTAAAACAAGAATAAGTTTAATCTCTCTGGCTAAAGCAATAAATAGTGGGAGGCAGATACAAATTAGCATCTGACATCTCATGGTAACATTGACATTTTCTTCAGTCTCACTGATGTAAAAATGTCTATGCATTTATTTTAAATAATGAATACTTAATATCCTAGAATAGCTTTTAATTCTCTCTTTGGTAATTCTTCCAAGGTAAAATTGGCCATTGCATTTCTAAAAAAAAAAAAAAAAAAAGAAAATTACTCTTAATCTTTCTTCATTTCTTCTCATTTTAGTTACAATATCCCCAATAGTATTTGATGCAAACCCAAAGATAAAGAAGAATCTGAGAGAAGGGAAAAAAAGAGGAGAAAGAGAACCCCCAATGCTAAAGAACTGGAAAACTCCCAATCTTTTCTTTTTTTGCAAGAAATACATTTTTCCTTCCAAAGGATTTGGTTTCTCCATTGATATATTGGAAAATTGAAGACAATCCTCAGGAAGCATTTTCAACCAATTCTACTGAAAGCATGAGGCTGCTAACGACGTGCCGGCTAGCTTCAGGGCAAATCAATTACTCTGAACATCAATATCTCCATCTGTGATTTGAAAATACTAATCCTTCCTTTTTTCATAATTAATTGGTAATATTCTCTCTCCTTTCTTGCCAAGTACTCACAGCAGTCATTGTTTAGGACTAATTCCAGAGAGTCAGAGGACCTGACAGACAGGCCAAGCTATGAGAGAGATGAACTCATCCTTTTTCCCTGAATCCCAGGTTACTGGAGGGACAAATCTACCATAGAGGATATGGATAGCCTT
This sequence comes from Eudromia elegans, assembly GCA_003342815.1. Taxonomy (NCBI): domain Eukaryota; kingdom Metazoa; phylum Chordata; class Aves; order Tinamiformes; family Tinamidae; genus Eudromia; species Eudromia elegans. Next base: position 5,633,437 of record PTEX01000003.1, on the reverse strand, counting down.
CAGGGTAGCCTTCTCATCACATTTGCTAAGGGACACAGTATGAGCCAGTATTTCTTCTACCTGAAGCATTGCCCCTCTTCAGATTGTCCAATACAGGTGTCTGGAGGAGCTCTGCTTGGGAGGCTACATCTAACATGAGTGCCCTTGCTAAGGACTCTGATCAGGTATCAAAATATTTTATATAAGATGACATTGAAAGTTACCAAGCACGTAGCAATAAAGTGCTGCATTGGCCTCTCATGACGTACGGCCTAAAAGCCCGCTGAAGTTAATGGGAAGTAGTGTCGCTGCAGATAGGGTCCACAGCCCTTTAAAACTGTTAGAGCCAATTTTACTTGAGAGTCCTCTCTTCCAGGAGCTACTTATCAGTCACTCTGCTGGCGTGTTACCGTCACGTTGCTATTACAGCCTAGTCACAGCCCCCACTACATGACAGTTGCTTGAGAGTACAAAGCAATCCCATCACACTCACTTTATATTGACAGTTGTACGATTCCTCTGTCATATCACAGATATTTCCTTGTCATAACTCAGCAACATTGTAGTCACACGACAAATACTTTTCAGAGCACGCTGAAGCTTTTTCATGGAAAACTCTGATAACAGCAATCACGGCTTTCTTATCCATTACCTGTGGTTGTGAGAAAAAAAAAAGAAATGTAATGGCCACCTCCACTGGGTGCTTTGACACCAGGCAGGAAGATTTGACAGGAAGGACCAGGACAAGTCACCATTGCTCATTACCGAAGCAAGCCCTTGGCCTGCAGATTCTCTTTAATGTCAACTTAAAGTAGAACCTAATTATATTTACAGTCAATTCCATATTGTAGAGATGTTTCCTAATTTTACTGTTCAAATACCGTCTACATGTCCTCTGATTTTTGAATTGTTATGTTTATCAAAACCACGTGAATATTTAAGTATATCATTTTATTTGCAAATTTTCACAGAGAATGTTTTCCCAAGAAGCATTTGTCATATAATCCCTAATTTTAAATTTGTAATCCATTGCAGCCGCCATCTTGCTTGTATCTCATAAGGCTGTTTATCTAAAAAATAGAATTCCAATGGCATATTTCTGTGTCTTGGTTGGATGAGTCCAGGGAGTCCATCATTGCTGCTACTATTCCTTTATATATTTTGAGAAAATATTGCACTGGAAATAGAAATTATTTTACAGTGACATTCATCAAAATGTCTTTTTAGAAGTACTCTTTTTCTAGGGTATTTCAGAAATATTTGCAGACAGAAAGGAGATAAATAAATGTAGTTTAAGTAAGAATATTTAAATATTTTTATTAATGGAAATTTTTTAATATTGTTGTCTGTGTATATTTATCTGAATATTAAATAATTTTGTTCCCCTAAATCTCCATAACTACAAACCAGCAGTGAAACCATGTCCCAGTTCAATGGCAAAGCTCCCCACCTTCAATAATTCCACCACAGAACCAGGTAATCAGTGCAAGTCCCTTCTCTAGTTAAACTTTCCTAGTGCAGGACAAATAAAAAAAAGAAAAAGGAAAAGGGAAAGGGAAAGGAAAAGGAAAAGGAAAAGGAAAAGGAAAAGGAAAAGGAAAGCAGGAGGGGGGCTTTCTTTGCTTGTCTGTAATGCTATAGTGAATTATTGATTCTACTGAGTTTCGTATTCCTTTCTAAATGAATCTGGGACTCATTACATCAGCCCTGGCCTTGTCCGATATTGTCGAATCTTACATATTATAGGAGCTGGTTACTTCCTTCATGTTGCTGAGTTAAAATGTAGCAAAATAATTATATTGGAGAAATATAAGGGCATGTTTTACAACACTCTTCACCTTATTATCTAAAAGTTCAAGACATTTTTTTGATCGTCTTGGTTCTTTCTCTGCATTTGTAGGCTTGAAAAGGAGCAAGCTCCTACAGCCTTTCTCCTTAGCTGCAGGAAACCTTTTCTGAAGGAAATTTTATGCCTCTTTTTGAAAAGTAAGACATAAGAGAAAAGACCTGATTTCATTTTTTTTTTCAATAGCTTCCTTATAAAACAACTATAACTAGCCCTTTATTTAAATTTTACTACTTTCTGCAATTTTTTCATCCTGATTTCCCCAGTAGCTGTTAATTTGCTCTATATTATTCCAAAGACAAGCATTGTTTCTCCACAAGGGATATTTCTGCATACTCAGAGCAGAAACTTCTCACAGCAGGACTGCTCTAGGAGGAAGAAGGAGCCACTATATTGATTCTCTTGATGCTGCGTGTTGCATTGTGGTGTTATCGTCCACAAATTCACTTGAGATGTTTCAGATGCTCGTCTTAAAGTTTTCTACACAGTATGTTTTATTTTCAAAATGAAGAGTGTGTTTCAAATTGTACTAGACACTTTATAAAATGTACTGAAAAAAGATGTCTTCAGAAACGCCATCACTAAAATCAAAAGAGTAGTATAGCCCTTGCTGAACTTGGCCTTTAGGAATAAAATTTTAAATGATGGCCTCTTGGATTTTGATAGATATCAACCTTGAGTATGTAATGTCATTACTCAGTCTTGAGTTGCAATGAAAATTGATTGTCAGTTTCATGAAAACTAGAGCGTTTTCACAGGCAAAATCCCATTTTGACAGGCAGATCCAGAACAAACAGAATATGTTTTGTATCTGGATCCTCCATAAACTGGTCGCTAGTTCCAGTACTTAAAAATGACAAATGTAAATATGTCGGCACAAAGCTGTATAAAACAAGAAGCCTGATGTTCACCTGATAATCTAGTATTTATTCTAGTTGATGTCCTTCACATTTATATTCATTCTCAGCATTGCATAACTCAGGTCTCTTGAAATAAAATGGAAACTGATAGAGCCATAATGGAAAGTGAAATTAAAACATATTTAATAAGTATTAACTTTAGAAGCAATAGCCGAGGGAAAACTAGCAAAAGTACCCCACAGAAAAAGGATGATACAAGTGAGTAAAAAGATAATCAAGAAAAGGAATCTGAATACCCACAGAGGAATTTGCAAGCTGTCCTAGGCTTATGCCATTATTATAGATATAGAGACAATATATATAGATATAGAGATAATATAGAGATGATAAAAAACAATCCAAAAATTTTAATTCTGCTTATACTGCTATATGTAAGTCCTAACCAGCCGAGCATCAAAACCTTCTGAGTGAAAGTTTCCTCTCATTTCCTTCTTCCCAGTGCATGGAATTCTTATTCTACAACAGTATAGGGTGGTTCTGCAGCCATTCAGTGGCCTCCAGCTTCAAGATTTCTTCCAGAAAGCAGGATGCAACAGATGTACTTACAGCCTTGTGTTGAGGCTGCAGTCTGTGGGCCAGGTTTTGCACTAAACAAAATCCATGTTTTCTCAGGCATCAAGCATTGATCTTCAAAACTTAGACATAAGCCTATTAGTTGTATGTGGTCTGTGCTGAGTCCTTACAATTTATTTAGAAAGCAGAGAATCTTTTCAAAGAAGTGATTCACCCTCATGTACAATTTTCCTAATATCTTAAAGCAAACATATATTTTTCTCACTTTGGAGGAAAAAGGGTTGAAAGCATCTGTTTTTCATGCCATCACACTTTTTTAATTTAAAGAGCAAGCCCAGAAATATATAGCGGAACTAATATGGCCCCCAGTCTTTTTACACGTATATGTGCTATCTGTAACTGTAGCAATAAACCTTTTAAAAACAAACGACCTTTTTATGTCCACTTTTATTTGTCTACTGTTCAAATAATAAAGAAAGTCTATAAAATAGTTCCACTCTGTAACTTATGGAGTTAAATCCAACTCACCATAATAATGAAGGAACAACATTCTTTTAAAAATAGATCCAGTCATAGTTTAATTAAAGAAGTTAAATGCATTCCCTTGCTATGAGGCACTTCACAACAACGTAAAATTTATTATCCGGAATTAGTCACTGACTAAAAAAAAGAAAAAAGAAAAAAAAGAGTTTGCACTTACTGCTAGGGATTAAGGTAGCAGAAGTGTAGAATGTCACCAATTTTTAAGCAGTGCTAGCAGTTATTTTCAAGCAATTATAATCAAACATGAAGGGTTGAGTTTTTCTTCTTTTTTATTTTTATTAATGCAGATCATTTCATTCTATTCTTGCTGTGTAAATCAAAATATAGAAACATGGTAAAATATTACAAGCCAGTGTGTTCTCTTTGCTTAAATATTATTTCCCAATAATTTCCTTCATACATTGAAAATTACCTCTGTGGTGTTTTACTAATTTCTCTGTTATTTTGCTCATGTCTTCATCTAAAATTGCATGACTTGTCTACACAGTGTAGTTAGTTATTGTCTAGTTATATATCTAGTCTATAGTAAGAGAGTACCAGACAGGAGATCTGCTAACTGTAGGTACACCAATACACTGGGTGTACACCAAGACTGGGTGACTGGCCAGTAGTCTAGAGGGCACAACTGCAAGGACACTGCTTGACCACCATCTGCCAGTGTCAAAGAGCACTTCAGGTCTTTGGGACTGGTTAGCCAAATAAGTTTGCTTCATGGGTCATGTGCTATCCAAGCCTGGTTTAAGGAGGTTAATAAATATAGTAAACTATCCTTGAACGATGCACAGATTGAATGTATTGCTAGTTTCCTGGGTACAACACAGCTTGTTACCAACTGCAGCTCTAAAAGTACCAAAAAATAATGTGCTAATGCAAAAGGAGGATAAGGGCTTGGGATCTGAGTGGTTTAACTTAAAAATCAGAGGCGAGTTTTCTTCTTTGTATTATTGTGGTAGTGCAGTGCAGGAGCTTCCTTAGTTATGCAAAAATATCCCTGAAGTGTGTAAGCTTGCACAAAAAAAAATTGTAGGAAAAATGTCTTAACAGAAAGGGTGACAGAGCACTGGAAAAGGTTGTGGAATCTCCTTCTCTGGAGATCTTCAAAACCCATTTGGATGCCACCCTGTGCCCCGTGCGCTAGGTGACCGTGTGTGTCCCTGCTGGAGCAGGGGGTTGGACTAGATGATCTCTAGAGGTCCCTTCCAACCTCAACCATTCTGTGATTCTGTGTGATTTATTGCTGGCACTCTCAGTGCCGAAGTGGTTTGGATCAGAGAGGGTGCCCTCTGATCAGAGAGGTCCTCTGTGATTTTTGTTGTTGTTTTAAGAGATTTTAGAAATGATAAAGCCATTCTCCTCTGGACATGAGAGCGACAAGAGCAAGTAGGAACATATCAAATGGTATAAGGAAGAGTTACAATGCAAATTTTAAGCTCATGGTGGTACAGTAGGATAAAAAAATAAGAGTTGTGAGTCCAAAAGGAAATATAATGTTACTGAGGCAAATGTGCCAAGATGGAAACAATCAAAACAGAAGCTGTTATGCACTAACTTAATGCAGAAATCATTCATTGGACTGAAAAAAAGGGATACTTCTAGGAAGAATCACAGAATCACAAACAGCTAATGTTGGAAGCAACCTGTGGAGGTCACCTAGACCAACCACCCTGCTCAGATAGGAAAACAATTTGCAGAATATGTGAACTCAAAATAAATAAATAAAAAGACAAAAACCTAGTTGCACAGGAAATTGTTAAAGTGAAATGTCAACAAATAAGAAATAGTACAAGCATGAGACATTTCATGGCAAAATTTCAAGGTCAGTAAGGGCTGGGGCACACAGATAATGTGTCATTATGGTTTTGGTCTGCAGAGGAGGACTTCACTTTGCCAACATCTACTTTTAACATCATCAGAAATCTCACTGCATTCCAGCAATACGTGATTGGATTGCATAAAGGTCATGATTATCTGCTGAGATAAATGAGAAATGCAGATGAAACACAGGTTTACTTTGAAAAGCAATCCAATAACATCACTAAAGAAATAGGCAAAAAAGATCTGTCATCATCAAAACTTTGGGGAAGGAAAAAAATGTGCAATACAGTAATGCTGGCAGCGTTAGCAGATGGTATAAAATTGCCACCGTATGTGATCTTGAAGCGTAAAACAATGCTGAAGGACCAGCTGCCTACTGGAATAATTGTTAGGTGTCAAAACCAAGGATGGATGTCTACACACTTAATGAAGGATTGGCTGAACATCATTTGGAACAGAAGACCAGGTGTGCTGGTAAGCAAAAGGAGCATGCTTGTCCTAGGTGCATTCAGAGGGTATTAACACAAAGAATACCCTTAGAGAAATGAATATAGATCTTCCAGCCATACCTAGAGGAATGTCACAACTGTGGGTGCTTGAGAACAAGTCCATTTGAAGCCCTTAAGCTCAGAATGGCTCTTAGTGGGGGATCCTACTCTAACCTCTATGTAGAAGACAAAGAAGCCCTAGTGTGGCAGTGTTTTGTCGTTGAATTAAGACAGCCTGGAATCAGATAAATCCAGAAACTGTAGTTGTAGGGCTTAGGAAATGCCATATTTCAAATTCTGTGTGAGGAGCTGATGACAAATGGAGTTCAAAGAAGCTGAGAACAGTGAAGGCACTAAAAGTGCGGAAGAAGTTGAAGATGGTGATGAATGTGACAGTGATGGAAATGTTGAAGAGGTGTGAGATGAAAAATCTAAAATGCAATAGGAGTCAGCCACAAGAGAAGAAAATACGTTATATTCAGAAAAGTCATTAGTGAAAAGATTGTACACTATTGTATGTTTGTTACAGATATATAATAAACTTTGCTGTGTATAACCTTGTCTTTAGTGGTGCTGTTTTGATTTCAGTATCATTTTCTTTGGGTAATATGATATATAGTCTCTACCTTGATAATGACAGGGAATACTTTTGCTAGATCGTATTTTGGAAAAAAAAAACAGTAATAGATGAGGAAAACTGAGGAATTAGGGAGAGTAATTTTTGTCCAAACTATTTGTCAATCTGTTATGTAAATAGGACATTTGTCAAATTTATTAAAGCAATAACAACAAACAAATCACTTTTCAATTGGTGTAACTACTGGGCTAAATCATAAATTCTGCATGCTCAGGCAAGGCAAAGGGGATACCTGTTGTGAATAAGAGTTCAAAGTCTAGCCGAGTGGTTTTATTTCAGTTTAGATATTCAGCAAAGCCTCAAAATATAATCCAGTAATATTGCTTTGGCAACACTTAAAGTACAAAAACAAGCCCACCTGGCTCTCCCCAGCTCTAGACCAGCAGAGCTGCCATTGCACACCACCAGCTCTGAGAGTCTGAGGGATCTGGAGAAACCTACAGAGCCAAGCTACCTTCAGGGGGAACCAGAAAAGGAAACTACCTCCGACACTTGGGTCCTCTTCAGCACCTTGCCAGAAGGGGTCTAGCTCTTTTCCTTATTGCATTGAGGCTGCCGTCCAGAGCATAAAACTTAGAAGGTTAAAGCTGAACATGAACTTCTGCTCCTTGAAATCAATAGCCAAGGCACATGCCAGAACTCCGCTGCAGGAAATGTCTAAGAAATCAGTAGATAGCTTGAAACGAGATGCATATCGGGGCTGGGACCAGACTCTAGAGGCAGCCTCCTGCAATGGGGAGTGCTGTGCAATTGTTTGCTCTGGAGAAGGTGGGAGGCAGGGATATAAGGAACAAGGTCAACATGCAGGAAAAAACAGTTGTGAGCCAACAGAGCCTTTCTGTTGTCTTCGATGGGATTTGGCATGAGTCCTTTGCGAATAACTTCCATCTCAAATGTCAGAAGTGGAAAATTTGGATCTCTAATGTTAATCTCTAGATTCTTTTTGTTTAAATATTCTTGAGATATAGTTTGCCATGGATCAAATGCCTTTGTTGTTGCCTCATGGAGGAGACAAATGGCCATTATCTGTGAGAAATGTTTGTGTTCAAAATGTTTCCAAAGTCATCCTTTCAGCTATATGTTGCCTTATTTATCCATTCCTATTAGCTTTTCATCTGTTTTTTTCTGAACATTGGTGCTGACTATACACAAGCCAAGAAAATTCAAGTCAGTTTCCAGAGGTGATGAGTTTTTCTTTCTCTTTGTAATGAAAACTCTAAACCGGCACTCATGATTTTACAAGGTATGTCTACAGTTTATAAGCAAATTGACTTTCCTGCCATTCTGTGATGGAGCCTTAGAAATCACACAATGCTTGTCACTATTTTTCAAATATTTAATAAATCTGGTTCAACGATTTTCTGACAATTCTCCCTCCGAATTATTCAGGCAGCCTGAGTCCCTCTTTAAAAAAAAAAAAATCAAAAACAATGCTGTATGGATTCAATTTTGAGTCAATAAATTGTTGATTAATCTGGCTTATAGTGTGTATAAACTCAGGCTTAGCTCTAATGGTAATCATCTCCGGAGTGCCGTACAGCTGCATGCTTTCATTTCACACCAAGGGAGCAAGGATTAAATCCCTAATGGAGAAGACATATAAACAGTTTTAGTCTCTGCAACAAGCACAGTCCCCATGGCAGCATATTTGTGTATACAGCATGTGAACGTGTGGAGAGGAAGGAGGGACTGGTTTAAAAAATAATAATCTTCACAAAGTGGAGGGTGCAACATGTAGGACAATAGAAACAAGTAAGGGAGAAATCTAAGCGGAGCAGGGCAATAGTTTTAGCAGGGCGTTATTTCTTCTCGTTAAGCACCTACACTGGCCACACTCAGGTGGCCCAGCATAAAGTATCTATCATGCTCTGAGTGACAACATATGTATCGTGACATTTGGAAAGAGTGAGCTGTTATGTGCAGGCTGCTGATAGCCACAAACTCCTAACAGCTACGTGTGTTCATTAGCATGCTGCCCTGTCCATTAAGTGTTTCTGTAAAATGTGGTTTTACCCAGACCCTTACTTTCCACCATATAATCTTCCCAAAGCTGTCCTGAAATCACTAATATAGCTGTATTAAACACAATATATTTGTAAAACCTTTTTTCTTTTTTTTTTCTCAGAGAATTTTAGTCCCATTTATTGGTACCTAGCTTTTAAAATGACATTTTCCCTTGCCGCATTTAGCTTAGTCCAAGGAGGAAAAAAAAAGAAAAAAAAAAAAAAAAAAAGATGCCAGATGTCACGGGGCCAATAAGCAGGTGGGCCGAAGCTTCTGTACCAATTCAAACTGGCACCGCATCAAACCTGGTGGGTATAACCTTTAATTCAGTGCTTCCCTGGCACCAGATCTGGTGCCATCTGCTTAGCTTTGCTAAGCTGTGCTTGTTTCTGTGCAGGGACGATGCCAACAATGCAAACTGTCTCCTACATGTGCAGGGAATCATCGGTGCAACTAGTTTTTCAAGACCCATATGGTGGCATCTGCAAATGTACACTGTCAGCATTGCTACTCGCACCACCCTTCGTGTTTAAGAATGGAAGGAGAGAGCTGTGCTTTGCAATTCATATAACGTCGAAGGGACGTTCTCGTTCTCTGCGGTCCTGTTCTTAGGGGCATATCTGGGACAAAGGGGAAATGTGGCTTTTACAGAGACAAGTGCTTTAGAAATAAGGCATGGGATCTGGGGGAAAGTGAGTAACAGCCAGGAAAAGAAAGGATGGTTTTGTGGAAATCCTTTTAACATATTGCTTGGAAGCTTCCCTGGCGCAGTTAAAGCCAAAAATCACTGTCTCTTGGCTCCTGGGGTCCAGAAACAGGTTAATTTCTAGCAGGCAGCCCTGAGACAGGGCCGCTGCTTGGGGCAGGGACGGATGCTGTCCTATGGCCTGGCTCTGTGTGGTGACACTGTCCAGGTCTGAGGCCACCAGCAGGAAGGGGCAGGTCCAGCCCAGCTGTGCGAATAGCAGGAAACCTCTGCATGGTGCTTAGCAAACCCGTCTTGTTACCGTGCTATTAAACCTCAGGATAAGCTGTACAACTTGAGCCTATCTTTATTAGCAACAATTGCTCCTTCCCAGCAGGAGGATGGAAGTGCACAGGGCCACAATTGGTCCATTCCTGCCTGCCCACACATGCCATCCTTGGGAGAGCAGCCCTTGCCAGAACGTTTCATAGTGAAGAGTGTCATGTGGCAGTTTGGAGGGGATGGGGAGAGAGCTGCCATCCTTGTTCACACCTCTGGACGTTATCTTGGCATTTTCCAACCTCTCACAATTTGGCCCCTCAGACTTTCCTCCGGCTTTGCCACGTTACCACCTTGCACCGATTGCGGTAAGCAGGAAGCTGGCACAGTGCTCTGCTCTGCCAGCCACCACCCAAACATCTCTTAGCTGTCAGGAGAAGGGCATGTTGACAACAAAGAGGATCCCTCCTTACTACAAAACGACTGATCATTCTCACACAGAAGGCCAGAAAAATTTGCTCTGAAGAGTTTGAGCAAAGCTACTTCTCCTTGGCTTACAGATACTGCAGTCAAAGGTTAAGTGCAAACAAGTGAAATTATTTTCCACGTTCGATTTCATGGAAATTTTCTATCTAATTTTCTATCTAATATTTCTATCAATCTTAAAAAAAATCACATTTATATAGAACAAAATTTAGTATGGCAGTTTTGCTTTAAAGCAAATCCATTGTCCTGTGCTCCATGTTCCTTTCATCCCCAAATACTCCTGTTACAGTTTTGCATGAGGAAAAAATCTACTGAAGCTTAGGAATCCCGAAATCTGTTGCTGTTTTCATTTGGAAACTCAAGAAATTCTCTGTTCCAACACAACATGGACTCCCTCCTCTTCCCCCCTCTTATGGCCTTGTGCTCCCAGCACAGGTGTAGAATAGTTCCCTCTGGGTCAAATTTTGTTTATAAATTGAAGGAGCAAAAAATATACAAGATCTTACCTGTAACATGGCCTAGTTTCAAGACATTTGAACAGAAAATGCAAGGGACTAGGTTGGTGTTAACTTTCATTTATTTATTTATTTAACTTCTAACAGTGGGATTGTCTTCTCCTTAGTGTAATAAAACCGATCAGCATCAAACCCTCCTGCAAGTCAATGAATAAGGTAATGAACAAGGACTTTTTTTCTTCCTGTTATGAACTTGCAGATTGCTTTAAACCATACCATTTAAGTCATACTAGTCCAAAGATGGCTTTTCTATTTTTAGATTCAACACATTCCTGTCTCTGACATACTATGTTCTAAGAAATTATAATTAAAATGGCCTTATAAAAAGAGATTCTACCTAATAAAAACTAAAGCCTTCTTTATAGCAAATACCATCTCTTTTTGGCAGAAAGACAGAAGCAGAAGAAAGATTTCTTTCTCTGATATATTAACAAAGACTTTATGGCACATTAATCTGACTGGGAGTGTTAGACCAGAGTTTGTTCCTGTAACACAGCTCACTGTGTTTGCTGTTCAACCTGCAGGAAGCTGCTGAAGGTCTCCTAGTCACGCGCACCTCCACAAACAGACATATAAGAAAAACTACTATTTGCATTAGCACTCATTGCAGGGTTGGTGTGGGTGCTGCTGGTGCATTGCAGAAAACAGTTAATTGCCCTAATCCACTGCCTTGTACTGTTAAACAGCATTTTTGTGTTTACAAGGAAAGATTACTTGCAAATACTCCCTCTTGTGATCAAAGCTAGAAAACCAATGGAGTCTTTTCCCACTGGTTCAAATCTTTCTGGCTGACATTGTTCGAATGTTGCAAGCACTCACATACATTCTGTATTTTTAAGCCCTTCTGTTCTTTGGTCTGGTAAACGCAATGGTAGCCTTGCAGAAACATTAAGAAAGGCTCATTCATCTCTTGACAAGGCACGGCACATGCTGAACCTCATCTTTAATTTCATTATCATGTGATGGGGACATATGTAAAAGTACTGACGATTTGTTTCTCATTTCCCCATAGGTGAAAAAGTATTTGAAAGCTAAATATCTTGGTGGGTCTTCAAGGAAATAAAATGTCATTTAAAATAAAAAATACAACTATTTTTTGATGTAAATATCTTCACTGATTTAAAAATGTATTGTTTTTGAGGAAAATACCTTGAAATTTGGATTTAATGCATTGACCAAGAACAGGTGCTGGGTATTTTTAATTTAATGAGACAGTAGCTGCTTCTGATTTTCCAGAAGGCTGATTAAAAGGCACCCAAAAATCTATGAAATAAAGCCCAGTATATAATCTATGTTTTAAAGATCAGATAAATTACCTTTTTCTAGCTGGTCAAAACAAGAGATTTGGTTTAGAATATCCATTTTAACCCCAGGAAATGTCACCTGAGTACTCACACAGAAAATCCAAGTTTGGGAAAATTCATCCATGAATACCTCTTAGCTGATATTTATTTTTCCTGTAGGTGTTAATTAAACCACCAAACTTGCATCATTCAGATTTAAGTCTTAATTTTGTTGTCTTGTGGTTTCACCACAAATTTATGAATAGCATCGTATTTGCTGTTTCTCTGCCCACTAGACCAGTTCCACGATTGATTTTCCTCTGTCAGTTATCATGGACTAGGAGAAACGCTTTAGAGAGTGCAAAGCATACAATTTTGATGAAGAGAAAATATTCATATAAGATGCAATATAGTTTAGGAAAAAACTATATCTTGACTCTCATGCTTGACTCACTTGCCTCACAGAGCTCTGGTTGCCATCTCCAGTCATCCATGGCAAAAAGGAAGAAGCCACGATCATTTATGCGATTCTTCGTGCTGATGGACTGTACAAATCTACCTCTACTTCTAAAAACTATAACAATAAATTTATCTGCAGCATTGTACGGTGGATAGAGAGCGTCTACCCATATGACAACAAATCATTTCAGTGGAGAATCCCAACCTTACCTGTCTCTCCCATAAAAGTTTTTGCTCATGCTTAAGATTAAAAAGCTACAACATATATAACTTCCAAGTCATCATATTGAATTGCTCGTTGCTGTTTACTGTACATTTCTTCAAATGCTTGCTTTCTTCCTAAGACACTTTTATTTAATGTTTTGATTTAAATATTTTCCCACTTTTCTTCTCCTTGCTCTCCAGGAAATTTTGCTTTAGATATCTAATGATCAGAATTGTTATTTTTATCTTGTGTTTCTGTTTCTCTGATAAGTGCATTATTTGCTCTGCATCCTACTGAAATTGCTTGCAGACTTTCTTCTGGAAAGCTGCTGGAGCATTTGAATCAGCAACAGGCCTTCTCACGCTGTTTGATTCATACATATCTACTCCATCTGAATGCTAACAGAAATCCAGATCTGTGAAGCAAGACTCACGGCTTGGCCAGTTTGCTTCGAGGGTCCTCGTGGCGCAGTGACAGAGCACCAGAATGCTCCAGAGTAAGAAATGATCAATAGAGCATGCCCCCAGTAATTTTATTCATCTCACTTGATTATGTCAAAACATTTATATCAAATTCCTTATTTCTCTTCTGTCAGCGGCAGCTTAATCATGCCTTCGCAGCTTATAAAGGAAAAAAAAACATTACAAGACCAAGAAAAACTGCAGGCGAGTAGGACAGGGCAGACAAGCAAAGGGCCCTTGGCCCGAGCTGTGCTGGGGCACTAGACTGACGTTTCATGGTAAACAACAGCCAGGGCAAAACCCTGCAGTGTTTTTCACACTCTGCTGCGTACTGCTGTAGTGCATTTTCTTCAGAGGAATTACAAAGCAAACATGAGAAATGGTCTCTGAGTGTGGCGAGTTCTGTGGAGGATGTGGCTGGTTCACTGCAAGGAGAGCTGACCTTCCGAAGAGCTTATCCATGTGTACCAGGGCCTGAATAATCTGAGAGGCAGACATAGCATGTGTATAAATAAATGAATCACACGGAGGAATACGAAACTTCCCATGCAGGATAGATCTTTTGTTAACCCTTTCCGCAAAAGAAAATGTATGGATAGGGAAGCTGTGTTGATAGCTTTCTCTCATCTGGATTATCTCTGCCATAACTTCATCCATGTGGAGTGAACTACAGCTTCAGCAATGTCTGGAATGTTCCCACATCTGTTTAATTTATTTCAGAAATGCCAGTAGTGTAACAAAAAATGCTCATCTATACAGGCTTGTTCAGGGTCTCAAACTATAATAAATAATACTGCTTATTAATCAGTGACTTTTTTTCTGTACATTTAAGCCAATTAAATAGAATGAACAACGACAGAAACAAGAAAAGAAGTATAATCCCCACTGCCAGCACATTCCCATTTAAACAGATGTTTCCTTTCCTTGTTTTATAGACTGGGAGAAGTAAATTAGTTGCAGAGTTTGACAACACAATTTTTACAGAGGCTTACAAACTATTTAAAATCACTAAGCAGGAGTATTAGCATTGCATTTGCTCCAGGACTACCATGGTGGCGAAATAGGCTTACAGGCACTTCTCTAAAGCCCATGAATGATTCAAACCCACTTGATATGCAAAATCATATATACATGTCTTCTCTCAGATACTACACACTATGCATATCTGTAAGAAGATATATTTACCAGTGTCTTATTTGTACTGCATAAAATTCCAGCTCTGAATCATATGCCTGGCACCAAAGAAGCACATAATTGTGAAGAATTTTGCTAGGATTTTAAGTCAGTAAAACAAAAGGAAGATAAAGCCAATAACCAAAGAGTACTAGGAAATCTCAAGAGGCTATAGTGACCTCGTCACCTGTTTAACCCATGCTAATTCTTAGACATCTCAGCATTTATTATCTTACCATAGTGTACGTTTACACTGTCATGTCATCCCTACTCAGTGAAACCCATCCCATCTCATAATAAGGTTGCCACACTTCACCGTTGAAGTGTGCATTTCACTTCACATGGCATTTTTTGTCCCTTTCTCCCATCTCCCCAGAGTATCCATCCAAAATGTCAGCACAGAAGTATTAATTCGGTGTGGGGAGAAGAACTTACAAAGAGGAACTCTTGAAGTGCAATTGTGCTACCAACCTTTTACAAAGAATCTTTGAAAATAACACACAGAAGATAATTCTATACAAAGTAAATGTGGAAGTACACGAGTAAATATACACAGATCAGGCCAATAAGTAGAGTAGAGGCATTTTGCACAGAGGCAAACTGCTGGTTTCTGGTATGTATGAACTGGGAAAGATCTGGCATAAACAATGAGATACAACTCCTCGCTTCCTAGGGAGACATCTGAATTTGTGTGACAAGTAAAATTTTCCCCTCCACGCTAGTGGCTATGTTCTTGAGACCTTTGGCAAAGCAAATGAATGGAAACTCTTCTCCACTGGACTTCAAAACCTCTGCTGAGTTGCTGTAACCTCTGCATGGCGGTAGGGACTAGCTAATACTCCTATCACTGTCCACATGACTGGGATGCCAATATGCCCTTAGCTCAATAGATCCAGGAATCCAAGAAGAAAGGTGTCTCTTCCCTATGCACACCAAGCAATCCAAGATTAGCCATGGCAACAGAGACAGTCCAGAGAGCTCCAGGAGACCTGGTGATGGAACAAGGTTCAGCGACATTTTTTTCCCTCAGAGATAGACCTTTACTAAACAGACCAATGAGCTTTTTTTGCTGTTTTTTGCCTTTCCCAACTTAGAAACTTCAGGATATCTCAATGAACATAAAACCCAGAAAAAATCTCAGTGCTGCATTTAAGCATGTAAGTGCTAGCTGACTGCAAGGAGGAGCGCTGCTGTGTAAGCCAGGGAACAGGACTATGTCTCAGAGAGGTCTCAGGTCAGCTCACCTCTTGGCAATCATACTCGCTTACTCACCTGAGCAATTGCACTAATTGACTCATTAGATATCTTCTGTGCCTGCTTACTTCCCTGGAAACTGTCCATAAACCTCTGTTTTCTTCTGTGGGAGGTGTAGAAGTAAAGGAACCTGCTCCTGAAAGCAGAGACTCTGCTGGGAGGACAATTGTGTAGCTGCGCAGATAAAAACCTGAGATACAAACCAAGAGAAGCTGCAGGAAATGATGGAGTTTGGGGCAGAGCACTTCCTTGGAGAGTCACTAGGGCAGAGAAAGGAATTTGATTTGGAATGAGGAAAGGGAAATTAAAATACACTGCAGGTATATTTCCTATGTCCTGCCAAATAATCACCTGTATTTTCTTTTAACAATTATAACGCCAAAACAGGAAAAGAAATTGAAAAGCGGTTAAGTGGTGCACTCTGAAATGTCTCAGCTGAGTTATGATAAGTGTGTATTAGCTGCAGCATGTTTATCTATGTCCGCAAGAGAGGATTAGCTGCAAACATTCTTTTGAGATAAACCAGAACTATTTGGTGCTGGCACCGTTAAATTTCTTTTTTTTTTTTTTTTTTTTTTTTTTTTTTTTTTTTTTGTGTTTTTTTTTTTTTTTTTTTTTTTTTTTTTTTTTTTTTTTTTTTTTTTTGTGATATGCAGGTGTTTGGAGTATTTCTGCAGCTTCCTCGTTAGCTTTGATGCAGGTATGTCCACTGAGAGTATTTTTACTCATTAAATGTGATGAAGTTCCTGTAGTAATGGCTGTTAAGAGTAATGGCAAACATTCCATGCATCTAGTAAAAATATATTTATTCATATTGAAGTCTAAAATAATTTTTTGTTTAGAAGCAACAAATGTAAATACTCGCTTTGCCTGAACTACTCAAATTGGGGTCAGTGATTTTCCTTGTCTTCTCACTGACAGGGAGTTCAGCTTGTGAGGAGGGATTTAGTGTGGCTGGGTATAAAAACAGGGGATAAGAACAGTCCTCTGCAGCATCTGCATCCAAACTGGGATCTTTGCAATGTACCTGTACCGCTCCAGGGCACTTCAGGCCATCACCCTTCTATCCTGCTCTGAATTCTTCTCTGATATCCACTGTATCTTTAGTATCCTAAGTGTAGTGGCCCTCCTCTAACAGGATAATACAGCTGTTTACTGTAGAAGTGGTGCTCTGTGTGACGTCTAAAATCTAGGCACAGTTTGGGGGCCTGAATTCAGAACCTGGATCTGATGAGGACAGCAAGCTGCACAAAACCCGAGAGCTTACAACTGCAAATTTTTAATCTCTTAATTTTTCAGTGAAAAGCAACATTTTCCAGTTAAAGAATGATTCCAAATAACTCATTTGCTACATCAACAAACCTAATCCCTCCTATCACTTATCAGCATTCCACTCTGTCAAACAGTTTATTATTGTAAATTGTGCCTTTCCTGCAATGCCTGCTCTCCCTTAACCTCCTAATTTATACTACACATACTTAGGACACGGGGGCAGCACATCAAGTTCAGAGTGGCTGTGTAGAAGGACACCATACAGTTATAGGTAGAGATTGTGGAATTGTTTGAAGTCGTAGCCACTGTCTCTGTTTCCACACACATCAGTATGCCAATTTTCAAAAGTTACTGTTTTTTACAGTATATGAAACATCTGGAATTCTCCCAATTCTAGACTATTTAACTACATGCACCTCTTCCCTTGCAACTACCTTTTAATACTTGTGATTCCATTAAACTGTGCTATTAGCCATGAGATTTAATTGGTATTTTATGGCTATCTAGCCATGCAAATGCCTTTAATTTTGTTTTCTTCAAATAACTCATTTAAATTTTCACTGTAGCTGAAGTTGTCAAAGATTTTGGACACCAACTTTGAGATAAAAAGAAGGAGGTTCTTGCTTCAGCTGGAAGTGTTCAAAAAAAAATTTAATTATTATTGCCTAGTCAAAGTAGACCTTAATGTCCTAAGTGTCTACAAATTATCTTTTCAACATACTAAGAATGCTTATATTTAAAAGAACCAAACTGGTGAGTGAATTGCTGCCAGAACTTCAGAAGAGCTACAGTCTCATCACAAAGAGGCCTTAAATTTTCCTGACTTTTATCCTAATTCTGTGAACAAGGAAAAATATATACATATAGTTTCAAATGCACCCTATAAAAATAAAGCATCTAAATATTTTACTGTGCAACTTACTTTGACAAGAAGGAGTAAAATTGATCAAACAGTGAGACTGTTAGGCAGCTAAAAAGAACTTCAGCAGGTCTCTCACTCACATTCTACGTATTATTTAACTCCTTCTGTCCCCTGATGACTGAGACTCACCTGATGTATCTGAAGACTATTTGCTACCTTCTCAGAAGCGTCACGTGGACTGCTCAAACACTCCCTGACATTGATGATGGTACCAAGGCTTCTCCCGTCCTCTGCCATTTCCTGCTATTGACTCTCTTCTTGCAAAGAAAGTTCTTTCCAGCAGCCCCTCTGAGTGACTGACCTTGCATGTCCTACTCCCATTTTTAATGCTTTTATGATCACTAAAGCTGTTAAGTAAAGGTGTGCTCAGAGGAACAGGTTATCAGAGGGAAAGCTGAAGCACCTTGTGCCCTGTGCAGCAGCAGCCTGAATGTAAACTCGGTGAAAGGGAGAGGAGTTGCCTCATATTTATAATAGGGTCCTGAGGGGTAAAATATGCAGAGAAGTAGCTACAGCACATAACCTGGAAATTCACACTAGGTTACCTCGTGCACATTGATTAGGTATTGATAATCAGTCCCTAATAGCGTCTCAGCACTTCAGAGTACCTCAGGTGCCACCCTAACAATCCTTTTCAAGCAAAAGCAATTGCCATCTTGCCTCTCCTTATGCTTGATAATACTAAACTTTTGGGAATTCAATTTTATTTCAGAGGTAGAAATTTCAAGTCTGTCTCTTCCCTTTCCTTATATGTCTTGATCAAATCATTTTCAACATCTTTGCCCTTGACAAAAACTGAAATAAAACATCCATTTGGCTTTTGAGCTGTACCTAAATCTTAAATCTTATCCCAGCTCCCACTGCATAGGAGAATGGCTTCCTTTGTTGATCTTTTGTTAGATTTACTACTAATAAGACTCCTGCTATTTATTTTAATTTCCTTTACAAGCCCTGATTCAGTTTGACTTAAGGAAGTTCTCTCTCTCCAAACAGTTATCCATTTTCCAGGAGGTTTGCTTTGTTGAATAATACTTTTTCTTTTTCCATTCTTTGTGGGTTCTATGTTCTTTGCTAATGCCTTTTTAGAATCTCCTTTGCTTTCAATATATTTGGAAATGTCTTCCTTTCTACAGGTCTCTTTTTCAAAATTCTAGATAGATTTTCCAGTTTTGGCTTTAAAATGTTCCATGTTCTAAATAAATTTAAAATAAATAAATAAAATTTAAATAAATTTCCATATTAAAAACTCCTCCATATTCAAGATACTGAGCTTTTCGATTCAACTGACTCTATAGATTCCTTAATATCTCAAACAATAAAGAAACCTTACTTAAACACTTGTTTTTATTTTATTGTTTTAGTGAAACACACGTCCTGTTGGCCTAATGATTCTGTGCCAATCAAGGAGACACCTCATCCAGAAAGAACTCTGCCAAACTCTTGCTAGAATGGCTCCTCTAGTCATTCCTAAAGTCTCCTTTCATTTCCAGGTGGAGCAGTGTCCCAGAGCCTGGCAACACTTTTTCTAGTCAAGATATATTTGTCCATTCTGAATCTAATCCTGCTGATTAACACCATAACTACAAGTGTCTTATAAAAAATCACTCCTTTACTAGACTTTCCAAAATTGTATTTATTCAGAACAGATTATTTTGTGCACTTCCTCATAACATTTTAACACATTAAAAATATTCAAAGCCTTTGTAAATATCCAAAGTCTTTATCTTTATTTTCTTTTTTTGTTTTCTGTCCTCTGTATCTAAACACCGATCCTTCTTTATCTATGCATCCAAAATAACCTATATCCTCACGAGAAAGATCTTGACTTGAGAATTTTGTAGAGATGGGAAATTTGTTTTTTCTCATTGGGATTAGTCCATCATCAGATCAGTTTTCCCATGTATTGTTTGAATTATTTCCTGAATAGCTTTTGGTTTTGAATAAATGACTACAGCACAATTTACTGTACTATCTACTATCTATTTGATATTCAGAGTCATAGCATGAAAAACAAATTTCTGTGATCAGAAGCTTCTATTCCAAAGCCAGAATTTACTTTCCTCGGATGAATTAGCTTTTTGTCATTAGTATTGCCAGTGAACAATACACAATATCACAAGAACAGCAGCTAAATGTAAACACAAGAAATATTGAAAATATTTTCAGAAGTATTCTGAAAATATTATGTTATTTTTCTGTTATGCTTCAGGCAACATCTAGAAATGTGCTGACACCCAAAACAACAAAAAGAAAAAAAAAAGGTAGCTAAAAAAACCCAAATCTGATCTGTCTGGGAGGAATGGTGTTTTGAGGGAAGACACAGGAATTAGAAATTAGGCTCCCTCTACATTCGCTAAATGAATTGGTCACATTCATAATAAAATCATACTTTTTTTTTTCTCTTTTAAATTACTTTAGGTAAATTAATTATAAAACAATTATCTGAGTTTTTATGTCATGCAGAAAGTGTCATTTATATGCCAGTTGTGTGCAAAGAGAGGAAAGCTTGCCCCCTTAATTTATTGTAATGCATGCAACAATGAAACACAATTTAATTGAAACAAAAGACAAGAGGATGAAAAGAAACTTTTTTTTCTGAAAAATCTAAAGCATTTGCATGCGAGGCCTTGTTGCATTTCCATATTATAAATTATATATTTATATGTAAATGGCCTACTGGCTTTTGTCCAGAATATTTGGCAAACTAAGTGCTTGATTCTACTATCTTTACATATATTAAGTTGTACATTATTCCCTGAACATTCCAAAATATTTCCAGGCTTTCACACAAATATAAGCTATCACCTATGCAAGCTACATGTTCTGAAAATGAAGAGATTTATAACAAAATGGATGTCTCTGGGAGTTGCCTAAACCTCATTTAAAGAAGTGTCCTGTACTTGCAAAACAGATGTGGTAAATTATATCCTGAGACAAAACCTCAGTTTGGAGTGTTCTTCCCAGCTCAGAAACATTTTCTCATTTACGTAAAAATCATTTTCACACTGGCAGGGACCTTTGATAGCTCAAAACTAGTTTATGTGGTTTTGAAGAAGTTATGGTAGAGGGGAAGAATGGAAACATCCTGGTCTACTTATGATAGACCAGTGAGTGGAAGGTATAGCCTAACCATTGCCCAAAATTACAATCACTCATACAAAATGTATGCAACTTCAGGAAGAAAAGAGATCGCTTGAGAAAAAACAACTGTGTGGCTGTTTTTAATAGGAATCCCAGCCCAAGAAAGAAACCCAAGAAGTCTTTTCTGAGGAAACCAGTTCATACCTTCATAACTTCAAGGTCAATTAATCAACATTTTTTTTGACAAAAAGTGTTCTGTCAGGAAATTCCTAGCCAGCTCATAACTATGAATCTTATTTCATAGCCATCAGTAAAGACCCAACTGCTGTAAGGACAAGCAGTTTGATGATTCAGTGCTGGCTCATCAGCTTAAAGATGACTTGCTAATGAGAGTGATAACTTCAGTGTAGGAAGAATAGTGCAGAATATGTATTAACATCCTTTAAAAAAGCAAAGAAATATATTACTTGATCCTTTTTTGTCAGTGGATAAAAAAGTCTCTGAGGAAAAGACAAAAAAATGAGAATGTGAACATTAAAATACTGGATTATCATTTTACCTTTCTTGACTCTTTCCTTTTGTAAATAATTTATAAAGTATATGTCATGTTGATTACTGATGCATATTTTTCTTGCATAGCTGCCTCTAAACTGCTTTATTTGGGGGTTCTTTTTGATTAAGAAATCAAGCAGTGAAAAGGATCTTTCTTAGAGAAGTCTGAATTTTCACCTATAGATCTTGAATTTCAAGAAAAACAATATGTTGGTGAATAAAAACTCACTATCCCCAAGGTGTTTTCTTGATTACCTCTTTTGAAATGCCTCTGTGGCACATTATAAGAATCTAAGTCAGACACCTCATTCTACCACTATTCAGGCGGAATTTTCCATCCCTGCAATTGCCTCCTTTATTCTACAGAAAAGAAGACAGGCATGTACTGTACAACAGCATAAAGATGCACAAGATTTATACACAAGTAAATGAGACATTCAGGCAGTTTCTTATTTGGCATTGCATTATCTAGAAGGAACTTACTTGATACTATTCACAGTGCCTGGGCCACCTCAGGTAACTTGTTACGCAACAGATTGCTTCTATAGCGTATCAGTAGAGTTCATGTAAGCTCCTAATCAATAAGGAAAAAAAAAAAAAAAAAGCTGAAGATACCACAGCATCATTTCCAGATGAAAAATTTTCTGATATATGACAAAAATTGAAATTTTCCTTTGGAAAGAAAAAGAATATCTCCCAAATTTCTTATTTCACAATATGTTAGCATAGATACTAAAATTCGACAGTGACATAATGACCAATGACAAAGATGGCACTGCAGAAGTGATGCAGGAAAGAGGAATAACATTCTCTTGGTATCATATAAAACTATTAGCAGTATTTTGAAGTGAAGTCTAATACAAAGCCTGATGGTTTCCATATGTAGATTTTAGAGTATGATTTTATAACAACTTTGGTCCCAAAGGCTAGAATACCCACATCTGTGGTTGGGCAGTACCACAGAGTGTCATAACGTGTTTTTATACTAGAATTTTATAGTAGAAAAGTAGTTCTACTTTTCAAATATTTCATGGAAAATGTAGAATCTCTTCAGAATGACAGGACTTAAGATAATAATAAATTCTGGTTTTTAACTGTTGCTTTCTAGTTTGAAATATATGTTTTCCTCACAAATAGTTTTCAGCTTATTTGTACAAAATACAAAGTATAAGACTTAAGCTTGTTACACAGAAGAGGATGTGGACCATAATTAGGAATCCAGGCAGAGTAGATTTAGACTGATATTTTAGCACTGAGCTATCCATATACTTGGAGAAACAGTCTCTCTTAGAGTCCAGAGTCCCTGCTAGAGTGTTAGAAAATATCTGTTTCACTGAAGCAGGTGCTGCTACAAGGCAGATTATAATTAGATCTATCTGTGGTGGTGAGGAGAAAAATGAAATGCCTCAAAACCTTAAAACCAAGAATGAGTTCAAGTTCAATCAACTTCTTTTAAAATGTGGACTAAAGCAAAACTGGAAAGTTCAATAATCTAAAATATCACAGTCACCTAGTATAATTAAAGCAAGTGAGCCAAATGATTTATCAGTGTATTTCTCCCTGTAATTTCCCCCTGATCTGTGTGCAGCCAGCAGAGCTACAAACATCATTCCACTCTCTTGCATCTCTGTTGTTTTCCAAGGAGGTTAAAGTTTCCTGCAGGCCAGCAGGTCACTGTCCTCTTCAGAAAGGCGAAGTACAGTCAGTGAAACCTTTGCCATTGATTTCAACTAAACCAAGGCTTCATTCCATATGTTTCAACTATTCTTAAATTTTAGGAATACTTATCTATCCTAGGAAATTTCAATGGCTAAAACATTTGACAGGCATGTAAATATAGAAACTTGGAATTTGGGATATTTGGAGACTAACTCTGGAAATCTGGTTCCACATTCACAAAGATATTCTTAGTCTGCTGTAGAAATCTCCATCATCTTATTTCCTGATTTTATCTCTCCCCAGAGTCAAGTGCAACATCTCTACAGATCTCAGCAGGAGAATGTAGTAACTGGCAAGCAATGAGTGAACTCTGCCTTGATATGCTAGTTCTCATAAATCACTGCTCTTTCCATACGGCCTGAGGAAAAGTCCATTGAAATCAGCATATCCTTGCTTTGGATCGAGTCCATAATCTCTTTTTCTCCTGTTCTTTTTCTTTTGGGCTGAAATGTCATGTTTCACTTGAGCACTACAAGGGTGGCCAACTGAAGAGATGGAGCCAACAATAGGAATGTCATGAGAATATATGAATGAAATATGTATATTCATAGATTCATTTTTAAGCAGGATAGCAGAGCAAAGACACACCAGTTGCTCTTACACACTGGTAATTTACACATTTTACACATTATTACTTTGCTGTTCTACAGTAAAAATGTAGTTACTATAGCAACTGGTTTGTCATATGATCAGAATGCTATTTTTAATATCACTCAAAGATACATATTAACATACATAATATACGGATTGCTCATGAGGCCTGAATATACATACTATCATTTTAGGCTTAAAATGGATAATTCTTTCTAATTTCCTTTACACTCTAGATTTGTTTTATTAGGCTACATGGTTGAAAATTGATTGGGATAGTAAATTGCTCCTTTCAGCTACTAGTAAAATGGTGATTTTTTTCCTTTTTGGTGCAAAAGATCAGAGGCACACCAAGTTCAGAGACACTGGAGGAGACAACCACGGCATTACCAAGGTCTTGAACATAGCCACTGTCTTTGATTCCAGCTGTCACTGAGTATCAATTTACTCTCCTTATTATTCTTGTGTCACCCTCATGAGACAGCCCACTTTTTGGGTGACCTATGCGAAATGAATCAGGAGGACTTCTTAAAGAACAAATTTCTCTTCTCAGTTTAACATATAAAATGTTTCTGAAAAGATACAGGCCAACTGCAATGGAGACAAATAAACTGTTTCAAAGTATCATAGCACCTCTGAAGTCCCTGCATCCAAGAGAAGCTTTGATGTCTTTCTCTTTGCCTCTTACCTAAGGTTGTCAAATAACAGATTTTGAGTTCAATAGTAAAAGTGAGTGTAGGAGAAAGGGATGTTGAGAGAGGGGGAGAGAGAGAGAGGAAGAGGGAGAGAGGGGGAGAGAGAGAAAGAAAGAGAGAGAGAGAAAGAAAGAGAGAAAGAGGGAGAGAAATAGAGAAAGAGAGAAAGAAAGAGAGAGAGAGAAAGAGAGAGAGAAAGAGAGAGAAAGAGAGAGAGAAAGAGAGAGAGAAAGAGAGAGAGAGAGAGAAAGAGAGAGAAAGAGAGAAAGAGAGAGAGAGAAAGAAAGGAAAGAAAGGAAGGAAAGGAAGGAAGGAAGGAAGGAAGGAAGGAAGGAAGGAAGGAAGGAAGG